>OX493407.1:11207500-11807500 GCA_950371165.1 Lacanobia oleracea | reverse complement strand
TAAGCTATTTAATATTTTGCAATTACAATATCTGCATACCCATGTGATGGTTAAACACGGAGAAAATTATAAAAAAAAGAAAACATCATCGGTATAAATTTATACCGATGTTTGCAAATAAATAAATGATTTCTGATGATTGCTGTTGGTTACCCATCACCTAGATAACACGATAAATAAGGAAATGTTTTGTTGTATAAAACATGATTTATTACAGTAATACATTTATTTCCAATACACGGGTGGCAGGCCGTCACCATTGTGACAGATACAATATATATAAATACAGTTGTCTTTAGCACTAGTCTTCCAGGAAGAAGTATTGGCCTGCTCGCTTCTGCTCTATGTCCTGTAACAAAGAAGTACATGTTGTTAATTCAATACAACAATAAATTACAACAGATTTCTCTGTTTGTCAGATAATTTTTGGTTCACTAACAGCCACTAAAACGTATTTAAAATAGTGCCAGTTTTAGAGTAGTACCATTATCATAAGAAAGTAGTAGCGGAACTTAGCCCAAGAAAGTACTATTTACGGAACCGCAAAGGATTTTCGCAAAAGTGAGTGATCTGAGATCAATTCTTTGTTTCAGTGGCATCAAAGTCCTGTGCATTCCCGCAACCTTCACCTCTGCAGGTCAAATCGGTCACATATCTCGTGTCACGATGTTTGTTCGAGATAAACTCTGAAACTTCTGAACCGATTTTGATCAAACTTCGTAACTATCTGTTATTTGATTCAACTTAAAAGATAGGATAGTTTTATGGAACGAGAAAAAACGCGATATGCGCGTACGAGGTCGTAGGCAAAGCAAGTTTATTTATATATTTTATTTGAATCGACATCTTCCTCTTATACATAGTAGGCTAGTTTCCACCATCAATAAATTGCAAAGTTATTTAGTCCGTCAGAGTATTGAAAAATAACACGTATTTTATTATTTGATGTTATTGCGGCAAAAGAAATACACAATCTGTGAAAATTTCACTACCTATTACGGTTCTGAGGTACAGCCCGCTGACAGACAGACGGACGGACGGACAGCGGAGGCTCAGTAATAGGGTTCTATTGTGTTTACCTTTTAGGTACGGAACCCTAAAAATGGGTCATATATTTTTTGATAATCCAACTGACGGACTAATTACGTTTTTTCAGTGGACAAGCCTATTCCATCTTCTACTAACACATTCAGTTTGAGAAAAACGTTTATGAGTGTCAACAACCGGTCCTCTGTGTCTGGCCTCCATCGGCTACCCACAGCCCGTACCAAGTCATCAACCATTTATTCTGCGAGTTATGTGCCCTGCCCACTGCCACTTCAGTTTAGCGATCCTTCGGGCTATGTGCTTCGGCAACTTTTGTTCTCAATCATTCCTGATTTGATCACGCAAGGAAACTCCGTGCATTGCCCTTTGGGTGACTTTCAAGCCTTCTAATGAGGCCCAAGCGAACATGTTTCAGTTCCATCAATCATCACTGGCAACATGCAGTTGTCATAGACTTTCGTCTTGAGAAGCACGAGTATCTCTAGACAATACCATATTTAAGGGCTTATAAATTAAAATTACAATACTAACCTTCACAGAAGAGTGTTTATTTATCCTCGGCCTGAAGTTATTGGGATCCCTTCGGAATGTGATGCCGAGCAGCTCTAAGAATTTGTTCATGCCGTTGAGCAACGACTGCGGCGCGTGCGCAGTCGCATTAGAGGACGGCGTGCCTTCGAACACGATGACGCGGTCCGCTAAGTACGTCGCCATTATGAAATCGTGTTCTACTACGAAACCGGTACGCTTTGCGTGAAGGATGAACCTGGGGGAAAGAAGATAGTGAATTTCTTCATTAAGTTGTTTCTGGACTTTGTCACTTCCCATTAAATGTGTCCGACTTTAAGATTTTAGTAGAAAGGCAATCTAAAAGATAAATTAGTTGGTTTATTTATTTAATTTAATATCAGGGGGTGGTAGCCAGAACTCTCATTTTCAGATAGTAGTTTGTAACTAATAGTTTTAGTCTTTGTGAAAATAACAAGTGTTTAACACAACATCAAATTTACTGGGCAGACAATGTTTTCAGAATCAAGGCAAGAAATTAAAAAAACGGTTGTTTTCTCTTGTCTGTGTAGTTGCAAAAACGTGTAAGAACTAATAGTGCATTATTATAATTTAGTCCAATATCACTAGTGTTTCAACAAGTGAAAAAAAATGTAAAACACTATTTATCTATACTACTAATATTTGAAAAATCCTTTCAGTCTTAGATAGCCCATTTATCACGCTAGGACCAATAGGAGCTGAGCAGACGAAGTTGCAGGGATCAACTAGTCAGAAATAAAAATATCCCACCCTCAAAACTTTGTTTTTTCTCTCATGCAATATTCTCACCTTTTAATAACTTTAGCAGCCACCAAACGCTGTTCAGAGTCTAGGTAGGCAGAGGGCTCGTCGATCAGGTACACATCAGCCGGCTTGCCGAGGCAGAGCACTAGAGCCACTCGCTGCAACTCTCCACCAGACAGGTTCTGAACCTCCTGGTCCATTATCTCTTCTATCTTCATCGGTTTCATCACATCTGTGATGAACTGTAAAGTAAAATACGGATTGGTGAGTTATGCAATTGTTTTTCAAGATGTTTTGGTGGTTTGGAAGTCCAACCTAATAATGTTTTCTTCTAACCATTTTATGAAGAGCTGCTAAACACACTGCCTACCTTAACCAAAAACCGGTTCTAAACAAATTACATATTTTTAAACATTTTACTTTAAAACCATAGACTTCTTAAAAGTTTTCATAAACGAAATTTCAGGCTCAGTATTTTAAGAGGTGGTAAATGGTAAATTAACATCAATTTTTTTAAATTACTTCAAAACTATTAAAATATTTGAGAACCACACAATAAGCCCTTTCTATTGATATGTCACATGGCAAATTTATTTATTTTCAAAACTTCCCAATTTGTCCCCGTTTCCGTTTAGGTTTGGAATACAAAATTAAATAAATTCAAAGGTGACTGACATTAAGTGTAATTAACTTACTATTATTATTATTACTTGTCTTAGTGTAATCCTCATTGTTTACTTTTTTTTGCCTTTGCTGTCCGATGGACTACAGGACAGACATTTTAATATTTTCTATTTAATAATTACCTGTGGATGAATATAAGCATCTCTAATCTTGTCATGCAGAAGACTGCGCACCAGCCCCTGTGACTTGGGGGATATCTTCTGCGGCTTATAACTAATGTGCAGCTGTGGAAGTGTGCCGGAACCTGTTGGCAAGAGTCATTTGTTCTTTTAACAGCATTTTGAAATAGCAGGAGTGATGGGAGTAATTTGGAAATGTGTACCCACTGTTAACCAATGGTATCATATATTGGGGGTACTCGACAAACATACAATTCACATTAATTCTCCAGAAGGAATGTCTTAGGACCATATATAATATGTATAGTACCGACTCATTAAGAGATTGCTTTTGATTAAATTGGTTCTTAAATTGTCAAGTTGACATTGCCAAAATAAGAGATGTGTTTATAATTAATAATTTTTTGATGGCAGATTTAAAATGGCGGGATTATTTAAACCAAAAATTAAGTTTAAATATCATGTCATAATTTTAGGTAGCTGGGCCGCAATTTGATGATTTTAAAACGTGTCTTGGGCCGGAGTGCCAAAAGATTTTTGTCATTAAATTAGGTCATTGGGCCTTACGAGGTTAAAAGTACCTATGTTACTGCTACCCGTGTGTACAATCAGTTACTGCTAGAAATTAATTAATTGAAAAGAATGTTAATTGAAATGTATTTTATAATCTGCAAGAGTTTTTTAATAAACATAATATTCCTCGAATACTATTGCATTTCCGACTTGGGTAGACTGTTGAAACAAAAAATGTAATGTTTATTAATAATTGCTGAATGTACACAGTTATGCAATAAATATATCTTTATTAATTATTAGGAATGCAAACAACTTTCTTAGCATTAAGCATACTCTTTTTGTTTATAAATCTGTATGTTTGTTTTCCATATTGTTTTGTATTCTAGTATAAAATGTTAAGATAGCTTAACAAAGGGCCGTTACAAATGTAACAATAACCTATAAAATGAACTCCAATTAACAAGCAAATGATGATTTATTGATGCATTAATAGTTACGTCGACTACGAATCCACAAATATGACTTGTATAGTCAGACATACATTTTCATGACATACCTTCGTTTGCAGCACAGGATTCCGCGTGTTTCAAACATTTTTGGAAAACAGGATGGAAAAATAAATCAAATAACTCAGTTCTAGCCATTTCAATAGCTTAAATATGTCTAAATTCATTAAAATACACTTATTGCAATACACCTATAACCTCATTTTTCAAGCGATGTCTACATTGTTATATAACGCATATTTATTGGAGATTCTAAGTAAATGATTCTTTTCGGTTAAATATCACAGTAAAAGCTACGATTGAACATAAATCTGTTGAGTTAAGAATTTTTTACAACAAAACCGAAGCCTATTGACAATTTGACAACTTTCACAAATTTGACGTTTCATTACTTGGTGTTGCCATTACAATTTTTTTTTTGTGGTAATTCAAAAGCGGTTTCGGATACGCATCCCATGATAATTTTGGGGATGTAACAATAATTGTAATCAAGGTCTACACTAATATTTTAAAGAGGAAAAAAAATATTTTTGTGTGTGTGTATGTTTGTAATGAATAAACTCAAAAACTACTGGACTGATTTGAAAAATTCTTTCAGCAATGGATAGCTACATTATTAGGGAGTAACATAGGCTATATCTTATTCCCGAACTCCCACGGGAACGGGAACTATGTTTGTAATGAATAAACTCAAAAACTACTGGACCGATTTGAAAAATTCTTTCAGCAATGGATAGCTACATTATCAGGGAGTAACATAGGCTTTATCTTATTCCCGAACTCCCACGGGAACGGGAACTACTCGGATGAAACCGCGTGACGTCCGCTAGTGGGTTATAAAATGCGATTTGTTCTTAAAAAAATCGCATGTTTGTTTCTTACCGTCGTCGGGCTCCAAGTTGCCAGCCAACATTCTAATGAATGTAGTTTTGCCAGTTCCATTTTCTCCAAGCAACACCAGAATCTCGGAATCCGAGAATTCACCAGGGTGTACTTTCAAACTGAATTCGCCCATCGATTTCGACATTTCAGGATATTCATAATGATTCATCCTTTTGATCTGTTAAAATAATAAAACGGTGTGATAATTTGTTTACTGGGTGATAGCATACTAAAAACGATTATATGCAATTTACCTCTTCTTCAGTGGCAGATTCAGCAACTTTAAAAACTAATGATTCAGTCCTGAATCTCATGTTTTCAGTGGGCACAAACCCATCAAGGAATATATTAATACCTAAAACATAAATCAATATGTTAGCAGGTTATTCCATAAAACAAAAACTGCAACATATACTTCGTCGTAAAAAGCTTACCTTCCCTAACAGAGAAAGGCATAGTAACAACACCGTAAGCACCGGGAACGCCGTACAGACAGCAAATGAAGTCAGACAAATAGTCCAATACTGACAAGTCATGCTCCACTACGATGATGAACCTAGACAGAGACAAGACATTTTTATTAATAATCAGCCAATATAAAGGTTAAGGTTTTAGCAATGTATGTTTTTTAAAATGAATTTTTGCAAGAGTGAGTTGTTTTTTTAATCTTCGATATAAGATTTTGTTGGATATGTTACGTTAATTCAGGACTGGCTTGGTCTACCTCCTACCTCAGACTGGATCATGAGTGAGGTGGAACTTACCTAGTGTAAAGTATTTTTCATCTGCTTGGAGCATATTACTAAATCCTAACCAAATGTCGGCTATAACTTTGTTAGCTTGCAAATTTCACCCTAATTTCCCGTTAATTTGTACAGTGATATAGGAGAGGTCTACTAAGTGGTTTCTTATGTCGTTGAACTACGTTGCCTACTTGCCTATTGCTTACATATACATGATTATTGGAAACAGGCAACTTACTTGTCAGGATGAATGAGCGATCGGATTGTGCGGGCAGCATTCAGACGCTGCTTGACATCTAAGTATGAGGAGGGCTCGTCAAACATGAAGATGTCTCCATTCTGGATGCACACCATAGCACAAGCGAAACGCTGCAGTTCTCCACCAGACAGAGCGGCGATCTCACGGTCGCGAATGTGCGATAGATCTGAATCAATGTATTTAGTTATTGTACTGGTAATGAACATCATGAGCAGAGTATTCTAATATATTGTATTGTAATAGTATTTCTGGGTTTGATTTAACCATTTATATACATTCAACTTATTTTGCGTAGTTCTTAATGAAGTGACATTCATGTTCTTTTAATTTTTCTTTCTTCCAAAAACTGAATAAATCAAGCTAAGAACTATTATTTTAAGTAATTTTAATGCATTTAAGCACAAAATTAAGTCATCTCTAATGATAGTCATGATGTTACATGGTGAATTTACCTCGAAATATGTCAGTAACATGACACTTTGGGGCAACATGTTTCTATATTTTTTGTTTGTTGAAGTGTCCTCTACCTACATATGCAAGCATGTTAGATTGTGCGCCGTAACTTTAAAAAAAAAAATTAAAAGCCACAATGGTTCTATGTCCTTTGAGGTCCTTTTTAAAATATACAACCAAAATTTTATGAATGGTAATTAGGGATAATTTCATCGCGATTTTTCTTCTACCTGAGTATCGTCGTGACTAGGTAAAAACAATTAGCAGCACATGCATTGGTAGTTAGTTTATTTTATTTTATTCAACAAGTAGGTTGTTTCTCATGGTGCTTTGTAGAAGTATAAAATAAAAGTTTCATGTTTCAGCGTCACTACAGTTTCACCATGTAACAGGTTCATAGCGGCGTTGTTATAGAATGAAATGGCAGGACAATAATATTGCCGTGGTGGCGACATAAAATAAAATAACTTACCCAACATTCTACAGATTTCAGTCTGATTCTTCATTTCATCTTTCTTGTCTAGGAGAAAACCGACAGTACCCTTAACGGCCTTAGGGATTTGATCCACATATTGAGGCTTGATAAGGGCTTTCAAGTCATCTTCGAGGATTTTCGTGAAATAGTTCTGAAGTTCAGAGCCGCGGAAGTGAGACAGAATCTCTTGCCAGTCTGGAGGGTCCTGTTGAGGTATTCATAAGAGTTGATAACAGCAGAAGCTTCATGATAATATACATTGAAAAATTATCATATATTTATTTAACAAGAAAATCATGGAACAATTAAAGTACCAAAACAATCTTAGCCTCCCAACATAATTTATATAAAATGCTTATCTGAAATTTTATGTTTAACACAACAGATTACAAAGGCAATCAATCAGGGTTTTACCATTTAGATAGTGTTTTTCTTATGCTACTATTTAGGTGCATCCATTTTGCAAGCTAACAGTAAAATAAGGCTAATGTAACAATATGATAATACTGTAGTACTACTTACCTAGTTGACAGACCATAGGAGATTTGCATAACTTATAAGGTAAACACGCTTATTACAGCAACAAGCCTGATTTTACTGACATAAGAAGTAACTAAACATGATATTCAATTTGAAACTGACAAAATACAACTTACAGCAAAACGCCCCAAGTTGGGCTTCTGTTTTCCAGCAAGAATCTTCAGTGCAGTAGATTTGCCGATACCATTCTGACCGACCAGCCCCAACACTTCTCCAGGCCGAGGGATTGGCAGCCGATGGAGCTTGAATGAGTTCTTTGAGTATCGGTGAGTAGTATGCTTCTCCAAGTTGGAAGGGATGTTGATGATGGTGATTGCGTCAAAGGGGCATTTCTGAAATTTAATGTTTATTAGTAAATGTGGTTTAGCTGTAATATACTTTTGAAATTATAATATGTCATGTTATTCATAATATGTCATTTTGGTATAGAAATATTGACTTGAAAGTATTTTGCTCACTGTTATCAAATTATAGATAGGTTTTCCTATAAGAATAAAATAAACAAATATATAAGTTACAATCTTGTTTAGTTTATACCAAGCTAAATCTGTAGAGATCTTTTTTTACCTTAAAACTTTACAAACGGAAATCACCAAGTGTTTACATTGGTCAGCAAAATTAAAAACATGGTGGAAAGTTTTACCTTGACACAAATACCGCATCCGATGCACAGCTCCTCGGAGATGGTGGCGATCTTGTCGTTAGGTGTCACCTCGATGCACAGCTTGCCCATCCGCACCACGGGGCAGCTTTTCTTGCATTCCTGCCTGCATCTCTTCGGCTTGCAGCGATCCGCATTCACGATAGCGATACGCGTAAGTTTGTCGGTCTCCTCATGGTGTTTATTTCGAGACATAACTGTTTCACAAAAAGTTGCACTTTAGCACCAAATTTTCTTCACAATTAATTGAAAATATACGAAAACAACAGTCCGATATGTGGCACAGACTTCGATATAACCTCAATCTTTTGGACGTGACAATTAATAATTAATAAATGGTTAGTGCAGGTTCACTTGAGAAAAATGTTTGATCTTGTAATTTTTAACCGAACAATAGGGATAATTCCAAATACCTGATAAAAGAAAGCGAACGCTGGCTATACTTTGCCTACGTTCGCGTGTCCTTTTACATCGAACTCGAAATGTCAAAAGGAACAAACCACTGTGAACATAGCACCATGTAGCCATGCATTTTTAGCCAAGTGGCATAACGTTCAAAAGTAATAACAACAATCACCTAGAAAGTAACAACTAGATAATTCATAGTTGGAATTAATTAAATGATCCCTTTTTTTTTGGCGTGGACCAAAAATCAGAGGAATGTAATAAGTTAACAATTTATTGATTACAATAAAATAAAAGGTTTCTAAACGAATTTGGATGAGTTTTCATGTGTTGAAGTTTATAAGTTATAGAAATATTACTGTTGTAAACATAGATATGTTGTAAATGATAGTTATAATATTCAGAATTAAATCTCAAAATAATATTTATTTTACCAAGGCAACATTGCACTTAACTCTGCCCAGCTCTGGCATTTCCACCTACTACATACTTTGGTCTGAATAGGTCTCACGATTTTCTAAAATCCTAATACTTACCACGGTATCACGAAGCCACGGTAAAATATTTTCATTTTCTATTAATTTTAACCATTTATTATTTTATATCGATCGCGATAACTTTTTGGAATTGACAAAAGTGATAAGTTGCCTGGACATTATTGTATTCAACGACATCTACCGAGAACTAAAACAAGGATATTCGCGTGAAATTCAGCGCCATCTATCAATCGCATGAAAGCGATTGATAGATGGCGGATTATTATCAAACAAAATTATTTCACGCTTGTTGTTTCCAAAGCATAGGCAGATACCACTTTAAAGTTTTCAACACACTCGAAACTGGCTACAATGCTTTTGATAATTTTCCACACAAGTTATTATTCAATTGTTAGTTTATGATATTCGCAATATTTATTTATTTTCCAGACCATGCTAGAGGTTTGTATAGATAGTTTGGAGTCTGCAATAAACGCAATTCATGGCGGAGCGGACGAGCTAGAAGTTTGCAGCTCACTCACAGAAGGAGGACTGACACCTTCAGCGGGGCTCGTCAAACAAGTCATGGAAATGGTAGGTTAGGTACCTATATAAAAAAAATCCCTGAAAATAGAATTATTATTACCTATATCATGTTAAAATTGTGCTTAATTATAACTTCAGGTATGTCACAAATCTAGACTCAGAGCCGCTACCTACGGTGAAATATCGAAAATCCTTACTTAATTTACATTTTACTTGACCTGTCAATTTTAAAGTCAGAGTGAACGGGCTCTTTCTAGGTAAGCTCGCTCCATCGTTAGTCTCTGTCATCTTTGACCTAGAATCAAGAGCAAATCCAATTCAAATAAAAAAAAATAGTAGTAAGCGAACTCTAGAGTCACCAGTTGTCCAGTTTTTTTTTAATTATAAATCAGTACATATCACAGTTGCAATATTTTATATTTTAGGTGAATAACATAGCTGCCGGGAAACCAATCCGTAAATCATGTCACGATTGTGGCTGCGATAAATTAACAAAGGTAAGTACCACTTGATAAATGGAGTATGTTCGTATAAGGGCCTATTTATTTACTGTTTGCTCTTTGTTTATTTTAGAGACCAAAAGTGAACGTAATGATCAGATGTCGTACGGGCTCTGACTTTCATTACTCTGTGGAGGAGATGGATACAATGTTATCTGATGTGGACGTCTTCAAAGCTTATGGCGTAGACAGATTCGTGTTTGGCGCCCTCACTGAAACACAGCATATAGATACGTACAACTGTACAAGATTATTGCTCCAAGCTGACCCCATTCCTGTTACATTTCATAGGGCCTTTGATGTGTGTACAAACCTTCCTTCGTCCACTGAGAAAGTAGCTGACCTTGGTTTTGACAGACTACTTACAAGCGGACAGAAGGCGACAGCTAACGATGCTGAAGCTATAGAACTAATAAAGGCACTTATCACCAGTGTTGGTGATAAGGTAGAGATTATGCCGGGTGCGGGAATAAATCTGGATAATGTGAAGACTTTTATCGATGTTGGATGTAAGATAGTCCACAGTTCGTGCAAAATAATTAGATATCTGCGCAAAATTAAGAATGGTTTAAGTATGGGGACTAGTGACAGTGAACATGTTTTTGTCACAGATGAGAATATTGTGAAGAAGATGAAGGAGAATATTAATCAAAGTACTAAAATCATTCCATAGTTATAAGAACGAAACTGTGTAGCTTTTGTTTAGTAAAATCGCTATCGAATCAATAAGCGTGTCATTCTTTTATCTTTAACCCTCCCCGTTCCAGTCACCAAGCCTTTGTTCCGTAGTTCCTTTATACTAGTGGAGATTTATTATCAATCACGTTTCTTTGTAATCTCAAACGTGGAACCTTTTTATATAGCCAGATAGCCATGAGTTTATAAAGATAGAATTTGAAAATAGAAAACATTGTATGTCATTACAATCTGCGGGCCACTCACCATATATTACTATACTCTTTGCCACTCACTTTAGCAGAATCAGCCAGCATATAAAAGTACCCGTCACTGTCAATTTTTTGCAATCAACCTTGAACCTAATGCTTTAGCGATAAAGATGAAAATGAAAGAAGAAAGGTTTTTTCAGACCCAGAGCCCGACATAATTGAGACCTTAGGTATAGTACAGCCTAGTTTTTTGTCATCTGGAAAAAAATGTTTTTTTTTTCGATTTCGGTGTCTAACACATAAATAAATGACCTTGAATATGTCTTCAAACGAAGTCTTGAAAAGTAAGTCCGGTCAAGAGCGAGTCGGACTCACGCACTAAGGGTTCAGTACAAAATTATAAACTAGTTGACCCGCGCAACTTCGTAATTCGTAAAAGACATATAATTTTGTGTGTGTCATTTCTGGCAGAATAAACGTATTTTTACCCGACTGCGAAAAAAGGAGGGTTATGTTTTTCGAGTGTATGTATGTATGTATATTTATATCTTTGGCACGCCCAAGAGCTTTAACGGCTCGATGGATTTTAGCTTGAGAGGTGTCGTTAGATTTGTATTTACTGTGAGAGTGACACTGGATATATCAGAATAAAAAAAAAAAACAAAATGGCGTATTTTTGGGTCCAAATTATGCCTTATATTTTTTTTTCAAAGCCTTCCAAGTGAGGTATCAAGATAAACAGCTCGAGGAGACGATTCCAAAAATGTAACTCACTAAAATGTAGGAAATAAAAAAATTGACTTAGTCAAAAAACCCGACTGCTAAAAACAATTAAAAAGTTCGAAACAAGTCGCTTTTCAAGCAGTCTGATGCAATACTTTCACTGATCTGATGCCACCAACTGCATCAGACTGCTTGAAAAGCGACTTGTTTCGAACTTTTTAAGTAGTCGTTTTTAGCGGTCGGGTTTTCCGACAGTCTATTTTCTTTCTTTCTTTTCTTTCAATAGCTGATCTGAATAAATTAGGAAGTTTCGTCCTAAACTTAAAAATTCAATAAGTATCTTTTGATTTTGTGGGTCGATTTTGCACGCTAAATGTTACTTGGTTTATTATACTCGGTGATTGATTAGGTACCTATCTACTTTAGAAAAAGACTATATTTTTCATAATTAAATTACAAATGTATTGTTTTTACACTTTTCCCTCTACCTGTAGTATAAGACGGTATTATTTGCCAAATTTCGTAGTTCTAGGTCAAAGGGAAATACCCTATGAATTTTGATTCCCTTGAGAGAGTATCGAAATATTCGTTTTTTGCGGCATAAATGGCCGTATCTTTTTTTTGTTAAGTTATAACTATGACTTTTTCACAGCTTCAAGGGACCGTAGACTTGATTATATGGTTTAAATTCCAACTCGATACCTTCACGCGTTCCCGAGATAAAGGGTCATGACAGACAGACGGATGGACAACAAAGTGATCCAATAAGGGTTTCGTTTTTTCCTTTTGAGGTACGGAACCCAAAAAATGTATTTCTCTCATATTTCAGACGACAAACACTAGGATATGCTAGTGTGATTTATGTCGGAGGTGATTTAATTTTGTATGGGTTGTGACCATCTTCTTTGACAGATCGTTGAATGATCCTTAGTATGATTCTACTAAAGTGGCCTTTTTAGACCCGCTGTACCTATCTTTTTGTGGATTAAGATATCATTGGTACGACACCGTGGTAAAGTGCAAGGACACTGTAGAGTGTAGAGGGATAAAATAGTACATTGTTATCCTAGGGGGAAAGCAACTGATTAGTTCGAGGGAAGGGACTAAATAAGTCTTTCACCCGAGGTAAACACTGTGCTTTTCATAACGAATACAAGGAAAGTTAAAATAAAAACACGAATCAGCTAAAGAAAAAATCCATATCTGAATCTGCTGAACTCGTCGACGTGTCAATACAAATCTCTCGAAAAAACAAATGAAGATCGGACTGCCGCTTTCCTGTCCATTTTTTTAAGAAATGTAATCTTAAGTTATTAATTAATCAGCCATTCGTACTTAGTATGTTTAATAATATCAATTGATTTAGGTAATTAATTAAATAGCACCTCCAGTAACAGAAAATCTTTTCCAGGCCAATCATTTTACCATTACGGTCCACCTCGCTCCAACATAGGCATTTCCCACATCTGCCGCTGCCTCACAAAAAGCCTGCAAGCCTTGCTTCCTACCAACATCGATAAATATTGCGCTCCATTTATCATGAGCGGTATATTGCAGAGGAAAAATGGAGGCCCGCCCGCGTTTAATGATGCTATTACTGAGTCGGGAAAACAATATCAGGAGCGCGCTGACGATCCTATAATAATTGAGATGACCTGCCTTTATACAGCCAACTTTTTTAACAGTTTGCTAATGACGCGCAAAGGTCGTTGTTGTTGTGAAAATGGGCAAGCTGTTGACAGGTCGCGAAAAATGGGCGGGAAACGAGGGGTTATTCTCGCTATGCTTTCGCAAATCAAGCTAAATGTGATACGTGAGGCCGTGGGTCTATAATTTATATTTATATACCTACTTACCTATCTATCTAAGGCGCTCATTACATGGTAGGTTCTCACAGTTTAACCATAGTCAACGCTGTGACTGACGGATAACCTATCGTGTAATGCAGTGCCTGATTAATGGTTGCACAAGATTGATTGACGAAAATCTGAATATTTAATTAGTCACGACTTATAAGTGAATTGACCTGCTTTTATATGTTGGTAATAGTTCAGTCCTTGTCCTTTCCCGAATTCCGTATACCAACTAATAATATATTGTCGCGTATTTAAGGTGGATGCGCCAGAGTAGCCCGCGAAATTCAAATATTTTTGTTTTTTTTTTGCAATTTGCAGGTCAGTGTGAAGCTTTATGTTGAACAAACTACGATTCGCGGCCGTAACACGTATTTACCCAAAGAATTATAACAATTTTAATCATCAATATAGCCCTTTAAGTTCATGAAGTCCTAAAGAATGACTTTTTCATGAAATAACCATAATAGGAATTTCGCGGGCTACCCTGGTACCCACCTTAAGAATGAGCGTCTAATGTCGATTGAATTCCATCACACACCATCAGTCATTCAACATTCATGGAATCATCATCCACATCAACATTCATCCACTTTAGTAATTGAGTGAGGTTTGCATGAGCTCCTATCCTAGGCGCTATAATAGGTGCCCATACTATCTAGATAGATCGCCTCTTTGTTGCTACTCATTGTCTCTTCACAAATTCCTTCTGGCCAGTATTTGATCTCTTCTGAGTTATCCCTGCAAAATAAATGACGCCGCTGTATCTACTTCTTTGTTTCCGGGTCCGTGAATGTGGTGAATTTTTCGGTTGGATGAACACACTTTTCTTCGGAAATCGTTTCCCATCCATTAGTTGGGAACGATTGATTGAAATATCTCCTGACATTGTGTAGACGTGATGGAGAAGCTAATTACGAAAGTAATGGCATTTAATTTTTTTCTATTTGTCCCTCACTAATGTGATGCTTAGGTACCCAATCGCTTTGTTTAGTGTCGGCAGTCGGATTTTCTTTCTAATTTTCTAATTTGGTAGGATAAAGGTTTACCTAAAAATTGTTAATGTGTGGTTCTCGAATCACGTAGGTTTATCTACATATAGGTAAAACGATTCATGAACGCGTCCGTGTCGGTGTTTATTGTGCTTCATATCATATCATTTGCATCACGTCCTCTCCAAACTCATTCAGCAAAAATACGAATTTCTCGCTGAATAACTGACTGAAGCAAAACACGAATTTTACGACGAGTAAAACTTTCATATCTCCATTTAATTTAGGTGAACTATTTTTGGTTAAAGAATATACTTTTCAAAGAGGGGACTTATTACCCGAATTTGATATAAAAATTCCTGTTCTTTGAAAACAGATTTCCAGTCAAATAAAGAAGTAAAAAATGTTGGATATAACAAATTTGTCAGAGCGTTGCATGATTAATGGTAATTTGGGAAAATGTCCGAAAGGGAACAGCGATGGACCCGCAACTGGGGTTGCGGTGCGGTCGTCGCAAGCATCTTTAGAAACCCTCCATCAATCATAACAGGCTTTTAAAAGAGCTTCTGTTCCTGAGGTCGAGGCTGAGACTCGACATGCTTTCTCATGTTTTACAAATAAGCGAATTAATTGCTTCCGGGAGGTAAGCTGAATATTTATTATCCGAAAAAAAACTGTATCCAGGGTCTGTGACGAGGTGTCTAACTGAAGTTATAAAATAAAATAGGATTTCTAGTCTACCAATGTATTAGTCAGGTTATATATTTGTAGTTCTAAAGTACGTAGTATTAGTTTAGTAAACCGTTAAGGAAAATTTCTTGCTGTAGGGATAGTTTGCTAATGAGGTTTCCTTGTCTGTTTGACCCCTCACTACCAGAAGAGACAGGTTCAGTGATAAAATCTGCCTTAGGGATTTGCAAATTCAATAGGTTGTTAATCGTAATGACAAAAAAAAACAATTAAACAAACGAAAGGGTTTATTTCAGTGAATCAAAGTGTAGATATCTAATATATTTAAAGTAACTTAAAGTACCTATATTAAATCTAGGGTATAAAATAAGGCTATGTCGTGAGATGTGAATATGCTTACTTTAAGGCAGTTCTGCATACCGTGCATCTTTATAAACTACTATTTACATCGACTTAGGTCTAGATCTAGGAATAGAGACAAGAATTGGTCGAATTGCACGTTTTACACGTTAGATAAAGCGTTCCTTTTTACTTTCAAGCGCGTCTAGAGTAGGTTTTATAAGTAAATCATTAGATAAAAGGCAGTTACAGAGAGACTTGTAACTAATATATATTTTATGTGAACTTTTTTCCACTTTGAGGAGATATTTTACGGAGAATTTTATCATCAGATTTTTTCTAGTTATAAGAAACGTACCTACGCTCTTTTGCTAACAAAATAGGTCTCATTTGAATATAATTCAGCTAAAATTCTCCGCAGAACGAGTCAATAATTCATATTTAGGTATACCTATCTAATTACGTAGGTAGGTACTGCCCACATCAATATTGTTCAGGCTTAATTACACTGATATCGGCACTGGATATTGGTAAGGTTCATTCATTATACTAGAAACCTATTAAATAGTTAATCTAGCACTAATTTAATACAAAGTTCAGTTGTCCAGAATTGAGATTTCGCACTACGTCAATAGTCCTTTTTAAGAAGCTCAGTGCATCAATTCCTAAGTTTTTCACAGAAGTTATTTAACAATGGCAGGTTTCCCAACAAGCGATGTGTCGAGGATTCTTTTAAGTCAACATTATTTTAAAGATCTACAGATCTATGATAGCAGTCAAGTGTCCAAAACTTACCAAAATGGAACACTTATAAAAATTGACTTTTTAGGGATACGTTGGAATGTTTTTGAGTCTTTAAACTATGACTGAGTGTCTGTTTGTCTTCTTGTCCGGTGCGTAAGGTTCTAGTTTCGCGGGTTCCGTGTTGAGGGCGCTGTAGTCGACGGGGAATGGGGGTTGGGGGAGCGAGTCCTTGGGGGGCACGAGCACCCATTGACCGGGCCCGTTGGGGTTCTTCCCCATCAGCCAGTTGGTGAAGCAGTGGACGTAGGTGCCGTAGTCCAGTATCAGGTAGCCGTTCTGTTGAAAAAGTGTTAATTAGGCAATTGTCATAATTTGTCAAACTTATCCTACTTGTCTATGAAGGGAAGGTAATCATTAGACTACTCCATAGATATATTTCTATGGACTCCTCCTATATCACAAAGTTAAAAAAAAATTGGTTGCCTGTAAAGTCGGTATACGGGCGAAAGTTTTACGTGACAACGACTTTGAGTGGTAAAATAATTTTAATGTGAATATTCATTCGTATAGTAGGAAGAAGGATGAAATAATAGTCTCTCTCACTCTCTCTCTCTCGCTCTGTCTCTCTCGCTCTTAGGCGGGCTAACTGTGCTCGAGTGGAAGGGACGCGTGCCTTTCACTTTTTATGTCTGTCTCTCTCGCTCTTAGGCGGGCTAACCATGCCCGAGTGGAAGGGACGCGTGCCTCTCACTCGCTCTCATTGTGAGCGCATAACGTGAGCGGAGCGTAACGCAGTTTCTTGAAGTGTCACCCGGCAAACCAATTTATAAGACGTTGTCACGTCAAAACCATTTAAACGTCCGTTAATGGGTCGCAGAATATTTTGAAACAGCTCGGCAGACATGATCCAGCCGTTTTTAGATCAGATAGAATAACTTTTCATATACATAGTAGAAAATACAAATTTGTGAATTTAGAACAAAATTATTGTAAGCAGTTATAAAACTACTTACAACAATACGACAGAATGAAACATTTATTATTTAATTGAAGCTAATGGTATGTAAATAAATTCGAGTTTCTGTTTTATATGATGTGCTAGAACACTCACGCTAGTCATACGATCGTATGCCGTGTCTATGATCTCATCAACTCTCGCCGCATTAAGCCCGATCACGGACCGGTAGAACGCGGCCAGCGCCGGTTTCGTTATAGCACCTGTACCTGCAAGAAAAACATTTATTTTAATGGCAACACAGAACCCTGAACCCCAAAGGAGACCGGTTGAGATTTATTGGTACAACCGTACACCCGAACACCCGCTGTTCGACATTTCCGGGATTGGATCCCGTGTGATACCGCGAGGCTATTGATATTTACCGGGCACTGTTCCAAATATCGGTGTTTGCTGGAAATTCCGTTAAAAATAAAATTTTGGCCGGCCGGGGAGTGGACTCGCAAACATCATGCAGCTGTGTTGTTATCAGTCTATACCTATAACGTAACGTGTAACTCGTAACCTGGCTAATAAAAAAAATAACTACCACATATGTTGATCTACAATGTTAAGCAAAGCTTGTCGAGGTCGGTCTGTGGATCATCTTACCCACGGATTCCGTGCTTCGGAAAGCGCATCAAGCTGTCGGACCCAGCTGTCATTTGTAGATATACAAAATAATACAAAGTTTATTGTGACAAATAGAAAATTAAATCACATTTGGGTGTAGGTAAATACAGATTAGCAGATTCAAAATTCGAATTCTCCATAGAAAATTGGATACACAAATTGGCAATCCTACATAGTACTAGTAAGTAGTACCTACATAAACTGTGTTTCGATTTTTTTTAGAATACAGTCTTGTGAAAGTTTCTTTTGTTTTGTAATTTTCTTTTGTTTAATAGTCTTTAAATATTGCTCGCCACGTTTGCGGATTTTCTATAATAAATTGCTTTTTACTCAGTGGAAGTTATTCTAAAAAGTGTATCAAGTTACCGTGTAAGTCTATTATATTCTGTCATATAAAAATATTGACATGTGTCAAATCCATCATGTTGACAAATGAAGTAGAAGCTGAGCTGTTACCGTTACCTCATGTTGGTGAAATACGACGATGTTACTAAAGCGAATGAGATCGTTCACCTTGAGCCATCTTCGTGATAAATCGTTTCGGCTTTCTAAATCAGCATGACAGAATATAGCAATTTAGGAAAAAACTCCCTCTGTAATGGTGTCCTTAAGTATATAGGTACTTGTCAACTTATTTTATTGACGGTAAATGTGTTGTGGTTATTTGGTGTTCCAATAAAATCTACCAACCTAAGAAATTTCAAAGAACATAACCTAACTTTGTATTTCTTTCATTTCAATACTGGGCCAAATACTACATTTTATTATTGAATTTCAATATTTTCCATCGACAATCTAAGAAGAAGTTCTATTAATTAATTGCAGATATATCAAGCCCTTTGAACACGACGGTGCACATTTTTAATAAAGAACAGAAAAATATAGGTCACGCAACATAAAATATTGACACAGAATAATATTCCGATAACTCTTCCGTGGAGCAGCGAGAGTATCAGCGAACTCGCTTTAGATTAAAAAGTTAAAATAAAGGCGAAGGCACACGATAGAAAAGTAAGTAGACAGGAAAGGCTGTCTCGCTTCAATGTGCACCCGCTGAGATTTTGGCTACAAATGTTGAGCGAGGTGCCAAATTTTTAAACCTTTGGAGAACAACCAAACGTTGTCATTTTATTTAGTTTCTGACTACTTGTGGCGTAATAAATCTAAATGTTAGACAATCTTAGTATTTCAACGTGCAATGATTTAGTGTGCAAGTTACTAGTACAAAAGCGCTAAGATGTTACAATTTAAAGTTCATAACACAATTTCATTTTGCGCATAAAATAATTCAAGCGAGAATAATTTTAGCAGCAATGCAGCAACAATAGCGTCGTTAACAAACATTCTGGCTAAATGACGATAATAATTAACTTGAAATTAGTGATAAATTGTGGCTCGACCCTATGGTGCAGGGAACATTTCATGTCGGACAATTAACGTGATTCAGGAGGCCTGAGGGGCTGGGAGTGACGTCACTCTTCCGTGTCAAATTAATCCCGTTTATCAACTAGCAAGCCATCCCGGGAATCGACACACGTCACTTGTAACGTAAACTGGTTTGCTCACAATCAAGCGGCAAATAAGTTGCTTTGGGCTAAAAATAAGGACGAAGTTAACTTTGTTTTGGCAGTGAGAAGTAGAGAGCGAAAAGTTTAGACAGTTCGTGAATAAATAAACTTGTGAGGATTACTGGGGCTAAGTAGGTAGTGGCTTTTCTGGAGTGAGTTTTTGTATAAGATAAATAAAATATTGTGGAGATACTTGTGAGACACTGCTGAAAACCAACTGATTAAGTCGAAGTTTTCGCTTGACATCAACTGATTTTCAAAAGTACTTACTTGTCCTATCAACCACATGGAACAGTATCTTGCAGAGGTACTGTAGGTACAGCGGCAGGTCAGAGAACCTCTTCATGTCACTCAGGTGTAAGGCCCAGCGCGCCAGCCACCCTTCCAGAGTAGTTCTGCCTGGTATGTTGATGCCGCTGGACTCCGGGCCGCAGACTCTTCTGTAGTATGGCAGTTCAGCCCATCTAGCAAAGGGATACAAAATTAAATAATGAAAAGGTAGCGAAGAAACAGTACCGGCAGGGAAAAAACCGTTCGAGTTTTACGAACCGTCGCTGCCAAATTTTCACCATTTTTATAGTGAATTTTAATAATTTCAATGCGTTGTTGAAGCGTGTATCGTTCCCTTTTTATTAATGGCGTAGTTTTTACTTGTCAAATGTCAAAAAATTAAAGCTTCAAAAGTGACATCTACCGAAATAGCGGGCTATTTAAAAAAACACCTCTTATTGGAAAACCCTTTATTATAAATGCAAAAGGAAGGATGTATGTTTGCTACTCAATCACGCCGGAACGGTTGAACGGATCTGGATGAAATTTGGCACAGAAATAGATTATCTATCTGGAATAGCTCAGGCTTTTCATTTCGAGAAAATATTCCCTTTGTATAATTTCCGATATCAACGCAGGCGAAGCCGCTGGCAAAAGCTATATTACGAAAAGAGGAACATTCAGATTTTCCGCATACTTTTCGTATACAGAACATGCAATAAGGCATAAAAAAGTTCGGCATAACACAGAGAATTTAATAACGAAGGAAAGTTACAGAACACGTGACTTAGAGAATGAAAGCCGCTGTCCCTTGTGATATTTCTTGGGCTTCGCTTGGCTGCAGCCACGATACAGTTCACTGTTGTTCGCTACAGTTCCTTTGTCATAAACTTTATGCTTTCTTTCATTAGCTTCCTGCTAGAGCTGTCTGGTGTCCGACCTAAAGTTATTCTCTCATGATACTGTATCATAAAAACGGCCGGCTTTCCATGAAAATGCCAGTTAGGAAAAATATACAGCCTACAGAATTGCATATTACATTACAAAGTGCCCATATTTTTGGGCCACTTTCATGAAATGTTAGCAGCTGGCTGACATTCATTTTTATGGGATATCATAGTGCTTACAAAATTACGGTTTTCAGCACGTATTTGTTCAGGCATTTTTCAGCTTTACTCTTGACTTTTACAGTTATGTAAACAAGGAAAATGTGTTTCTAGTGACTTTTTAAGATGCTTATTTGCCTATGCTCAGAAAGGTGATCATTGCGACCGAGGTGTCCCCATTTTCAAAAGCTCTTAATGGGACCAGGTCTTAAGTAGGATTATAATTTAATTCCTAAAGTTAGGTTAACAAAAGACAATCATCACGCAAGGTGTTGAACAGGAACTTACTTGGCCGGCAGCGGATTGATGAAGTGCTCTATAAATTCTCGCTTAACTTCAAGCAGTATGTGGAATTCCGACGAGTTTGGCGACCAGTCCGCAAAGTGCGCCAGCCTCTGTGAAATACGACGAGAACGAATTTAATTATTCTCCTTCATTATTCTTTGTTAGTTATGTGAGGTTAAAATGACTTAATGTTGAGTTTTTGAAGTTTAATTTGCCATATTTGCCTTTTCCCGGTCTATTTGCTAGGTGAAGCTCGCCAGATTCTCGCCCGGAGTTGTGTTGACTTCGTCCCAACTCAAGGGCTTTTAAGATATAACTTCGTTATTTAATTCCGCTGAACTTTTAACTGAATTATTTGAACTGTGCCAAGTTAATTGTATTTAAAGTACGAGCTGTTTATATTTAGAACAGTCCTGACTACGATTGAAATAATTAAGACTTAATTCAATAAGTTGTTGACTACGAAAGTTTTTGTTAAATCTCGGCATTACTAATTCAATAGTAGGCCATGAAAGTTATTATTGTCATTCCATTTGATTATAATGTTATGTTCTACTCAACGTAAAAATATTCCTCGATTTATAATGAAAATTGTCACGGACACGACATTTTCGGATCGATGGAAGGCAATTACGCGGCCCATCAACTTCGACAATCAGATTTATTAAGACAAGATGTGACAAATTTGATACCTTCCTACCTCGAAGAATTGATCGAAGTCGGTGTCGATGATGACGTCATCCCTGTCATGGTCGAGAAGTTCTGTGAAGAAGAGGGTCATCTTGTCTGTTTGCATGGAGCTGAGCTGTGCGAGGGGTTGTTCGTCTTCGAGGTCCAGACATTCCAGGTCCTCGCTGCACCGGTTGACCCATGTCGCTGTAAAGAAGGAACATGTCAACAAAATAAAGAACCAACATATAAATTTGATGGCGAATGTTATATGGCACGAAAAGGTTGGGTATATCGGCGTCCGCAGCCATTTAATCCTTTATTGTTATCGTAAACCCTTTCGCTTACCTCACAAGACTCGCACGAAATACATAAGTAAACATAGTATGATTTCCGCCAAAGAATACGCTCAATCCGTTTTCTACTGAGGGTATATCATAAAAGGCGACCATCCCTCACTTTCTAAAAGCCCATTCAATTTTGTACCGTAGTAAAATCCTATGCAAAATGATTAAATTGACCGTTGCTTTTTCAGTGACCCGTACCTATTCATTACCATTACCATAGTATACACGGCGCCATTATATACGTCTTCCAAAGGCGCCCCACTTAATGTACCCGACATACACTACCTCTAGGCACGATTATTTTTAAAAAATAACTCATTAAGATAATAGATACAATAAAAATAAATAATGCATTAGAATTATAAAACACCCTGTTAGTAATGTGTACGTATCAAAACAATGTCACCGTTCCATTCCGCGCCATTGCTTGACTACAGCGCATTTTTTTAACGACGGTAACTCATCAAATGACTTCTTCCGCTCTGGGCGCCGCGGTAGGGAGTGTCACACACTCACCTATCCGTGTTCCTCGTAATGCCCTTTGCGTTCCAGGGCCGCGGTTACTCTTCAACCAAAAACAACAACCCAAGAAAATCCACAACCCTGGTAGGTCTGGCCTAAGCAGGCCCCGACTACTATGCTGACATCTTTTTGAGACGCGCGTGGAACAAAACGCGCCGTCCACGCGGGCCTAGTTCTGATCGGACGGCAAACCAGCCAACGCCCGCCGTCCACAGGTGACTACTGAGCCTACACTGTATAAAAAATTAACTATAGACATGACAAGAAGAAGTTGAGGCCCATTTCCATTTGTGTAATCAATCTGTCCAGCCTTTCCCCAACTATATTGGGATCGGCTTCCAGTGTAACCAAATGCAGCTAAATACCAGTATTTTATAAGGAGCAACTGTCTATCTGACCTCCACAATCTATTACCTGGTACTAGCAACCCCTTGGCAAGACTGGTGTCAGATTTTCTACCTTCTGTCTATCCGTGACCACTGTCAGATGACAGCCGGGGCCAACGGCTTCGGCTGCTTTTCTACCAGAGATGTGCTATGCGTGCAAGATGTGTTAGATATCAACCAATCATATTCATTGGTTCAAGCAATGGATGCGTGCTTTGGATGGTCGCGAGTTGTGTAACTATGTGAAGAGCAGTGCATAATATGCCTTCCCAATTGTCAATACGTCGAGCTGTGCACATTTTCTCGCACAGCTACCGTACAGCGGCGTATTTTCATGGCACATATGTCTTACTTGCTCCACTACATAGCTTAGCTTCAGTGGAAATGGTCACACAGTTTCGTAGCTTAGCTTTTGCATTCTCACAGCATAGCTGCATAGCACACCACTGGTGGAAAGGCACCCTGAACGTGCTTTCAGAGATATGGTCACGCATCCAACGAACGACGTCAGCAAGCGTTCTCGACGATCGATCCATGCGGCTGTTATTATAAGCGAAAATATAAAGCCAGTTTGCCTAAACGAGACACAGAGCCAAAACTTAAAGCTTATTCCAGCTAAAATGTGGGACTATCGATTGCTCGATTGAAATAGAATGACAGTACGATTGCGTTCGTCCCTCGAGAATGGCGCTCTCCACAAATAAAACAAAGTTTGACCGTGCATGAATTTAGTGCGGAGTCAAATAGTCGGCTCATATGAATATATTCAAAGCTATTTCGAGTCTGGGCTCGCTTTTGTGTCGGTGCTTTTAATGCAGATTCGATGTTTCAATGGTTTCCGTTTTCTTCTATATATTTGGGATACAGAATTGGTATTTTCGACTGAAAATGTTTGATAGGTTATATGGTTTTTATCTCGAATATCTCAGTAGCATCCCGAAGTCGGTATTTGTGGCCGGTTTATAGCAATAGGCTCGCCATGGGACTTCAACTGAACATGCTTTGCGAAATGTGGCTACAGGTACACGTCCTAATCTAACCTTACCCCTTTTTATTTGGATGGGAAAATTATCAAATTAATCGCTCTGGTTGGAGCGGAAGGGAGTGTCTCTCTTACTGGCTAAAGCCCATCCTGTTCCTATCAATGTCCTTTACGTTCCAGGGCCGCGGTAACTTTTTCAAAAAAATGCGCAAACCTGGCAACCCTACTCGTATGCGGTACCTACTACAGGTAACTTAACTTTACTTAACCCTTAGAGCAAAACAGGGGAGATGTTACGTCATTACAGCCGCTTATTCTAGGTGTAGGCAGTTAACTAAAAACAAAACTATCTAAATAACTAGCGCAATAAAGAGAAGTACCCACTCCATGTTAGTTATCTTAGGTACCACAAAATTAGCCCCAAGTAACATTTAGGTAATAGGACGGATAACATAGTTAGGCTCTAAGAATCCATTGGGAACTGGCTCGGTACGCCTGAATAACTGACGAGCCTCCTTCATGACCTACCTTTGCACTAGAATATTAGAGAAAAGGAGAAGCATAATTGCTTAGAAAACATTAAATGAAAGGCACATGTACTGAGGCGAACTTGGAACTCTGTACATGTGTGTGTGAAAAGTATTAAATTTTCGCTACTTAAAACTAGACGAAACTGGTATTTTCTAGTCGACTTCTCTGAAAAGAAACACCGATACTAAAACAGATGTATGCACATATAATGGCTCATATGTGAGCCATGAAGGTTAATGTCTGAAGTTTTCTTTTGACCACACAGATTTAAGTGAACTTGTCCAAACAGTGCATTTGTCAGTTATCGCGAAGGTACCTCAAACTTTCAGGAGCTCACCGATTTGATGAACAATACCAAAGTAAGGACAATCGGGTATGCCGCATAAAGTACTCAAACTACCAGACAATCATGTAATCCACCCGTAACTTTTGCCTGTTCATTGCTGCGTCGGACAAAGTTAAAGTAAAATGTAAAAGAAGAAATGAAGGCGTGTATTTTCGTTCCCCCGATGTAATCGCCCGCTGCGATATTTCCGGCGACTCGGTCCGATGTTTCAATTTACTGAAAATGTTTTCTGTGAACTATTCCGCATGAGTTTTGCTGCACGTTCAGTTTTCCTGACAAGTACATGAAGTGAATATTTCAGGAGCTGCTTTTTTACATCTTTTAGTTAGTGTTCGAAATAGTTTCGGAATGGAATCAAATGGTTGGAAATTCGTTTATATTTTCGGTGGTACGAAAATGGAAAATTGTGGTGAATTGTGGGCTAACAAATGGACTGGTGTAAAGAATCGATAGTTTTGATTCACGAATAAAATTAGACTTACTCATCATCTTCCTGCCCTTATCCCATGTTATTTGGGGTCGGCGCAACACGTTTTATTCTTTCATTCTGTTCTATCAGTCGTCACTCTATCACTAACTCCCTTTTCTTTCATATCGCTCCTCACACAATCCATCCATCTTTCCTTTGGCCTTCCTCTCCCTCTCCAAACATCCACATTTATATCCATAACTGTTCTAGTTCTATGCGTTTCATCCCTCCTTTTCACATGACCATACCAAGACAATCGATTCCCTTTTAACTTTTCCGTCAATGGCGCCACTTTTAAAGTGCGTCTAATGTACTCATTTCTCACTTTATCCATTCTCGTTACTCCACACGTCCATCTCAACATCTCAAAATTAGACTTACTATAGTGTCCAAAACGGTTATTTGGCTACTTATAAGAAGTGTACATTTCGATCCCTGTGCCCCTTATAAAATGCATGTACTTAGTTATGGAGGTGTGCCAGCTTGCGTGCAGCAAAAATCCAGCAATTTTTATTGGCTAGCGGTTTCAGTCAGTGCTCTACAATCAACACGCAATCCGCAAAACCAATAAAAATAGTTTTTTATACAAAACAGTGCGACGTCACATCAAAAATGGTTGACAACCTCGTAGCGTGGCATTTTCATGAAAACCAGGGACTGCGAGTGAGTGATGTTTTTACCTGAATAGTAGTTTTAGTATGACACAAGTAAAAGTTTACATCGACAAGCGAGTGTCTTGACGCCACAACAACCGTTCCTGTGCATCGCGATTGATCAGCAGATTTTAAATTAATCTTTTCTATAGATAGAAAGTTAAATTTTGTGTTGACGCTTGCCAAGGTTGGTCTGTGGATGGGTGACCATCTTAACATAATGTGTTTCCTACGTGCCTCAGAAAGCACGTTAAGCCGATGGTCCCGGCTGTCATTTGTAGATCTTTGGCAGTCGTTACGGATTGTCAGAAGCCAGTAAATCTGACTCCAGTCTTGCCAAGATGTATCGTGTTACCCAGTACCTAAATGGGTTGTGGAGGTCTGGTAGGCAGCCACTCCACGTAAAACACTGGTATTCAGCTGAATTCGGTTTGACTGGAAGCCGACCCCAATGTAGTTGGGAAAAGGCTAGGCAGATGATGAGTGTTTAAGCAAAACATATGGTTGGATTTTATTTGTTTAAGGCTGACTGTGTCAAGTGTCATATTTTAACTAGTTACTGTATTAAAAGGGCTGCATCTAGGCGGAACGCTCAATGGCTTTTGCGTTCACTGTCTACAGCTAGGTAGAGCGACTCGGATCTTCGCAGAGTCGCTGATAACATTTGGATGAGAGATGCCGTTCTCGAAATGCACAGGGTGTGATTGTAGAGGTACATATCCAGCAGTGGATTGTTGCAGGCTGATGATGACTAATGACTGCTTTTATAACATTAAGAGGGAGATTAGCCCAAGACAGTTAACGTACTTGGGTGTTTCAAAGTATGAATTATTGCTGATCGTTTGAACTCAAGTCGCACTTGTTCAAAGTACATCGCGTTGATGAATTTCCCCGACGGAACCTTTATGTTGTGTCGTACTTTGTGTTGTAACCCACATAATATGTTAGAACATGCGTGCCGTTGTAACATTCTGCTCCCCACGGGGTGGTTAGAAAAAGTAATTGCTTCACGGTATAATTTTGTATTATTTTCTGTCGTGAGCCTAAGGTAGAATATTGAATATAGTTATTTTTACAGCAAGTTAACTTAGGTACAATCGATTTTGTTTGACATAATTTGCTTGTAGTTTGATGTGATTCAATCCATTACTTGTCTATTCTTCCATACTAATGTTATAAAAATGCAAACGTAACTCTATTTGTTACCTCTCCACGTCTTAACTGCTGAAGGGAATTGTGTGAAACTGGCACTAGGGTAGCCCAAGATCTGAATTAAGACATAGATACTTTTTTATTCCGGATCCAGTTAATGGGCTGTGGAGGTCTGGTAGGCAGCCGCTCCACGTAAAATACTGGTATTCAGCTAAATCCGGCTTGACTGGAAGCCGACCCCAATATAGTTGGGAAAAGGCTAGGCAGATGACTTTTTATTCCGGGTGTATATTCACTTTTTACAAATTTCACGTGGGCCAAGCCGCTGACAGAAACCAGGGAAAAATAAAATAATACCTTTGATTGTTAAAATGCCTATACTTACACAATCGACTGATTACCTTTTAATAGAACTGCTAACAAAAGACACTAAAACCACTTCGATCAATCGATTCCCAAGTTTACATTCGACCATAAATTACTTCATCTTCATAAAACCCGAAGTTTGCCGAAGACTTACGACAGCATTCAGGTGTAATTTAAATTCAAGGTCTGCTTCCACATCACGATAAATTACCAGGAAAAGATCTTCAGACCCTACGTGAAGATTACTTATTAAACAGGCGCGGTAAGGTTCCTTTCGTTTTAGGGTGCTCTGACACTGGAGATGAGCGAGGAAAACTGTGAAGCCGAGTGGTGCGAGGATGCATAGTGGATTCTTTCAGCTATCTATGCGCGCACATATTCCTCGCTTGCATCTCTCGCTTTTTGTATGTCAAAATTAAATGATTATAATAGGCTGTCGTATGCAACCATAGAAAAAAAAAAAAAAATAGAAGTTGTCATAGATGTCATTGATTTTTTTTTATTTGTGATGGGTTTGCTCTTGACTCTAGTCTAGGTCAGAGATGACAGAGAAGTAGATGCCACAAGGGAAGTTTCTTCTCTTTGCCTGCCTACCTTTTATGACATCTTAAAACCATCATGATAACGGTGTGGGAGGGAGACGGAGTTATACATGGCGCATAACACTATCCCTTTTTCACAGCTTAATCATGATGGCATTAGAACGTCATAAATCACCCTGAAGAAAAAAGTGTAACTGCTCTGTCAGTAAAAGTATTCAAGAATATCAATCGAAAAAATTTTACTCAGTCGTAAATATATTTCATAACCTGGACTTATCGGGTTATAGGCCGAGTTTTACGTGGGAAACAGTAGCTAGCCCTTTTCCTTCAGAGCTATTCTAAGCCGGCCTAGGAAATGTACCTAAGTGATTCCTTTGGCGGATTTTTTCCTTGCGCACCGCTTAGCTACTTGGCACATCTTTGGTGGAAAACCACCCTTAAGGGCGGCCAAATTATAGCGTCGCACTGCGGAAACCATTGTGTTTTGACGAAATCTCAAATTCGAGCAAACGTACCCTTTCTCTTTCGGACAATGCGAAACTTTTGTTTTAAGTTGCGAATTTAACTTCGTAGATAAATAATACGATGCGTTATAAATGTTGACGTTTTTCAAGTTTTCTGTTTGTTTGAGGTATATCTGTGTCTTATTGGCTTGACGAGTGTGGTGGAATGTGTTTTATTTACGACTTGTTTTTTTTCCCGCGGTTTGGTCCGCATGGCCTAACTTACAGGAATTCTGCGGGATAATTTACCTATTGGGACAAAAAGTAGCATGGTATTCAATGATAAACTATCACTGAATGCCATAGGCTACTTTATATAGTGACAAAAAAATTACCTCTCTTTAAATTTTAGTTAAGATAACAAAGATATTTTACTAAGACAGCGCAATAAACTCTCTCATATATCTTTATTGTAGACTATCACTGAAAGTAAAGGCAAGAACGGTAGAACTTATTAAAAATTCTACAGAATTATTAACTTTATCAAAAACATTCTTGACCTCTTATGATCGTATCTAAACTTACAATTTATCTTCTAAAACAATTTTGCAGTTCATAAACTAACTAGTCGACTCGCGCAACTTTGTCTGCATCACAATTTTCATTACTGCTCCGCTCCTATTGGTCTTAGCGTGATGATATATAGCCTATAGCCTTCCTCGATAAATGGGCTAACTAACATTCAACAAATTTTTAAATCTTCAGCTTATATATTAGTATAGATTGAAGATATTGACCGACCTCATCTTATCTAGTTTTAAAATAGGTATGTTAATTTTAGGTATATTATTTGACATGTAAAATTAAGTGGGAAATAATCAAATAAACATAACTTAATCGCAACCTTACGCAATCAGATTAGGGATCTCATGCCCGTTTTCTGAGGTTTTTGACGGGCGTTTATCTGTCCATTAACGCTATTTGTCATTAAGTCTGGTTGGTTAGTGGTTAACGGGCATCAGTATGTTTGTTGTTTAATTATGTATTTAAGGATTATCAACGAGTAAGTACCTACACTACAAAAACTTCTGCAAAATATAAACTTATTACACAAAACGTTTTCGTATGATTCGCACTCAATTACAGGTAACCAAAACTTACACCTAATGATTGAGTTATTGTGTTAAAAAACAGGAGGACATTATTGTTTTTTCTGTTATTTCAAAACCGAGAACCGTAGCCATTAAATAATCAAAGAGACAAAAATCAACTCACTCAGAATGTAACCGTTGGGAATCCTGTCGTACATTTTCCTTGGAGGCTCGCACACTATTGCAAAAAGCCACGTTTCACGACAATATATAACCGCAGACTGTTGATGTTAAGATACACTAATATAAAGTGAAAACAGCTGACGTAAGAGATAAATGTAAATTGTAATCTTTGTAATGTTTACTTGTACAATATGTCACACACGTTTGACAAATATTATGTCCTTTGGGGGCACGGCTGTGTTTATTTGTGATTTAACTTAGCTATCAGCTAATACATCATAATCAGATAACGTAAAGCTAAATAAAAACGTGAGAGTTCGCAAATATTTACCTTTGAGGTTTTTCCAAATCGTATAATTTATTAAAGGCGTGTAAAGATTTATTCGACCGTCATGTAATACTCTAAAGAAGAACTGCATTCATGATGTAACTGAAATACGCTAGTCGTATTGTTCGAACTCAGGAAAAGCGGTTTATTGCAAGCACATTAAGTTTTCACGTAAAATGACGTATATTTCAGGCAAGTCTATTATTTGATGTCGTAAACCGAGACTGTACCCTCGTATTTTTCCATTCAGACAGAGGTTTTCAATAAAATTCGTCGGGCCGTGCGGAGAGCTCGTCGCGTTTCATGTATTTCCGCTCCAAAGTTTTGTGACGAAAATAAAGAAAAGAAAAGAACTTACAGATAAAATTATTTAAAGCACTTGCGTATTGCCACTGTTGAAAAAAACTACATTGTTAGCAAGTTCAAAAGTCTTGTTACAACTTTGTAACGATAACAAACAAAGCTGGTATTTACATAGACTCTCTCTCCGAAGCTGGGTGGATGTTCCTATTAATATTTCATGAATGAAACACAAACGAATCAAACGTTAGTTCGGTTCCGATATTCCTTTATTCACTTCGGATAAAGAATAAAAGAATAAAACATGTCGGACGCGCTCCAGGCTTCGCTCTTGTCGGATTGTGTAATATTTTAACCAAAGCGGCTTAAAATCTCTATTTCCCAATTTTATGCGGAAGCTTTCAGTGGAATAATATTTACCTACACAAGGCTTATGTTTTGTTTACAGAAATCCAAACTATGAAAAGCGTGTTTCGTAAAAAAGATAATCATTTAATCAAATACACAATACTGCTACATAAGTAATAAATTTATAAACGTATCTTTAACATTCACTGGCAAGCGGTATCGACAACACCGTTTTGTAGTCGCGAGACCTCTGGCTTGATAGATGGAGATTACTTTGGGGTCCTTCCACTTTTCCTTACTCGCTTTTTACCTCGTTCGGTCATCTTCTTAGGAGCGGGGTTTGATTGTAGTTTAATGTTACGTAACATCATGTTTTTGAACTTGTAGAATCCTTCCTCTTTGATATTGCTCGTCCTCGTTCGTCTATTGATCTCTTTTGGTTCCGACGTCGACGCTTTCTTCACCTTGCTCTCATTTGGTTTGCTTTGCTTTCGTTTACCTCTATCCTTCCTCTTTATTTCCATCGTCATGATTGCAAGTATATTTATGCGGTTGATTTAAGTTGTTTAGAAATCATTATTTAAATTAATTTAAATTAAGCCTACGGGATAGTTATTTGTCTGTCAGTGTCAGAGACGCTTGACGTAGTCAATTCGTTTTAAATCTAGTTGACTTATTTCAAGTTTATTATTAAAAAGTTTCGAACGAGCCGGTCTATGAAGAGTCTTTAAAAGTTTTTGAGAACATTTTGGGAGAACTATTCATCAAACTTGGATGTAATTTCAGGAAAGGCGACAAGCGTAGGATTAAGTTTGAAAGTTTTTTGCTCTAAGCCGTTAGTTTTATAGATTCTCTCCTGTGGACCTGTTCCGAGTAAAATATGGCTTTGATGAGAATGTAGTCTTTCATGCGTTTAAGATTACAGTCTTCATCTGTGCGATGTAGTCTTTCCCGTTTTAAATATAGGAGGTAAGGATGTTGTAGGCTTAAGCTTTAGCGGAAATTTTCGGTGAAAGTACCGCTTATAACCTAGCTACATCCTTCTAGAAAGCCTTTAGTTTATATTGAAAAAAAAAAAAGCTCAACTTTCAAACGGTGTCTGTAGTAAAAATATCAAAATATCTCGACAAAATTTCGGTGAAAGTGTTCAAGTAAAAAGGCAATTTGCAGTTCTGGTCCGTTTGATTTCAGAAATTCTCGATAGGAATTTAGTTTTCAGTACGCACTTCCGCTCATATTTCACGCTCACGTAATACTTTGGGTGAAAAAAGCCGTCTTCAGCTATTTCTTTTTTAAATTCAATACACGTAGTGGTCGGAGCCTCACCAGGGAAGTAGTATACATTAGCAGTAAACGAAGGAAATAATCGATATGTATTCTTATATACGGGTGTTATGCGTGCCGGGGGGCCGTCGCGGCACAAATCACGGAAAACATGCCGCTTTGTTATAACTCTCAAGTCCTTTGTTATGCCGCCCGTAAACGCTTTACTACAATAAAAAATGAAAAGGGCGGAAGAAACACGAACGTGCGACTTAATTATTTATTTTTAAAAACAAGAACAGGCCTGTTCTCAAGGGTTGTTGTAAAAATGAGGTTAGAGTTTGTTTAGCTCCTTTTCTATATAGCAAAAATTAACTAAGCACGGATCGATATTCCATTAATAAAATTTAAATCATCTCTTTATGCATGCTTTGACTCTTCCTCCCGTTCTATAAAGTTTGTAATGAGTTTTTTCGATCGGGACAAAGAACAGCTACTGCGGCCTGAATTTAATTATTTTCTTCCTTACACAATATTCGTTTTCTACTTTGTAATAGCTTATTATTTTCTGTTCTCTACAGTCTCCTAGTGTGCGGTTTGTTCTACATATACTTAATGCATATTTATGTTTTTAATCTGTTCATAAAAAGAATAGGGAAGTGGATGCAAAATTTCCATTTCCTTGTGGAACCGTAAATCATCTGTATTCCAATCCAAGGCACCTATCTTAAAGCTTTTGTTTCAATAATCTGTCCATTATTAGGTACCCAAATATCGCCAGAATACTAAGCAAACAAACTTGGTTAAACTTAAGCAGGTGACTAACAAAATACCGACGGAGCAACTTTCAAACGTTATTAAAATTCAAGGGCCCTTGTTCGGGCTGGTAAGTGTTGCCAGGTTCAAGTTGACAACTTTAGGGAAAGCGATCGCCTTTTAAACAATGTTAGTGAATTAAATGGTTTTTTTTTTAAAGTGGGCGTGTGTGTAATAAGACATCGAGGAAATGATTAATGAAATTCGGAACGTTCTGTAGCCAGCAAGCCTGGTGACACCAGGCATAGCGTAGTTCTCAATAAAATAATCCTTATATTATACTGATAGTTTTTTGTTTCTTACCTCAAAACTAATCTGTGTAGGACTCTGTGTAGTTTAAGCAATTGTACAATATTTTTGTTAAATGTTTCTCAAAATAGGTATCTTAATGTTAAAAAACTTAATCAAGAACTCAGATTGTTTACAAGAAACTTTAAAAATTGTAAGTTTATTGAAGTTAACGAGTTAGATTTAAGTTATCGTAAGAAGCTCTCGGAGTTAGATTTAATTACCTATAAGCTTAATATAGAAATTGATTTTATGCAATATGTAAATAGTTTCTCAAAACTAAGTTTAAGTGATAAAAACTCAGTTCATGTGACCACTAAAAACAACAATAAATTTTTTCGTTCCTAACTCCCCCCTTAATAAAACTTCAGTAAATAACGACAATTCGAAACAGGATTGCCGACATGGTAAGGTGCGAATCTTACACCAAAATATAGCCGGCATCTGCAACAAACTAGCCATGTTAGAAGTAACGTTATCTGAATTACTGGAAAACAACAAGGAGGCTGATATACTATGTTTTAGTGAAACTTTTATTAAAAAAGGTTCGGAGGCTAACATTAAACTTAATAATTTTAAATTAGCTGCAGTATTTAGTCGAGATAAATGTAGAGGGGGAACTTGTATTTTAACTAATAAGACATTTAACACCAAAACATTAAGCATTACTTCAACTCTAGCCAAGGAATTTTATTTTGAATGCTGTGGCGTAGAGATTATTGGTTTGAGCCTGATAGTTGTTAATGTGTATAGAATACCTGATCAGAGAAAGGCACAAATAAGCATATTTCTTCATAAACTTGATATTTTGTTAAATTATTTGACGGAGCAATTTAAAAGAAAGAAAATAATCATTTGTGGTGATTGGAATATTGACATTTTAAAACATAACTCTGCAACGAATGAACTCTTAAGCATACTTCATAACTATAATTTTGAAGCTCACATAAGATCACCAACTCGGGCGAACTCGTGCATTGACCAAATCGCCAGTAACGTAAAAAATGTTCAGTCAGAGATTCATCACTTTGGCCTGTCAGATCACGAAACAGCACAAACGATTACCATCAAAGCAAAACAACACAAAAAAATATCTTGTTGGTCTGAATTGAAACGTGACTACTGTTCGGAAAATCTCGACAAATTTTGCGATTGTATGTCTTCTCTTTCATTTTCAGAAACGCTTGACTCTGACACTCTAGCAGAAGCTTTTAATTTATTTCATGAAACATTTACGTTATTTTATGATCTGTGCTTTCCCGTAATAAAGGTCAAAGTTAATAATAAACCAGTCGCACAAAACTGGGTAACGAAAGGCATTAAAAAGTCCAGCAAAACGAAACGACAGCTATATCTAAAATTCATAACTAGTAAAATAAATAAAAAACACAACGAGAAAAACTATAAAATGTATACTCAGTTGTTTAAACGATGTGCACAGAAAACACATAAAATTATGATGACAAGGCGTATACAAAAGCATAAAAATAAATGTAAAGCTACCTGGAACGCTATTTCCTCAACATTAACTAATAATGACTTATTTAAAAATGACATTGACGAAATTAATCTAAATAATGTGACATATAACAATCCTTTAGACATTTGCAATTTATTTAATAACTATTTTATTAATTTGACATCCAATCAGCCAGTAAATTCTTTTAATATTAAGCTAAATCAAAATAACAAAAATATAAATACAATTTTTCTGAACCCTGTTGATGCAACAGAAGTTTATAAAATCATAATGTCTCTAAATAATAGCAAAACTAGTGGATATGACGACATTGCCACGCAAGTTTTGAAAGCTTGTGCTACTTGGATATGTCATCCATTAGCACATCTAATAAACTTATCTTTTTTGGAAGGCGTCTTTCCTGAGCAACTAAAAATGTCTATCGTGAAACCACTATTTAAAACCGGAAATAGGTCAGACCCTAACAACTATCGTCCTATCACCATAGTACCCATTATGTCGAAAATTTTTGAAAAGGCAATGCTAATCAGGTTAAATAATTTTCTCAGTACACATGACATATTATGCAAAGAGCAGTTTGGTTTCTGTAAAGGCAGTTCAACTGCTCTTGCAATCTTTAACTTGGTGAAAATTGTAACAGATAGCATAAACGAAGGTAATCCAGCGGTGTCTATTTTTAGACATGAGCAAGGCTTTTGATTTTGTGAATCATTCTAAACTGTTAAGCAAACTAGACTTCTATGGCATAAGGGGAAAAGCATATGAATGGTTATCTAGTTATCTAAAAAACAGGAAACAGGGCACCGAGATATCCAAACTTGTAAAAAAAAATGACAAAATATACACCAAAGAGAAATTTACATCAATAGCAATAATAAATAAGAGTGGTGTGCCTCAGGGTAGCATTCTCGGCCCTTTACTTTTTTTGCTTTATATAAATGATCTTCCGGAGGCCACTTTGCAAAAATGTATCCTTTTTGCAGATGATACTACAGTTATTATAAAATGTCAGGATAAAAAAGATTATAAATCAGTCATCGAAAAGACCCTATCAGATATAATAAATTGGATGGAAAGTAATAATTTAAATATAAATATTAGCAAGACAAAATTAATACAATTTAACTCATATAATACCAAACAGTTGGCTCTAAATGTTATTTGTAAAGACGAAAGGGTTAAACAAGTGGATGAATTAAAATTTTTAGGACTTAATGTAGATAAAAATCTAAATTGGAAATGCCATGTGGAACAAATATGTCAAAAACTTGACAGGTTTGTTTTTGCATTGAAAAAGTTAAGACAAAATGTGTCCGTAGAAGCTGCTCTTACGGCTTATCATGGCTATGTGTCATCTGTCCTAAGCTATGGATTAATTATGTGGGGAAACTCGACCGACTCCGACAGAGTTTTTAAGCTCCAAAAACGTTGCATCCGAGTTATAAACAAAGCATGGTTCTTGGATAGTTGTAAACCTTTATTTAAAAAATGTAATATTCTCCCACTACCCTGTATGTATATTAGAGATATCTGTACATTTACCAAGAATCACATGCAAAACTTTAAGCAGCGTAATGAGGTTCTACCGAGACAAAAAAGGGCTAAGTTTCTCAACCTATTATATCACCCACCTGGTCATAAAGATATTTATAAAAAAAATGTGTTTAATATGTGTGTACTGATTTATAATAATATTCCAAATTAATTGAAATTGTTGCAGGGTATTTTATTTAAGAAAAAATTGACAGAGTGGCTACAAAATAAATGTTTCTATAGTATTAAGGAATTTATGGAATTTAAAAATGAATGTTAATGATATATGAAAAATAGATTTTAGAATATAATTGTAATAATAATATTTTGTAATAATTTGAATTGCATGATAACAATAATTATGACAAAATTGACATATAAATAATTTGCACGCTTGCTTGCAGGTAGAATACAATGACTTTTAGGATGTAAGATCTTTCCTTGTAATTTGTTTTGTATATTCTGGCAAATAAATATTTTTGATTTTGATTTTGATTTTGAACTTCGTCATTTTTAAGCCGATTTGAAAAACATTTGTTGTAGGTAGTACAAATATTTGTTGTCATAGTATTCATCAAAATCAGTTAGGTAGTTTGGCTTTTCAATCAACATGGCATATTTTGCTTTCCTTCCTGCGACTTTCCAGTGGTGTTGTTAGTTGTGGCCGTGTGGGGTACTACTAAAAAGTGAAAAAAAAAACTTTTTAACAAAAAAATAAAACCGACTTAAAAATAAACTGCTTTTGGTTATTTCTTTTTTGAACACCGATTTCCGAAATTAAAGTTATTTTTTACTTTGTAGTTTATTTTTTTTGGAAGATGGTTTTATTTTTCACTTTTTAGTGGTGCGCAGGTACCACTAAAAACAAACCCACAACCACAAGCACAGCGTGCCGGCGAGATATTATGTTATGAACTGGTGTAAACAACCAACAGACATGCGATTACAGAAATCCCGATCCATTTGCTATCATTTATTGAAGAGTTCCGTTGCCTACCTTCAGTTGCTTACCGAAGTTCTTCATCAGACCTTCATCAAATTTAAATGGGACCAGTCCGAGAAAATACTCTTCCAAACAAAAAAATAATCATCCAAATCGGTTAACAATTGGCAAAAATATCGCTGAACAAACATTTTTCATGGGATCACATCATCAGATCCTGACTTATACCTTCCATCATCAGCTCAGCAACATGAGATGATGATTACCAGGCACAAATATCTGAATGGCGTTAGAAAGTTTATGAAAAACAGTGTATGTGCTTATAAAATTTGAGGGTTTCCCTCGATCTTCATGGGATCCCATCATCAGATTCTGACTTAGTGACAATGGGTGGTCCCATTGTCCTCAGGTGTATAGGCTTTCAAATGAAAAAAGAATCTTTAAAATCAGTCCAGAATTGGCGGAGAAATCGGTGAACATACATAAAAAAAAAGATACATACAGTCGAACATAGAACCTCCTCCTTTTAGAAGAAGTCGGTTATAAATAATAATCATTTTTATAAAACCGACTTCCAAATAAAAAAAAAACCCATCAAGTATGAAATAACTTTAATTTCGGAACTCAGTGTTAAAATAAAAAGAAACAACCAAAATAAACCGTTAAAAAAGTTTTTTTTTTTAATCCAATAACATGGCTCGGTTATATATGTAAATGTATGTGATACCCACACGATTTTTTTGTGAAAATGTAACAGGGGAAAAAAATATTATGAGCAAATATATTTTTGTGTAAGTTTATATTTGTTTTACAGAATCTTTAAAATGATATAGAACGGGTATGTTTTTAACAACGGCAACATTTTCGGACTTCACGTTTGGACATTTTACAAAAATGCTCGCGAGATCATTTCTCGATTTTCAGTGCCACGCTAAGTTTGATTGCTCTCGTCTGTGACGATACTCCTATCAGCAAGTTCGAAGTTTGGAAATGTGCCCAATGAATGGGAATTCGTGGGATTATCGCGCATAGACTAGCTAACGTTTTTCCGACAAAAGAGCTACTCTTTTGTCGGAAAAACGTTATATATTTATGTGAAGTTACCATGAAAGAAAATGAAGTGAATCTTCTTCTTTTCGCGTCCATTGAATCAAGTTTTTGCCTCGTTTAAATACTGGAAGGTGCAAGTGGTTATACATGAGGGGCAACTAAGGAGGTTACGCATGTAACATGGGCCTCCACACAGGCATTTCGTTTGGGATGAATTTAGACTGCCTCATTTGGCCAGATGGAGTGAGTGATAGCATGGCCCCAAGTTGCCGTGGGACTGCCCTTGGGTACGACAATGCCGAGAAAATAGCTGTCGTAGGATTCCATGTTCTTAATTTAAATTTTCGGTTCCCGCTCTAAAGTAAAGGCAGGAAACAGAAAGTTGATCGTACTAAGAGAGTTTGTCATCGTTTGAAAAATTATCTCATTTTCATCATAAACATCCATTCTGTACTAAGCGAACTACTTACTAAGAATCCATCGTTCCGAGCCCTCGACAATAGCAATTCTTTCTATAAAAGGATTCGCTTAAGCTTCATTGTTGGCGCTGAACGAATACTTGAAGAGCTTGTCTTCGTCCAGGCTAGGCCTTGATTGGTTCCAAACTTCCAATATACGAGTTCTATTTTTCAACTATCAGAAAACTGGGTTACACATCATCATTTAGGTTGATTGCGCAATTCTGGATATAGGCCTTCTCCAGTGCCTATCTCGAAGTTCCTGAGCCAGCACCATCCAGGTTCTACCCGCGATAGCAACAATTTTGTCTGCCCATCTCGCTCCCGGAATCTGGATAACAATTTTTCTAAATTCTAGGTGTGGTAAGAGCAGCGGACGGCGAGCATTGGGTGGCTAGTCGTCCGATCAGAACCAGGCCCGGGTCGACGGCGCGCTGTGTTCCACACGCGCTTCAAAGAGCTGTCAGCATAGAAGACGGGACCCGCCAGGGCCAGTGTCTGCCGGGGTTGTGGAATTTGCTCGAAAGAGTCACCGCGGTCCTGGAACGCAAAGGGCATTGGGAGGAACACGGATGGGTTTTAGTCAGTAAGAGTCTGACACTCCCTTCTGCTTCACCCAGAGCGGGAGAAGTCATTTGATGATTTCCCATACTTAAAAAAAGGTGTGGTAAAAGCAACATCCTTTCAAGTAGAGTTTACCTATCTAAATGGCCGACGATAATGTCACGAGATACAACCATTATAATACCTCAACAAAAAAATATTGTATTACTGAAACCTCGATCGTTTCCTTAAAAGGGTGCTTCTCCAATATTTTGTATTGAGTCAACAGTTCAGAGGGAATCCATCTTCGACACAGGGAAGTAAATAAAGGGTTATGTAAAACGACGCGGGTATTGTTGACGTCACCACATTCATATGTGCTCACATAAAAAATGTGCTTTTGCCAAGACGATTTTGTCAGTCTGCTTCAAGTTTTACCCAAAAATAAATAGGTACACGAAGGGTTCCGTACCAATAACACTTCATTTTTATTATTTGTTGTTTTAGCGCAAATATAAATACACAATCTGTGAAAATTTCATCTGAAAGACGGACAACGGTGGTCTAGTAAGGAAGAACCCTAAAAATGGATGATGATGATAAATTATGCCTTTGGATAAATGGAGAAATTCGCCGTAAAACCTTGACGCGCAAAACTACGTTAGTACTGAATTTCGCGATAGTACTACTAGTTTGATTCTGTCTTGTGACCTCGGTTGATAGCAATGCTGTTTGCCGTTGATTTTGCGTTTTTTTTTTCATGTTTTAAATACTGTCGAACCGGCCTTCCAAAGCAATTCGCAGGATTTTTGGGTTATTAAAAAGAAATTACCTTACGTGTTAGCATCTAAGTTTTCTAAAAAAAAAAATGAGTTGCATTCCGGGAGTGCCGGCAGAAGTGAAAACTTGAATACGTGCTTCTCTCCCCTCCATCTTACGATTTCGATCAGGTCACGTGTCCTGACGTCTTACGAATTTTCGATCAGGTCACGTGTCTTGACGCGAGTTTAACATCTTTTACCCATGACAAAAAAGTGCACAACACCGCTAAAGTAGTTTTCACTTCAAATTTTTTGTGAAAAAATACGAAACCTTCGGGGTCGAAGTCGCAAGCCACCCAGAATCAGCCAGAAATACGATGTTTCTCCTCTTATTTTGTTAGGTTATAACCTTCTTGTAATAAAACGCCTTCATACGCTGTTAACGGGCTCACATTACAGATAACTTTAACGGCTAAAATGAGGTAAAATGGTGGCGCTGTTTGAACATTTTATAACTTTTAACAGCTGAGCAAAGAAAGGGGAATTCTTGCTCTTTAGGCACAGTTTCAGGAACGAAAATTTTTTTTCGCGACTTGCCTAAAATATTTGAAGTATCGATAATCTATACTAATATATAAAGCTGAAGAGTTTCTTTGTTTGCTTGCTTGTTTCTTTATAAAATGTGGTTTTAGTCTATGGTAAGACGGCATGAAGACCTAACCAATTTGGTTTGGCTAACATTTGAACCTAACCAAAGCGATTTGGTTAGGTTCAAATGTTAGCGGGTATTATTTTAATACCTACCTATACAAGCCCTTGTGAGTAAAAAAATAGTAGTTATTCCAACATCACACTCAACATAATTGGATTGCAAACTTCAACGTCATCCACCACATTGATTATATTACTTTCAACTTCGGAAAGCCAATTCCAATTTCCACTCAACTACGGCTTATTCCGAAAATTGTGGTTTCCCGGATTTCCGGTAGGTCTCTGTTATTTTTAGCCAAACCGCACTTAAGCCATACATTTGTGGCTTAAATCAGGGGAATGCGACTTAATTCGGAGTATTGTTACTAAGTTCAGGAAATTGCAGTTTAATCCAGAGAATGGAGGCTTTAGGAGCAGAATGGGGGCTTAATTTGAAGCTTGAGGGTTAGCCAAATCCGGAATTGGTTGCATACTTGGAAAGAAAAGGCGTCTTTCGGACACGTGTATTATTATTGTGGCTCCTAGACAAACAGTGAGCTCTTCGCGATTGTTTGTAGGGCTATAAGTGGGCGCCGACTGAAATCCAAACAAGAGGCACGGTCGCCGGTCGCCATTAGCGTGCGACAGAAATAGGTGACAATCGATTTGTCGTGACGTGACGTAGCCGTGATTTGTTGTTGCTATAGCACGAATAATTTAGCTATTCCACGAAAGCAATCACGAGATAAGTCACTTAGCCACTTTAGGAGTCAATTTGGTAATACACTAACAGCATTTAGGGAGCTAAAAATACTTTTTGCTTTTTAGGGTTCCGTATATAAAGGGTTACCAACGGAACTCTATTACTAAGCCTTTCGTTGTCCGTCCGTCTGTCTGCCAGCGAGCTGTATCTGAAGAATTGTTATAGGTAGACAGTTGAAATTTTCACAGAGTGTGTATTTCTATTGCCGCTATAATAACAAATAATAAAAATTAAAGGGGGGCTTCCATACAATAAACGTATTTTTTTTCGGTTTATAATTAGATTAATGAATTTTCCAACCAGATTTTAGAGACCACAGATAAAGGTGCTTTTCAAAAGGCAGTACCTACCTAATGGCCCTTTTTGTAACACAACAGAATAAGCACCATTTTGCCAACTTGAGTTCAGTCGACGCCCTGTAGCAACGATCCAGTTATAATCGAATGAACGGATTAAGTTCACGAGCGAAAATTGATATCCTTTCGACTCGTAGAATGGAATTCTTATACTTTACAGCTTATTTCATTCAAGGTTTATTAATAATAATGGTTTCCTTGTAAAATCCCGGGACCAAGAAAATGCTTTGAAGTGGTAAACGAAAACATTTCAGGGATTTTCAGATTTCGGGTTTCTATCAACTTTATATTCCTTTTGAGTGACCAACTCAAAGGAAAGCCAAATTGATGTAAAAGATTTTGTTATAAATACATCCCAAAATGTTTTTAAATATCGTTTTAGTCAAGCAGAGATAAAATTGGCAAGATTAGCGTATCATACCGCCAGCCGCGTCCATCAAAAATGTATTAGGCTCAAAAAACCATAAACATTAGCTATATACGGCGGTGTCTGTAAGGGGAACATAATGTATTTAAGCAAGCCTCGGATTTTCCTATAACTCAATTTGAAGCAGCTGCGAATTGAGTTTAACGTGAAAGTCTGATGCACTGCACTTATGTGGTATTTTTGAGAGCAAATTCTAAAAAGAATTAGGTCAACCGTGCGCTTTCATACAAGATTGATTAGGTATCTAAAATTTGCTGGTTGATTCTGATCGTGAGTACTTAGTTGAGAGAGCGTGAGGTGAACTGTCATTCAATTTTTAACCGACTTGTTTAAAAAGGAGGAGGTTCTATGTTTGACTGTATGTTTTTTTTATTTATTTTTGTATGTTCACCGATTTCTCTGCTGAGATATTTCTGCCTGGTAATCATTATCTCATTTTGCTGAGCTGATGATGGAAGGTTAGGTATAAATTAGGATCTGATGTTGAGATCCCATGAAAAATGTTTGTTCAGCAATATTTTCGCCAATTGTCAGCCGCTTTTTGATGATTTTTTTTTGGTTGGATGAGTATTTTTCTGGACTGGTTCCATTTCAATTTGGTGAAGATCTGACAAAGAACTTCGGAGGTAGGCAACGGAACTCTTCAATAAATGATAGTAAATGGATCGGGATTGCTGAAATCGAATTTCTTTTTACTGTTTACACCAGTTCTTAACATTAAAAGACTAAAGCGAGTAGGGTTCGCGCGAGGAAAAAAGCCTTTAATTTTGCCGCGAAGTTCTGCAAGCGGATTTTTCGTAGGGCACGTTTTGACCATGTCGGACGTATCGGGGCCAAACTAGCATCGCACCCTCCGGGTAGTAAGCAGTTTTGGTCCCTGTCGAAAGCGGTTGAAACGAATTTCTATCGACCCACTTTGCCTCCAATGCTAAAACTCTGATGGTTCGCTGGCTCACTCTGCATGAGAGAAAGCAAATTTATTTGCAACTCTCTTTGCAGGCAATTCGCGTTTAGACGCTGACTCCAAGCAACCACCAACTTTACCTCGTTGTGACTCTTCGATGCCGCATTCACAATAAAGAGGTCTGTAGAGTATTGTGCAGTTTAGACGTGAATAAGGCCAGTGGACCTGACGACATTCCAACAAAAGTGTTGAGGCAATGTGCACCTGAATTGTCTCCTGTGTTGACACGCCTGTACCGCCTCTCTCTTGTAAAAAGAACGGCGCCAAGATCATAGAAGCTTGCGAATGTGCAACCGGTGCCCAAAAAGGGAGACCGTGCTGACCCTGCGCATTACCGTCCGATCGCTATTACCTCCATCCTATGCAAGGTTATGGAAAGGGTTCTGAACAGTAAGCTGCTGACCTACCTTGAAGACAACGATCTCCTCAGTGATCGTCAATATGGCTTTCGCCGGGGACGGTCAACTGGCGATCTTCTTGTGTATGTCACGCACTGCTGGGGCGAAGCCATCGAGAAACACGGCGAAACACTTGCCGTGTCGCTCGATATCTCGAAGGCTTTTGACAGGGTCTGGCACGCAGGTCTACTCAGCAAGCTTCCTGCTTATAGCATCCCAGATGGTTTTTGTTGCTGGATATCGGACTTCCTAAGTGAACGGTCGATCCGAGTGATCATTGATGGCTGCTCCTCTGACCTCATGGCTGTTGATGCCGGAGTTCCTCAAGGGTCTGTTCTCTCTGCAACTCTTTTCCTGCTGCACATCACTGACCTACTTCAGCCTGGTCTTGTTGGGTACGCAGATGACAGTACGGTTTCAGAGAGATACTTGTCCAGCGCAACAACCAGTTTGTTCCTTGAGAGAGGCCATGGTAGAGCGGACAAATTTGACCTTAAGCGTTGTCGCCCAGCAGGGTGATGACAACCTGGTCACTTTTAACGCCACCAAAACACATGCGTGTGTTTTTACCGCAAAAAGGAGTCGTTTTGACCAAGCTCCTACTTTTCGGGGTGCATCTGTTCCTGTGACTGATCGGCTCGAGCTCCTAGGCATGGAGTTGACACCCAGTCTCAACTTCGGCGCCACCATCGAGTACAAAGCCCAAACTGCGGCCAAGAAGCTGAGCATCTTAAATAGGCGTGAAGCGATACTTTAGCCTAGAAAGCTTTTAACCCTTTACAAAGCACAAGTCCGATCCTGCATGGAGTATTGTAGCCACCTTTGGGATGGCTCAGCTAGGTATCAGTTTGCCGTGCTTGACTCGGTGGAACGCAGAGCTAAGAGGCTCATCGGCGACGTAAAACTGGTGAATGCCAACTCCACTGGTGGACTGGTGGATACATAGCTTGGCTCATCGCCGTAAAGTTACCTGCTTGTCGGTTTTTTACAGATTGTACTTCGGTGACTGTGCCCAAGAACTCCACGACCTCATCCCACCGGCCCCCTTCTACCATCGGACATCCAGACGCACTGCATCTAGCATCCCTACCTTGTAGTTATTCCACCAATTCGCACTAAGCGTTTTCAAACGTCTTTTATAATGCGCACAGCAAAGGAGTGGAATTCTCTGACTGCGTCTGTGTTTCCAAAAGCTTACAACCCTAATCTCTTTAAAGTTAGAGTGAACAGGCTCCTTCTGGGTAGGTTGCTCCATCTTAGACTTTGTCTCTGACGTAGACTAGAGTCAAGAGCCAACCCATTACATTAAAATAAAAAAATCACGCCGGTACGCTGTTAGTGGGTACGCAGGTACCTACAACTAAAAAGTGAAGAAAAAATAACTTGTTTCTGAAAATTCAACCGACTTCCAAAAACAAAACACTACAAAGTACAAAATAACTTCGGAAGAAAGAAAAGAACTTTAATTTCAGAAGTCGGAGTCAAAAATCTAAAAAAAATACTCAAAAACACCGTTTTCTGAAATAAAAGTTCTTTTCTCTACACGTAGATTTTTATGGAGAAGAAAAGAACAAAAAATACTCTATTTAATCAATAAATTGTTACAAAACATTGGTTAATGGGTATACGAAGATTATTTTGTTACATATATGCGTGTATTACTTTACGTTAATGCAGGCCTAATTTGAAAATAAACACCCGACAACATGTTATTTTCAATCACGTCAATGCCTAGAAGTAACCTATTCACTCTTGACTTAAAGACTCCCAGCAGCCAACAGTCTATAAGGGAGCACTACGAGAGGATTTCCCGAAAATCATACGGGAATGGGAAAAGCTAGTTTCAATATAACGGTGCTGTGATAAATCCTGAATATATCTTACGTTTGAATTAAATTTTATTCAATGTTTAGGTACACGAGAGTTGGCGCCACCATTTTGTAGCGGTTCAGCTATTAACGTTATCAGAGTTATGTAGCCCGTTACCGGTATGGAAGAGGTTTTATTACTTGCTTACAGGACGGTTAACGTGCGGAGACCAGGGTTCCGTTTTTGATGTCACTGTTCGGGAGTTTTAACTTGAGGTCTAGTTCTTTTACTAAGGTTTTGGAAAGGGTAACTTCAGGGTAGGTAACCTGTCAGGCCCAGATGAAGTATCTGGGTCTGGTGTTGGACAGCAGGTGGCGCTTCGGCCCGCACTTTAGCGGGCTGTCGACGCGCCTGCTGAGGGCTGCGGACGCCCTCTCCTGGCTTCTCCCGAACCTGGGGGGGGGGCCGAACGCACGATTCCGGCGTTTATATGCCGGCATCCTGCGGAGCATGGCCCTGAACGGGGCCCCCATCTGGGCGGACTCCCTCCACAGGAGGGAGAACGCAACTGTCATGCGCAGACCCCAAAGGGCCATTGCACTGCGGGTGGCGAGGGCCTACCGCTCGGTGGGCTTCTCGGCGGCGTGCGCTCTGGCGGGCACCCCTCCTTGGGAGTTGGAGGCGTGGGTGCTCGCGGCGCGGCGAAAGGCCCTAGGAGAGCACCCCGTCGCGGAGGAGCGGGAGGCCGTGCGGTGGGAGGCGAGGGACGCTATCGTCGTCCACTGGACGGAGGACCTAGCCACCGCCACCTTTGGCCGCCGTACCTTGGACGCGCTCGGTCCGATCCTGCGAGACTGGCTCGAGCGCTCCCACGGGTTCCTCTCATTCCGTCTGGTGCAGGTGTTGTCAGGCCACGGCTGTTTCGGCAAGCACCTGCACCGGATCGGGAGGGAGGAGACCCCGGCGTGCCACGACTGCGGCGCGGCGGAGGACACGGCTCAGCACACCCTCGAGGTGTGCCCGGCTTGGTCTGAACCGCGTCGCAGTCTAACTGCGGAGATCGGACAGGACCTCTCGCTTCCCGGCGTGGTCAACGCCATGCTGGAGAGTGAGGGGTCCTTGGCAGCTGTCGCCTCTTTTTGCGAAATTGTCATCTCGCAAAAGGAGGCGGCGGAGCGCGCGCGGGAGGACGAACCTCTCGCTGCGCCGCTCCGTAGGCGAAGAAGAGGTCGGAGAAGACGCCGTCTTCTCCCTCCTCATGGTGGTGATGGGCGGGCGATAGGCGCGGGGGCGCCTCCGCCCGCATTGCACTCCACACCACCTTCGCCGGTCATTGCCAGCCCTCCCCCTGAACGGGGAGGAGTTGAGGGGCCCGCCGCTTTAGGCGGGTTGTCGTCGGAGGAGGACTGGACGCTAAGGCTGCGCCGATCTCCCAGTCCTCTTCCACTCGGACGATGCGGGAATGCCGCTGGGTTATTTTAGTGGGTATACCGGGTCAGCCCGGGGAGTCCCACATACCCCTCCCGTTCCCCCGACGGGAGGGTATGCGTAATGCATTTTTTCCCAGCGCAAAAAAAAAAAGGGTAGGTAACCTGTACTATTTAATTTGTCTGTTAGCTAGGCTACTCTAACATTTCGGCTTTAAACAAGTACACGCTGAAAGAGGTTTCTTGAGATGGGTGATTCTTGACATGAAAGTGCGTTGGCTTGTCCTTTTATATATAAAATCCTTCCGTTACTGACGGGTTCCTTCTATTTGGCAGAATCTTGATACTCCGATTTTTATTTGGCATAACTCACATGGCATAATCTTATTTAATCGAATATTTTTAAGGCATAAAAATTATTTAGCATAACTTTTGTTTGGCAGAATATTTACGTGTCCGAATTTACAATGGCATACTTTTATCTTGGCAGAATTTTGTTTCGCATAATTACCTTTGCCATAATTAATATTATGCATAATTTTGTTTAGCATAACATTTATTTAGAGATACGATTATTTGGTATGGGTGCATATTTGACATTCAAAAATTAAAATAGATGTATCTTCTTGTAAAAATTAGTGTTCAAAACATCAAAAACTTATAATATATGGAATAAAACTGATAATTTAAATAAAGTAAATTTATGCTGTCGAATGGTTAGATAACCTACGTGCAATGTATTTAAAATCGAATGGTCTGCAAAAGTGACATAGAATGTTCTAAATATAGCATGTATTGGTAGCATTTTCAATATTAAATTAAATTTGTGTCATAAAAAGTCAATACGTTGTGCTGCAAAATTTTGTGACAGAAACGAATCGCTGTGAAACCGACTTTACGCAGTCTTGTCTGCCCTACCCCTAGAGTGTAATTTAAACCCGCGTAGGCGCGGAGGGGTAGGGCGGCCCGCGAGCTGAGGAGCAGCTGCGGTGGTGAGCGTTAAAACCATCTGTGACGATAAGCTCGCGTGGCGCCGCCCAAACCCCGCAGCGCCGGAGCCGTGACAGAAACAATGCTTGCTGCATGTTGCATGCCTGCTTGCATGCTGCATGCCTGCTGCATGTTGCATGCCTGCTTGCATGCTGCATGCCTGCTGCATGTTGCATGCCTGCTTGCATGCTGCATGCATGCTGCATGTTGCATGCCTGCTTGCATGCTACATGCATGCTGCATGCATGCTGCATGTTGCATGCCTGCTTGCATGTTGTATGCCTGTTTGCATGCTACATGCATCCAAGCCGACAATATTTTTGTAATTAGCATTTAGGTTAGGTGGTGGTTATGTGTGTGGCGAAAAAAAACAGTTCTGCCTTTTAATGACTATCGATATAAAATGTATGCCAAAAGACGATTCTGACTGTGAATTTTCTGCGATATGATGGTTCTGCTTTTTAATTATTATGGATATAAACATTATGCCTAAAGATGATTCTGACTAACAAAATTATGAGTTTTGAATGTATGACAACTGAGTGTATGCGAAATGATTTTCTGCGAAATGAAGTTTATGCTATCCGTTGTTATGCAAAACAATATTATGACGTAAAAAGTTCTGCTATAAAAGGTAGACCCGTTACTGACTGATTGAGTGACTGAGTGACTGACAGATAACGCGCAGCCAAAACTACTGGTCGCTGAAAGCTGAAATTTGGCATGTAGGTTCCTTGGGGAGCGTAGAGGAGCAATAAGAGAGAATTTCCCGAAATTCCTACGGAAACGGGAAAAAACGGGATATGCGCGTACGATGTCCCGGGCAAAAGTTAGTTCACTTATTAGATCGATGGGTTACAAGAAAAAAAGGGTCTTTAAAAGTGAACAGCTTTCTAACTTCAACAAGAGTAATGATTTTATTGATCTGAAAATAATTTGTCGAACCACTTCGTATTTCCAACAAGTGTCGATTCTGATTGACATTCAATTAAGTTGCCTCCCTTCAAAAGACTGAATATTATACCAGTGATTAAACATTGAAACTTTTTGGAGTAGATTGATGACCAAATTATATAAATTTTCTTCACGACTTTCTTTCTTTTTCCGGAAACGACAGTTTCCGGAAAAAGAAAGTGTGGTTTTTAATTTTACGATCAATTAAAGATATGTGAGTGTGAATACTGTCACACGTATTTATAACTGAAAGCACTCTATCTTGAATTGGGTTTTATTTAAAGACCATTTACAGACAAAATATTTGCAGGTGTACTATATACTGGATACTGCTTAAGGTAGGTAAGCCTTTTTTTTTTAAGGATGGGAAATCATCAAATGACTCCTCCCGCTCTGGGTAAAGCAAGAGGGAGTGTCAGACTCTTACTGACTAAAACCCATCCGTGTTCCTCCTGGTGCCCTTTGTGTTCCAAGGCTACGGCACCCCTTTCGAACAGATTCCGCAGCCCCAGCAGGCACCTGCCCTAGCGAGCCCCGTCTTCCACGCTGACATCTCTTTGAGGCGCGCTGGGATCGCAGCGCGCTGCCGACCCGGGCCTAGCTCTGATCAGACGGCGAGCCACCCACTGGTCGCCGACCGCAGGCCCGCGCCTACGGACGCCTTGGGATCAGTTTTAACATAGATTTTAGCGATTTCAATCACAACGTAGTGCCATTTTATGTTTTGATTTTCAAAAGGATTGTAAGAAGCAATCTTCTAGAATCCTTTGATTATAATTTCCTTGAAAAAAAGTTATTCACTTTGAACATCCTTATTCAAGGAAGTCATTTACATGATGCAGTTATAAAATGTGACTACACCTTTCATTTACACGCTACACTTTGTTAGATATCCTAAACTGGTTGACCCACGTAACTTCGTCTGCTCCTAATGGTCTTAGCTTGATGGCATATAGCCTTATATAGCCTTCCTCGATAAATGGGCTATATAACACTGAAATAATTTTTCAAATCGGACCAGCAGTTCCTGAGATTAGCGCATTCCAGCAAACAAATAAACAAACAAACTCTTTAGTTTCATATATTACTAATTGACCCGCGCGACTTCGTCTGCGTCACAATTTTCATTATTGCTCCGCCCCTATTGGCCTTAGTGTGATGATATATTATAGCCTTCTTCGATAAATGGGCTGTCTAACACTGAAATATTTTTTTTTAAAACGGACCAGCAGTTCCTGAGACTAGCGCGTCAAAGAAACAAACTCTTTAGCTTTATGTATTGGTACTAGTTGACCCGCGCAACTTCATCTGCGTCACAATTTTTATATATTAAGTCATCTGCCTAGCCTTTTCCCAACTATATTGGGGTCGGCTTCCAGTCAAACCGGATTCAGCTGAATACCAGTATTTTACTTAAAGCGGCTGCCTACCAGACCTCCACAACCCATTAAATAAGTAACACTGGAGTTAGATTTACTGCCTTCTGACAATCCGTAACGACTGCCAAAGTTCTACAAATGACAGCTGGGACCAACAGCTTAACGTGCTGCATCCATTCAAAGACCAAGACACCTTGAAGATCGACATGTGCGGCTGTTATTCTTTCTTTTCTGTTTTAGCTTTATATATTAAGTATAGATAAATAAACAATCGAGTGTTTTTTAGGGTTCCGAACAAAAAACGGAACCCTTGTAGGTTCACTCGGGTGTTTGTCTGTCTGACCGTCTGTCTGTCTGTCTGTCTTTCCGTCTGTCACAGTCAGTTTTCTCCGGATCCACTGGACCGATTCTGATGAAATTTGGTACACATATGGACTTCTGTTAAAAATTACATTCCCTCTCCGATACTACTTAGTCTAAAACTTGGAAAAAAATTGATATAATAGCTCTTTACCTACAGATTACAGGAAAATCTATAAGAATTCTATAGTGTTAAAATAACATGTTAAAAAAGAAGAAATTCGTTCGGAACCTTTTGCACGCGAGTCCTACTCGCACTTGGCAAGTTTTTTGCTGTTTGTGGCATTTATTGAACTTCCACATTGATCTGATGCTTAGTGGCATCTGCATCAAACTGCTTACAAAGTGGCGTTTTTGGCAGTCTGTTTTTTTTGACAAAAGTTATTCTTTCTAGCAGCTCAGCTTCTATTTCAGTATCACCATCCAATTAGCTCCCACTGTAGCAGCTAGGCTCCACTAGACAGGCAGTCTTCTATTTTTACCAGCCAGCGCTGACGTGATAGATAACTACACGGTTCGCCTCTCAATTTCGTTTGCATCGCATTTTTGATGCTCGTGTTTCTAGTTTGATATTTTTTAGACTTTTAATATACTATAACTCACCGGATTTCCGGGCCTGGAAGGCCTTATAGAGTGCCTATCTCAGGCGTGGCCAACTTGATTAGACACAAGATCGACTTTTTACTGACGAAACCCTGCGCGATCTACTAATTTCATAGGTACTTCTTAAAATTACAAACAGTAACAGTAGGTAAAGTACAGTATACAATTATGTTTTATTTTATTAACCTTTTTAGTATTTACATAGTTGTGCAGTCTGTTACTCGTACCTATTTATATTTGTTGCCTTGCCGCGATCGACTGGACTCATAGATGCGATCGACCGGGTAGCCATCCCTGGCCTATCTACTAGTACTAAGTTCCTTTTTTACGACTTGGTTAAAAAATCCGCTTTCTTTTCTAAGGTAAATGGGAAAATTACCACATTCTTCTTTACATTGACTTGGCTCGCGACTGACTACAATCTCACTTGATAGAAAGCAATGGATGAAGACTACGATAGAACGAGCAAACCCAGAAGATCGACCAATTATTGTAATTGGATGTTCCTACTGTGTGAACTCTCAATCCAATGTTGAGGTACAGAATCATGTCTACCGTATACAATAGAACATCCTAGGCAACATGTGGATCTACAATACCACGTATGTGCCTACTCCTTAGGGAACATAGGCGTGACGTCAGCATATGCTGTTCCGAAGCTCGAGACGGGCACGGGCACTGAAATCCATTTAGTGGTTGAATCCAAGATTAGCTTGCTGCAGCATACGTGTCAATACCTAGTTATATGACGTATGCCAATATTGTGCTACGTAATAGACAGTCAACCACAAATCTGGGGTATCACTTTGACGTTGTCAGCGCATTATCCCGTGGCTATAAGGACGATTTTCGTTGCGCAAGTGTTACCACTGATGTCGGTTGACTGTACAGAGTATGTATGTGTATTATATGTTATGCATGTCATTGTATTGCATCGCAATCAGGAATGTATGTTCTAACGCTTCTGTGGATACCTATGATGACCTAACGAAGTGAGTGGTAACCAAATATAACTGTATTTTGGATTTTGAGGGTAATTCCAACTTTTGTCATAATTATCATTGTAAAAGTTTAGGGAATTAGAATGTATAGTTGTAAGAGTAGGATTAGGTCAAAGAAACGATAAATGGAATGTGACTATCAGTACTTATACAATACATATACAATTACATAATTACATTATATTATTTTAGTAAGGAGTTTTTTAAGTGAATTGAAGTGAAGTTAGACTACTATTTAACATATAAAACGTACATGTTTCTTTTAAAACAAATATATATTCTGTACAAATGTACATGTAACTGAAAAACTAAAAGCATATAATATTTCAAATAAACCATTTACAGGCACTTTTGAATTGTCAAGGTCGGTCAGTCAAAAACATGAAGCTATTTGCACGTTCCAAAGAGTAGATCTCTATGGAGAAGAACGTGCAAGAAACTCCACGGACACTCTTGTATACATGTCGATCCCCGAACAAGTGTAACTACAGCCTAGAATAGGAAATATGTATGCATGAAAAACATTTATCATCTATACAGTTTATCTAAAAATATACAAAAATATAATACTAACAGTGAAAATAGCATCAAAATTACTCGAAAAACGAAGGAGATATTTAAATTATATAAACAAATAAATCTGTCCCTCTCACGAAAACGCTGCTTTCTATGGCAACTGTATAGGCGTCATAGACGATGACGTCAAAGTTTACATCGGACTTCTCTTTATAATCGTAATTTTCGAAGCTTTATAACTTCATCGCTGATGAAGGTTTTAAAATAATAATTTCATGATTGCTTACTAGAGCTAATAACTATTTAATTTGGCAAATAAAAAGATCTCATGCATATTCCCTCTTTCGTTCAGCTCATCCATTAGGCTGATTTCTATAAAATGTTTATATGTTTCTGGAATTGGTATATTGAAATAACAATTTCTCTTTGATCCAGACTAGATAAACCTTCAGATTTTGTTACCTAAGCGGATTACACGTACCTTTCAAAGTTTTCTAAGTAAAGTAAAATAAATACGATTACGTTTATTTTCATCTCTTTTATTCTCAGTAGATATTGTTCCAAGTCTTTTGTATCAAAATAATTTATATTCTTTTTTGTGGAGGAGCGTTGTTTTATGATCCCGTGGGAATATCTGAAACATTGGAGTACCTACTTAGGACAAAACATGGATGAAAACAATGTTTGATATGTCTGTAAAGTTTTTTCTTTTTGGAAGGTTCTTGTAAGACTTATGTTAGCGCGGGTGGTTAACGACGAGGGATGTGTTATTAAAATGGTACGTATCAATGTTACGAACTTTTGCTCTTTGTAGGGTATATTTCTGTGGTTCCGTCCCTCAAAAGGAAAACACGGAACCCTTATAAGATCACTTTGTTGTCCGTCCGTCTGTCTGTCAAGACCCTTTATCTCGGGAACGCGTGTAGGTATCGAAATTAAAACCATATACTCAAGTCTATGGTCCCGTGAAGCTGTGACAAAATCAAATTTCTAAGTTAAGGTGAACAAAAGATACGGCCGTTTATGCCGCAAAAAACATCCTTTTCGACACTCTCAAGGGAATCAGAATGTGTGATACTATTTGGCAAGTAATACCGTGTTATACTACAAGTATAGGAAAAGGTCGGAAACTACACATTGATAATTAAATCATAACAAAAATATACTCTTTATTTAAAGTAATAAATACGTACTTGGCCGGTTTTTTGTATTAGACAAGCCCACCACACTATTCCCAACCACTGCAACTCCTGAGAGCCAGAATAAACATTGGCGGCCACCAGAAAAATGCCAAGTGAATGCAGCTCGACGAGTCCCGCAGAGAAATTACTAAACAGAAAACAACGGAGGAGTAGGAAAAACTTAACTTCCCTCCATTTCAAGGAGTACTATATAATCCTCTTTTATTAAGAAAGCATATTCGTGCCTCCTAAATACAGGCTAATCTCCTATGACAATAACCACATGATCAAAATCCATCCCTAGCACGCAATGTGCCCGAAATATATGAAAACCCACGAAACCCGGCAACATTGTTTCAGAATTCATTAGCATATATAACACTGATTATCATATTTCAACAGCAGTTCAGTAGAATCTGTTCAGCGACTGAAATCATAGCCCCACGGAACAACGAGGCAAGGCATGATGACTTTTATTTAAATTGAACTCATTGTCCAGTATGTGTCTGATGCAGTTGGTAGAATTCATTTTACTTCCACACTGATTTGATGCCAAAGTCGATTTTTTATTTATACATTTTAGTAATTTTGTTTTGAAACCCCACACGATAGGTTTTGAGGAACTGCTTATTTTTTTTCTGATTTGTCTGATTCTCGTGTTTGTGTACGCTTGCCTGAAAGTTACCTATTCACTCTGTACTTGTAAAACTCCCAGGTTGTAGCTAAAAATATTTTAAAAGTCTGTAGTCTGTCTGGGTTGTGGTCAGTTGATGGGAACATTCAAGAACACTTCTACCTAAGAAGTGTTCTTCAGTATAAGCCGCGAATCGGTTGGCGTAAGTTAGGACCTAGGGTCCGCCAATGCTGGCCGTTACGCGCGAAACAGATCCTATCGGGGCACGGCTGCTTCGGGAGGTTCCTGTGTCGCATAGGCAGGGAGCCGGACGTTCGGTGTCACCACTGCGTCGACTGTAGGGTGGACACGGCGTGGCATTCGCTGGGAGGCTGAGGAGTCATTTCACGATTTCCCATACAAAAATTGGTAGGACGCCTTCAGGGTTAGTAGAGCGAAGATCTTCGCAGGATGGCTGTTAGGAGATATTATAGTGCACAGTGTGTGCGCAAATACAGGTGCAGTCTGTGAAGTTTTACTTTGATAGTCCGATGGGACGACAATCGAACACGACCGAGGAGTGAACAAGCGGATGACCAACGGTTTTACGTGTCTTCCAAAGCACTGCTCCACGTTAAAGGTGATTTAATTAGACCGGGCCATGCCTGGGCCGTGCCGTGTACGTGGCATGGACGAGGCACGGATTTCACACTTTACGAAAATTTTGTATGAAGCAGTTTATATTACACTGTGCAAGGATCTGTGTCCCGTCAGCGCCCGGGCGACGCTCGTCTACACCATGGTTGCAAGTGCTTCATACAAAATATAAAACACGGTTGCACTTTATAAAGTTGTTTCCAGTTTGGCTAGACAATCAGAGATAAAAAGATGGTTCTGTGCTTCGGAAGGCACGTATAAGTCGGTGGTTCCGGTCGTCAAATAAACCACGTCAGAGGCCCTTCAGGTGGTTTTGAAACTCTGACACTAGGGTGTGTGGGGTCGTTAGACCTTCCTGCCTAAACGACAAGAAGAAGCGTGATGTTATAACATAAATCTCTTTGGAGTTTATCTATTTGACAGTGCTATTGGTTCGATATCGATTACTTCACAAATCGTGATACTAAACTATTAAAAGATGAGCTAAATAAAAAATTTGCTTGAAAGATAACTTTCCGAATCAATATCTCTTGAGAGTTTGATTGTGGATTTCAGGAACAGGGCCAGTTCGATAATAGGCCAGTTTATATTTGATATAGTTCCCATTAAAATAGGTTGATAAATTTTAACACAGCGTCCAGTATGTCTAACCAAAGATACCCAAGCAAAAAAAAACACTGATTAATGTGATTTTATTTTGACCTACAATTGTAAATTGCCGGCACAATAGAATAAACACATCCATTATTGGTTAGGTATTTGGACTCTAGTCGCGTTTTTCTGTTATTTTTTTTAACATTGTCCCTATTTTGGTGGTCTGAAACTTATGATCTATACAAGTTTGTCCGTATATTTAATGGGACCTTATAGATTCTGATGCACGAAATAATGAACAAAAAACAAGTGCGACGTATTAACTGTTCTATTCTCGCCGGTCCACTGCATAAAATTAATATTCCGTGACCAAAGCCCGAGCAAAGTTGGAACTAATTGTAAATGTCGTTTTCCCTCTTTCGTTTAAAAGTAACTTCCTATTAAGTTATAGTATATTTCGGCATGCGCCCGGCGAACACGTTTTGTCCTTTATTCCGGGAATTAGTGATGTAATAAAGGGGAATATTCCAGAAATTTTCGTGCGGAACCTCTTCTGTGTAAAGGTTTTGTAAGCGAAAATTATTTTCAGTGTTTCGTTAGAGCAACTATGGGGCATCGTCGGTGGATGTTGAAGATTTGAATTGTCGTTTCCTGTTAATAGACCTTTGTATGACGATAAACCACTAACTGCTACTGTAACTATGGTATTTGTACAGATTCAATACCTAAACCTTTTGTAAAAAATATTATTTATGCAAATCCAAACTACGTTATTTTATCGATGAGCTTCATTGGCTAGAAATAGTAGTTATATAAGGAAGCAAGGAATTTTGAAATGGATGACCTCACACATACAGACAAAGCTTCTATTCTTTCCCAAAAATAAATTATAACAGATGTCAAGGCATAACCAAAGAGTGGTTCACGACCAGCTGTGGCAAATTCCTGCCGTCTGTGGCCTCTGAAACCTGCAGTCGACGCATACGCTGCCACTGATGATGCTGTTTTCTTCTCTATGTCGCTGGCACGACAGTAACTTCGGTATGAGTAGCCCAATACATTGTCACTTCTACCGTCTACGGCATCGGTGGTAGCAGAGCAAATTAAGGTCATTTTTCTGCGCTTTATTTGGGGCAACAAAAACGATACCATCGACAAGAAGAAAAAGTTGCCAAAACAAGTTATTATAATCATATCAGCTGAAAGACGGCCACTGCTGGACATAGACCTCCCCCAAATATTGCCACAAAAATCGGTCCTGTGCGTCTCGCATCCATCGGCTACCTCCATGTTATCGGTCTACTTTGCGGAAGGCCTTCCAACGCTGCGACTTCTGGTACGCGGTCGCCATTCCTGAAATTTTCGGCCACATCGACCATCTATTCTGCGAGCAATGTGCCCTGCCTGCTGCCACATCAGTTTGGCGATCCTTCGGGCTGAACAAAACAAGTAAGCAAACAAAAGAAACACTCACTCCAGACATGTACGCTCCACCCTCGATGCTTGTCCTCGTCGCTATGCCCCGCGGCCTGCATCGGAGACTCCGCCCCCTCGGACTCCGGCAGCGTTCTCCAGCGCTTCAGCAGCTCCTTGGTCTTATCCTTCGTCTTGTCACATGCCTGGCGCCAGTTCGTGAAGTACTTGCGTGAGACCTTCGGACTTGAGAGCGAGGTGGACTTCGAATCTTGTCTGGGGACAATGGTACAGTTAGGGGTTTAAATATGTGTGTAGTGATTGTTTCTTTTAGGTTATTGCGTAAAAATATGTGGCATTGTGTGTATAAGATCTACACATAGGTATAGGCACATACTTCAGTGACTTGTATCACAATACAACAATTTAAACTACGGGCTACGGGATTCATTTCATTGAGCATTTCTGCAGCTAAAGGAATATACTGGTATTCGGCTAAATCTGGCTTGACTGGAAGCCGACCCCAATATAGTTGGGAAAAGGCTAGGCAGATGATAATTCCTGCAGCTAAAGCGTGGAATTCTAGGCAAGCGTACTCCATCGTCGACGACATAACCGCTTCTCGTGACGTGAGATTGTGGTCGATCGCGAGTCTATCAATAAAGCCCGCATGGTGGATGATGTTACAGTCCACTTCTTTTTACAGAATGATATCTTTTACGGCAATGGAATCATGGCTGGTTTGACTATTTTGGCTGGTATCAAAATTGGAGACTACATTATTATATCTCCCTCTTTTTTAAATTTAGAATGTCAATAAAAGTATCTAGATCAATGACCACTATTGCCAAGTTAAACCGCGTCAGCTACATCTGCTCAAGTATCCAACTACGATAATATAGGTATAAGGTACACAGTGGTACAAAGAATAATTCAAGAACTTTATTTGTGAACGTCACGACCTCGTGTTTGTGTTGTTGTATTGATTTTTCCCTTTTGAATATATAAACAGCTAGTGACAATGAAAAACGCTCAGCAGTCGGCCATATTTCCACGTTTATTTGTCGCCACTGACAAATCGCCGAGCGATCAGTTCCAGCCGACGAAATGTGTCGTGTTTTTGTGATGCAGTTTACGATTCAATGGATACTGCAGTAAAAACTTATACCGTATGGCCTGGCCGTTTATGAGCGCCTGGTAGAACAAAGAAAATGAAGAGATACTTTTAAGGTTTACTAGTGTCATAACTTGCTTGAGAACTAAGAAATAAAAAGCCGTCGTTACTCGTACTCTAGTTTCGACCTCATCCCTTCGTAACTCACACAACACAAACTCTTCATCTTATCTTGATGACATCTCTACCCTCTAAAATTTGGGATCGGCACTAAATTATCCATTGTATGTGATTTTCAACGCATTGTTTTCAACTGTAGTAAATCCTGTTGGAATCTGCTAATAAATCTTGAAGTTTAACGAGCGAGCTGCGAAACTATGGCATCAAGATGTGACAAAACTGATTACGGAAATTTCTAGTCACAAAATATGCCAGTTCTAACGCCCTTCTGCTAAATACGTAAGCCATCGATCATCAGGCTAACATGATGGATTACGCGATACCTCTCAATTAAGGCTTTTAGACCCCTTTATTTTGTTTTTGTTGATGTTATCGGGGCTAATCGTTGATTTTGGGCATCTATATTTAGTTTGGTTAATGATTTATGACATAAATTCGCTAGAATATTCGCGTTCAAGTCAAAAATAAGCACTTTAAAAATCACTGCCTTTAAAACTAACTTAGTTGTAACATGAGATGCTCTTTGAAAATGTTTTAGCGATAATGAACCAAGAACTTTATATCGCCATCTCGGATCGTTTGTGTCCAGTGTGCTCGAATATCTAGGTTACATTTGAAATATTCGCTTGTAATGGGGCTCGAAGGAGCATCGATGCATATTTCAAAGGAGACTAGAACCGTTTTGCTGATATATACGAGCCAACAGTGCGATCAAGTATTACGAGTTGCTGGGCGGTTTATGAGCGCCTAGTACCTTTGCAGCTACAAGATGTCGTCTTGTACCTGTTGTGTTCTTGGATATTTGATATTGATCTTTAAAATATAGTTCAATAAATACCTAAGTATCTGCTTTTGTCGATACTTGATTCCGATCTTCAAAACCTATTCCAATCAATACTTAAGCTAGCTTGGTTTTTCAATCGCTCGCTGTTAGCATTTAAAGTTGCAAATTTTTCAGAAAAAATATTTTGATAGTGGTTTTTAATTGCAAGCTGTTTTAAAATATGCAACTTTTTAATTTCAAGATTGAAGGGAAAACGCCTACAACACATATTATCATCGAGAGGGACTGGCTGATGATGAATTAGTAAAATAGATAGAAGAAACTTCATACCTACCTCTCTAAAGTCTCCTTAGAGCTGTCACTTGCTCTGGAGAGCCTCCTCTCCCGTCTCAACGCAGCATCTTCACTGGGCGACTTCTCAGGCGGTAGCCTCAGCTCCTTGTCGCATCTGCTGCTGGACCGGGAGGTCTTGCCTTCGTCCCCACTGTCTCTCTTCACTGCTAGCTTCACGGGCGATAGGCTGCCAGGCTTCTCATGCTTCTTCACCTCCATACTGATGGGTGGGCGGCCGTCATCGTCGTCTTCCTGAAGAAAAAAAGAAGGCTTGTGATATTTTGCGATCAAATTTGTTTAAAACATCGTAATAAAAGATCATTTATAGTATTTTTGTTACAATTTTCGTGTCTACGAAGCTACGAGATTATTATAACTCTGTTTCTTGAGCTTCATGAAGTTTTCTCAATAATTAATTAATTAGCAGCAAAAAAGAGAAAAGAGAAACAAGCTTTCGTGACGTCATTATTTTTTTATAGAAATGAAAAGTGTATTTAAATAGCTTGTTCCAGAATAAATAAAATCGTACAATATGAATAATTTTAACATTTAATCCGCAGATAAAACAAATATATATCAATGATAAATTTAACGTGCTGATACAATCAACTATTTAATTAAGAAAAATAATAATTAACAGATCAACATTAAATTTAAAATGTACGCAATATCATTTCAATATTATGCTTTTATGAGATATCTTTACAGGATCTGGGTTAAGCCCACAATTTGTTTTAATATTAAAATATTATATAAATTTTGCTACTTTTATTAGGGTTCCGTACCTGAAGGGTAACCAACGGAACCCAATTACTAAGCTTCCGCTGTCCGTCCGTCCGTCCATCCGTCCTTCCATCTGTCTGTCAGCGGGCTGTATCTCAAGAACCATAATAGGTAGAGAACTGACATTTTCAAAGATTGTGTATTTCTATTGCCGCTGTAACAACAAATAATAAAAATTAAGGTCTATCGTACGGAACCCTTCGTGTGCGAGTCAAACTCGCACTTGGCCGGTTTCTTGATTTATGATAAGCAGCAAACTGTGTTCCTGAACGAAGATATAATTTTTGGGATCAATTTGTAAAGAATTACTATAAAAACTCTTTGATAAGGTTCATTGTTAAATATTATATAAACCTTCATAAAAATAGCCATCCATAACTAAAGGGACAATCTAACGGAACCTAAGATTATCGATGCGCGAAAATCTTGTCGATACTTAAAACAAATCGGTTCATAACTTACTGTCTAAAATAATGAGAATACCATTTTATTTTATGCTATCCCACAACGTTTAATATTAAAAAAAAAAACTCAAATAAGGGCAATGTGTCCTTTGTCATTCTACCTGAGAATCTGAACCAATAGGTAGACTATCTTTTACTCACGAATTCGAACGCGCATGTCCTGTTTTTCCTCGTTCCCGTGGAAATTTCGGGAAATCCTCTCTTAGTGCTCCCCTACACTCCCCAAGGTACCTAAATGCCATTTTTTTTTTTTTTTTAATTTGCTCTTGACTCTAGTCTATGTCAGAGATGACAGAGACAAAGTCTACGATGGAGCGAGCCTACCCAGAAGGAGCCTGTTCACTCTAACTTTGAAGAGATTAGGGTTGTAAGCTTTTGGAAATACAGACGCAGGCAGAGAGTTCGACGCTCAAATAAGTTGCACTTGCTATTCACCAAAACCAAATTTCTCCATAAAAGCATATATGCAATGGCTCCCAAACTATACAATAAATTACCAAATCAAATTATATCAGCTAACAGCGTTAATGATTTTAAGCGTCAGCTTTTTAAATTATTGAATGAAAAGGCATATTATTCTGTCGATGAATACCTTAATGACCAATTTTGAAAAGATGATTTTGTACAATTAAATTATAAGTTCGACAATTTTGATTTTGGTGACATTGTACTATTAAGAGATTTGACAGGGTTATAATTAATTTTGATATTTTGTTTTTTTTTTTGTTTTTATTTATTATTATTATTTTAATTGCTGACATTGTATCTTTTTTATGACTTTGTGTACTATTTAAATTTCATATTGTTGACTTTGTATTTTATGAGAAATTGTACTTTTGTAATTAGTTTAGTGATATCTAGTAATTATTGACTTTAGCGACACGATTTTGTATGCCTTTCGGCGGAACATAGGATGGACCAAACATTTTTATAAAACATCTTTGTACCCTGTGTTTACAAAATTAATAAATGAAATGAAAAATGAAAATGAGTTCCACTCCTTTCCAAATTTCAGCTTTCTGCGACCAGTTTCAGCTGCGCGTTTTCATCAGTTAGTCACTCGGTTAGTAACGGAAGAATTTTATACATTAAGATAGAGATTTTCAATGCAATTTTCAGATGACATAGGTAATATAATTACGAGGAGCTCGTGGGTAAAAAATAACAGCCGCACGGGTCGATCTTCAAGGTTAAGCAACGCTTGCCAAGGTTGGTCTGTGGATGGGTGACATACTTAACATACCGAGTTTCCTCCGTGCCTCGAAAAGCACGTTAAGCCGTTGGTCCTGGCTGTCATTTGTAGATATTTGGCAGTCGTTACGGATCGTCAGAAGCCAGTAAATCTGACTCCAGTCTTGCCAAGAAATACCGTGTTACCCAGTTAATAGGTTGTGGAGGTCTGGTAGGCAGCTACGTAAAATACTGGTATTCAGCTGAATCCGGTTTGACTGGAAGCCGACCCCAATACAGTTGGCAAAAGGCAGGCAGATGATAGGTAATATAATTATATTGATAGTTTTAGGGTCAACTCACACCGAAAGAGCGGCGAAGGGCATCGAATCGGAGCGCAGTTTCAGTGTCATATGAATTTTAACTTTATTTTCATTACTATAGGTACTTATTATCGCATGAGAAACTCGAACGAGTCGCGCGGATGCCCGCGGCGCCGCAGGAATTCCGGGGAATTCCTTAAACGGAGCCGTGCGTTGACGGAGCTGTGAGTTGACCCTTAAAGTAATGAAAATAAAATTAAAATTCATTTGACACTGAAACTGCGCTCCTCTTCGCTGCCCTTCGCCGCTCTTTCGGTGTGAGTTGACCCTTAGAAGGCAAGCCATCAAAAAAACTCTTTGATCTGTCTGACGATGACGATAGGTGATAAATTTAAAATGTCTTCCTTTTCCTACAGGTCTTAAAAGGCCACTTTAGCAGAATCAAAAAATGCATCACGCTACCCGTCACTGTCAAATTTTCCCAATCAATCTTGAACCTAATGCGTTAGCGATAAAAATGAAAATGGAATTTAGAATAGAAATAGAATAGAAAAACATTTATTTAGCACAGACACAAACGCACAGCGACAAAGAAATCAGAAGTAATAAGTAAAAAAATAATAATAGGTACACAAATTGCGCTGAGCGTGCCCATGCCATGCGAAAGGGTAACCATCTCAGCATTTGCTGGGCGTCAGACACCAGCGCTGGTTTTCAGTTGGCACCCCGCAGTGACAGACGGACGAATGTAAATACAATAAACAATTTGACAGATTGTTGTGTGGTTAATATTATGATTCAAAAATGATTCTGCTAAAGCGGCCTTTTTACTCCCGCTGTATATATTTATGAACTCACGAGTTTCATGCTTAGGTAGAGATGAGGTTTTAGCGACGCGTTGCCTGACAGCAAAAGATTTTTATTGTCAGACGACGCTCAATTTATGAATATTTCAAGTACCAGTCATAGAGGAATATAAAAGTAGAACTCCTACACAGAACAATAAATCATACAGCACAACACAACACAACCCCTAAAGACTTTTCATAAATTACCTTAAAATATTCACAAAAACGCTAAATCCCCTTAGGTGTAATAAATTTCACAGCTAAACAGAACAAAGAAAAATAATAATTCGGCAAAAAAACCAAAATGTCACTAGGAGTTAGCGAAAAACTGTTATTACACAAATATGTATTCAGGAGTAAACAAATGAAACTTTGACAAAAGATATTTAAAGGTTTCGCAACAAGGAAACTGCGGAAAAGGTCAAGTGTTACGAAAAAATAAAAAGTAGCTGTTAGTATTTTGGATCTCTTTAACCCTTGGAAATATATAAGTATGTATCTTTGACCATATTGAATTTGACGTGACTCGGTAGGTTTGACGATTAGCTATTTGTATCTCGGGTCAAGGATACGATTCTTCACGCATTACGAGTATCTATTTGTCTAGGTTGTGTAAGTGAATTCTGGAATTAAAGAAAAAAATCATAATCATCGACTTCCTCGTTTTTTCTCAACTATGTTGAGAAAAAACGAGGAAGGAAAAATTTTTACAAGAAGTGGCTGCCTTATACTAACCTCTACAACCCACTTAGGTACTGTATTTAACGATAACTTTTGGTAAGACTGCTTGCCGTAATCTCAATTACAAAACACAATAAGAGAAAAAACGTTCCCTTCAGAATGCTTGTGTTCTTTCCTACACAACGTTCCCATCTCTAGTGGCTACAGAACAGCAGATCCCACTCACATGAACTGTGTCAGGAAATTGCCATGTCTAATCTTACATGCAGATTAGATTATATCTCCTCAGATGAATGCCTATGCCATTTAACTGAGTGTACTAGTGAACGTTCGGTAGAATGTAGATGTGTACATTACTACATTGCTTTTGTAGATGCAAACGAATATGTAGATGGTGTAGCCTTGTGATTGGTGGACTCTGGAGCCTTTGTAAGAAACTTATCTAAATAGATGTCGTGAGGTATGGAGTACTCAGTTCTGAGTGTAACTTTGGTGACTGAGTTAGGTCAACCAGTTCTCGTGTTAATAAAAGCGGAGACTAAAAAAACCAGCTGCGAAATATTGAGTTTTACGCTTGGGAAATAAAGCTTAAGATTTGTATATAATTTCCGGGATAAATAATTTGGCAAAACGTTGAAAATACATAGCAGGATACATACTCCAGAAAAAAATTACTCCTGAAAAGTTAATTATAATAAATGCATCTTCCCAGTTGATATAAGAGAGAATAACAAAGTTCGTGTCTCTTTTATTACAAGCTGTTTTATTAAAATAATATTCGTGGGAGGCCAGATTGCGTGCTGAATTATTGATACCTGCCGTCGTGTCAGTGTCGGTCGGCCCACCTGGGATTAAGGGACCGACGTGTTTGTGCGACATGGAGTAGGCAGATAATGGAGAGACTTGCATAATTCAATTCCGTCAGCTGCCAGGGTTGTGGAATTTGTTTGAAAAAGTCACCGCTGCCCTGGCAAAGGGCACTTGGAGAAACATGGATGGGTTTTAGTCAGTAAGAGTCTGATACTTCCTTCTGCTACGCCTTTAGCGGAAGGAGACATTTAACGATTTCCCATTCTAACAAAAAAAGCGCAACAGAATGATGGTGAATTTACGAAAGTAAACACAAAAGTACATCTGTATTGAACCGTTATCAGTAGCACTACATTATGTCAATAAGCGTGTCATGCGCAGAGCTCACCACAGACCACAAAACCATGAAGACACTTATGAGCAAGCAAACTGATATTCGTAAGATTATAAAGCCATTCCATGCTATGCTTTACAGTCATTGCAAACTTATCCAATGTCTATGTCATGTCACGTCTATCAGTCTTCCACAAATGATCGCTCCATTTGTGTACTACTCTGTGTAGTTTACCTTTATAGAAGACATAGGGGGTTCAGATTTACGTAGGCTATATAAAAATACTGCGATAGTGCCCTAGTTTGAGTGAGATGTTGACTCATACTGCATTTATTTTGCACAAGGATTCAGTGATTCGTTTTTGGACTAAAATGTCTTTATATCAATAGAATACACAATTAATTATAAGATTAATAAATATCGATAAAATATCAATAGTACATGTAGAATTAAAACTTTATTTAGCTGGTATATCGCTAGGTGCATTACAAGTTGTTTTGGCCAGACGTTTAGTAACGCCGAAATCGAGCCAAAGCTTATTTAAGTTTACTCCCAAATGGCACGGCTAAAAATGATGATTATGCTGAAAGAGATAGGAAGTTCTTTATATTATCTGATGTTTGTTACTCATCTTCTCTGTAACTCGTCATCACACAATCCATCGATTATTCTGGATGAAATATGGCACAGAGATAGAACATAGTCGGGAACAATTGTCGATACTCACGCGGACGGAGCCGCAGGTGGTAACTAGTGTTCTAAATAACACAAGCAAAAACCTGCCGAGTGCAAGTTGGACTCTCACACGAAGGGATACCATAAACCGAAAATAAAACACGTTTCTTGTATGGTAGCACCCTTAAATTTTTAATTTATTTTTTAGTTTGGCAACAGATATGACTCTGTGTAAATTTCAATTGTCTACCTATTACGGTTCTTGAAATATAGTTTGCTGACAGACAGACGGACGGACGGACGAGTCCGTGTATCTCGAGGACGGACAGCGGAGGCTTAGTAATAGGGTTCCGTTGGTTACCTTTTGGATACGGAACCCTGGAAAAGTGACCCACTTTTAAGTAGGTGCACTATTATTCACTGCATTATTCTACAGCTTGGATTATGTAATTGGGTAAGTTTTCGTCGAGAGAGGAACGTTACGGAGACTGTGACATGTGGCTGCTGCGACAGAAATATGTTTCGCTCGGTTCTGGCGCTGCAGACGGTTTTAATGTTTCTTTAGAAAGTTTAATTATTGCAGTGGTTTTGGGTTAGAGACTTGTTTATATTGCTCTTTGTTCGGGGATTAGCACCTGCATTTTATGGGAAAATTAATTGTTTAGTTTGAGTTAGGCAATGACTTATTGTATATAGACCCTTGTTCTAACATCACAGGACTAAAAAAGGCCAAGTGCGAGTTAGACTCGCACACGAAGGGTTCCGTACCATAAATTTTATTTTTAACCGACTTCAAAAAAAGGAGGAGGTTCTCAATTGGCTGTATTTTTTTTTTTGGATCGGGATTGCTGAAATCGCATGTTTTTTTAGTGTTTACACCAGTTCTTAACATAATATTGCGCTGGTACGCTGTTAATGGGTACGCAGGTACCTAGGTACCACTAAAAGTTATTTTCTTTCTTCTGGAGTTATTTTGTACCTTGTAGTGTTTTGTTTTTGGAAGTCGGTTGGATTTTTTTGGTAAAAAGTTTTTTTTTTATTATTTAATAATAATACACAATCTGTGAAAATTTCAACACTCTACCTATAACGGTTCTTGAGATACAGCCCGCTGACAGACAGACAGATGGGCGGATGGACGGACGTACAGCGGAGGCTTAGGAATAGGGTTCCGTTGGTTACCCTTTGGGTACGGAACCTTAAAAACAGCGCAAGCACTGTCGGTACCAATCGGTAACAAGTATCCACGTTACCAGAGATGGGTATTGCATCGCGGTAGTTAGGTATATTCTTTTTATGTCGCCATTTTAGAGTGCGGGTAAACGCACCTGTTTTAAAATTTCTGACTAAAGCTGCCAATTGCAACCTAAACCGTACCTAACTCATATTTTTTTCAAATATTTGATGATGCCGTTGTAGACTCTCGGGCCCGATATTGATGAAAAGTAAAACTGTATCATAGATTTTAGAAAAAAAAAAATCGTATGGCATCTATTTTTATTAAAAAAGTATTTTGTTAAAAAAACCGCAAGTGCGAGTCGGACTAGCACATGAAGGGTTCCGTACCATAAATCTAAACTTTTATTATTTGTTGTTATAGCGGCAATAGAAATACACAATCTGTGAAAATTTCAACTCTCTACCTATTACGGTTCTTCAGATACAGCCCGCTGACAGAGAGAAGGACGGGCGGACGGACGGACGGACGGACAGCGGAGGCTTAGTAATAGGGCTCCGTTAGTTACCCTTTGGGTACGGAACCCTAAAAATTAGCGCTTTCCTTTAATTTGCTATTTGTTAGTAATTTGATCCTTATTAGTTACACTTTCGAATGGTGTAATAATTCATGGTCTTATTTTTTTTTTCTGAATCAACCGGTTCGATTCCTGGGTAGGAACAACGATTTTTCAAAAATCCAATGATACAGTTTTATTTTTCATCAAATTCGGGCTCGAGACTCCTTCAGTGTTTTTCGATATACCTCATAGTTTCGGATTTGGCCATGAAGGCACAGTTTAAGAATTCAACCTGTATAAACTCTTCCTACTAAGGGCGAATTTCACCAACCAAACCACGTTTACGAGCTGTCAGTGTCATTATTTTCTGTGGAATATTGACACTGACAGCACTTGAACGGGTTCACATGTACTGATCGCGATCAGTTAGAATTGGTGAAAATGGCCCATATTGACTGACAGACAAAGCACAGCCGATACTGATCGTAGAAAGCTGTGATTAAGTTACGATTTTATTTGTCTATCAGTCTGTGTATTATAAGCAAGGATTATAGGCCTAAGGGATCATTCTGGCACAGAAGTCAAAATAATAACAGCTACCTACCAACTTTTAATTTATTTTACCTTTTATTTTTTAGTGATCCTTTTTTCCGCGAACACAATAAAATTATACAGCAGCTGTTTGTACCAAGTTTAATTTCCATGATTGTGCGAGTATAATACGTACCTAAATAAGAACTCTTCAAATTTCTTTCCTCGTACAAAAACACCCTGCTGCTATTAAACCATGGCGTGTAACAGATGTTCACTTTTGCGTCGATACATCATACCGAAAATACACTCTACAGTCGACCAATTAAGGTTCAATATGGAATGTTAAGTAGTATAATACTATCGACCAATCAGCATTCACTATTTAGGCTGATTGTATCCCTGGGGCAAGTTGGACTAACTTCGTCAAAGTTCGTTACTTAAAGTTCAGGCGGCCGACACTTAGGTTATCGATACTGAAAGGAAATTGTAGTCGTTTAAAGGAATTGTCTAAGAGATTAGTTTTATTTGTGTTCTCTGTCTTTGTTCAGTATGTTTAAAGATGGAGGTTTTAATTGAATTGACGTTCATCGTTTTGTGCTGGCGCTGCCGCTGCGGTTACGGAAAATCTCAAGCGGCGTAAATATATTTTCGAGCCGTTTGGGGTTAAAACTTTCGGGCCTTGTGTCTTTTCAAATAAACTTCGAAACGGCTGGTTGACACTTCCCGTGACCCAAGAGCTGGCTTCTATTTTGGGCAGAGACTAAGCATTGCCATTCTACGTGGCAATACCGCCAGTCTCTTGGGCACAATAAATTATCAGCTAACAGCGTTGAGGAGTTTTTTGAAAGTTTATTGTAACAACATACTGTATGTTAATTCGGCTATCAAACGTGTTCAAAGTTAATGGGTAAGTTATAAGAGTTAGCAGAATTTAATCAGATTTCATTAATCAGCCTAGCCTTTTCCGAATACTGTTGAGGTCGGCTTTAAGTTTAACTGGATTTTACTGGATGCAGTCTGCTGTATATCAGTATTTTACATGAAGCGCAATTAGATTACTCTAGGGAGGTATCTATTCTACTCACACAGAAAAAGATACTCACATTGAAAAAGTGTTAATTGTGCTCTGAAAACGGCAACAACTATGAAAAAATGCAAGGGCACTGCCGACCACTTTAACATAAAAAGTTTTTTATTTTTCACATTTTAGTAGTAGATATTCCCACACCTAAATTGACATTCACATATCACGCATCACAGCGTACCGGCGTGGTGTTATTTTATGAACTGGTGTAAACAATTGGCAGACATGCGATTTCAGCCATTCCATTTGTTATCATTTATTGAGGAGTTCCGTTGCCTATCTCCGAAGTGAAGATCTTCACCACATTGAAAAAGGGACCACTCCGAAAAAATACTCTTCCAAAAACTACCCAAATCGCTTCAAGTGTGCCTATAAAATTAAAACATTTCCCTCGATTTCTCCAAGATCACATCATCAGATCCTGACTTGATGATCATGGACCTGGAAAGTCTACCCTTTCAAACAAAAAAGAATTTTCCAAATCGGTCCAGGCGTCTTCGACCATACATAAAAAAGGTTCCGACGAATTGAGAACCTCCTCCTTTTTGAAGTCCGTAAAATGTAAGGGCAAGAATACACCACCCTACACTCCAAAGGACGGGGTAAAACAAAGCTGTTACCTCACTTGTTAAAGTATCTAAGTCGGGTACAATTTCCTTAGATAGTACACTAACTTGGCGTTTGATACAAAAACTTCAGGCATTCGATACTGAACTTACTATCTCATTGTTCAAAAGTCGGGGAAATAGGCCTTTACTTTGAATATTGTAATTTATTCTTGCTTTCTTTTCAAAAGTTTTTACACGCACACAATTAGGCTCTTTCGTTGTTATTTTTCGGTTTTAAATTTTAATACAGCTTCCAAATTATTTACCTTGTATATTTTTTTTTATTTTCATGTAGCTTCTGTATTAATTTAACCCTTCTCTGTTTATTTACAGTAATAAAAAAAAGCCCGAAATGAATGAATACTTCAATGTTGTATTTTATTTTTAAAATATTGAAAAGAATCCCGGGAAATGGGGGAAAATGGGTAGGGGTAAATCTCTATACTAGTAGACCCGCGCAACTTCGTCTGCGTCACTATTTTCATTTCTGCTCCGCTCCTATTGGTCTTAGCGTGATGATAGCCTATAAGCCTTCCTCGATAAATGGGCTATCTAACACTGAAAGAATTTTTCATATCGGACCAGTAGTTCCGGAGATTAGCGCGTTCAAGCAAACAAACAAACAAACTCTTCAGCTTTATATATTAGTATAGATTGAAAAGAATCCCGGGAAATGGGAGAATAAGGGTAGGGGGTAAATCTCTATATACCTAACTAATTGGAAAATCAGTTTATCTGTTTGTTTGACTGAAACCAAATACGGAAAAGCGTTTATGCTATTTATAAGTATCATGTTGCTATTGTTCAATTGTTCTATTGTTAAATAGTTCGTTTTGTTTCCGACGGTGGGAAACAAGGTATTTATTTATGAGTAATACACGTACACCCAAGCACTATCATACACATCCTAGCTTTGTCTTTATTTCTAGTATAATTGCTCGATATTCATTATATCTGTTAATTTTTTTATGTACTTTATTTTGATGATATTTTTATATATGATATGAATGAACCGCCACTCATCCTTAGGGTTCATTAGAAAACCAGCGTCAGACAGTCTCAGGCTGTCTGACATATCGCTCAAATGAACCTTTTTAGTGCAGCCGTGAGACACACACTTAGTTTTTGGCTTACTTACCATTATTTATTTTTATGTACCGTGCGTGTTTCATGTATGTGCTAAATAAATACTATTCTTTCTTTCTTTCTTTCTATTGCAATAGAGGAGCACGAACTCCTACATCGCAATAGTAACTAAACAATAATGGCTAACTAATAACTGCCACACGATTCGATCTTCGAAGCTCCATGCTTGAGAAAGCACATTAAACCAGTGCTTCCAGCTGTCATTTAAACATCGCTGACAGTCGTCAACACCTTGCACTGCAATCGCCAACCCTCTTGCCAAACGTGGCGATCATGGCAAACTGACCTTGGGGGAGGCCTATGCCCAGCAGTGGCCTGTCTGGCTTTCGCCCGATATGATGATGATAATGACAATGACAGTCACGACTAGAGTCACTATAGTATTTTATATTCATTTGACGTTCAAAACTGCCTTTATTGGTCTAGTTGAAATATATCATTTGACTTTGCTTTGAGTCGTTACGGGTAGTCAGAAACCAGTCTTGCCCCGAAGTCTCGTTTTCCCCCGTAACTGTATCGTGGAAAGTTCCCTGATAAAAATATGAATATGGTAAAGCATCCTCTTTCTGCCCTTGTTCTGGTACAGTATCAAATTTTCCTGCGGACAAACCCGTGCTCAAAAGTAAGTAAGATATAAAATCTCTGAATAATTAATTTGTAGAATTAAGCTCAGAGCTAAAATAATTGTCTACTTCAATCTTAATATATCAAGTTTCTAATTTTGTTTCATTTTCACAAAAGGATTTTACGACTTAATTAAGTAACTGAGTATTATTTTTTCATTTCTGTGATATTAAAATGTTACCTGCGAAAGTAATGAGAGAACTCGACGTTATTATATTAAAACAACATGACTAGATTTTACTTTTTCCACAAAGGATATATTTTGCTGAATTACAGCTGCTGTTTATTTCATTTAAAATATTTATATAAAATTGATACTGACAAATCCTGGCGCTCGTCCGCAGCTTGCTTTGTTCTCTTCATTAATTAAATTGTTACACTAAAGAATGCAGAATAAAGCAGCATTCAATAAGTAAAGGTACACAGATACAAAATGCCAAATTCGGTCTTTGATGTAATCGACAGACGTTGTCCTGCCCGACTGCAGCGCCATCTGCCGGGCTGATTTGTGAATCTAAACCATCCAGGGCACCATCCAAACGCATACAAAACAAAACATTCAAATCGGTCCAGCCGTTTAGGAGGAGTTCAGTGACATACACACGTACAGTAGAATTATATTTTTAACCTCTCGGGTATCAAAGGGACTCACGGACCCACTAGCGTCTAATTCCGTCAACACCCAGGTGGGTCCCTGTGGATCCACCCGACCCTACGGATTTAAAACTAAATTTTAGTAATTTTTACGGTTAATTTTCCTTTCTCAATGATTAAACTCTATGGTGTATAATATTTTTCATATGGGAACACTGTCGGAAAAAAAAAATACGCTTGACAAGAAGCGAAATGTCACAAAATACGTTTGTCAAATCAAACAAACATTCGTTCAACTTGTGCGCGAGAATTTTCGATTTTTACGTGTTTTTCTGTGGAAAGTAAGCCAAGTATTGATAGAAATTCATAATTTACTTTATTTTCGTTAAATTTCAACTAATATTCAAAGTCAAAAGTGTAAATTATCTGGTGAAAATTACGAAACAAAACTAGTTACCGGATTTCTTCCCGTACGTAAGTAATTTGATATTTCAGAATTATAGTGGCATATTGTAACGATATACAATTAAAAATGAGTTCGTGAATACATGGCTAGTAATCTAGAAATATTTCTTATTGGAATCTTATTGGAATATTCTTGACGTTTGTTTACAAAAATACAAATTACGTAAATCAAAATGTCTGCTCCGCGTACTATGAAGTTTGAGCTTAAATATTGCGGCAGTCGATTTTTGATCTCGTAAAATAACATCATCACTAGATTACTTGTCTTTTTATGACCTTAATTCCAAAATTTTGTGTAAATTGTTCCAAGATTTGTGTCAGAAATCAACATAATAATACAACAAAATAGCTTTCAGCAAGTACTCTCGTATCTATCCAAAATGTTTATATTTCGGTTTGTTATAAGAATATTGTTTACATTCTAATACATAGTGACATAATTAAAGAACCCATAACAGTTTCAAGTGTGTGAATAGCTGCTTTGTGAGCAGAGAGATTAGGTTTTTTGTGCTGCGGGTCATATTACGCTTGCGATAAGCGGGCGCCCGCGATACGCGACGGAGTATGACGTAAACATGACATTGTGCAAATTCGAGTAGCGAGAGGTTAAAGAAGATTATTAAAGTATAGTGTTGTCAAAGACACTACCAACCTACGCTGAATGGACACATCGTTCGTCGATGGTAGAACGGATCAACGTCAATAAATTGTCAATTCGTACTGCCCCAAAACCTACCACACAGCAAGACCGTCGTCAAACATCGTTATGTACCATAATGTAGAATTTATACATAAAGTTACCTGAGTTTACCTACAAAATAACAATGTATCCGTATGTACTTACAGCAATAAACACAAAGCAATACACCAATATTAATTGCTAAACAATAATGACCACAATATCTCTGAATGGCCTACATTTGGCTCTATATTAGATCCGTATCCAGAATATTCGATTGCCATGTCCGAAAGGGGCGAGAATAAACAGACCTTCCATTATCTTTATTGCACCGCGTGCTAGGAACATCGAATTTCTAATTAACAGGAGAATTCAGCACACGTAACGCACCAGGATAACATATAGATGGTACATTTGCACCAACATTTGAACTGAATGAGAGAAAATTTAAAGCATGCATAAAACGCACACTATGTAGACAAGCGTATTATAAACTGGAAGATTATATCCTCGATAAAAACGCTTGGCTAAATGCTGGTCCTGCTCCACAGTCACAGCTGCTTTGGTCCACTTTTTAGGTTTTTATGTTTTTATATTTGGAAGAGATGCTCGCTCCTTTTAGAGGTTCTTACATTATTTCGTTTATTTATTCTTATATACATACAAATTATATTATTATATTAATTACTTATTTATTCTTTTTGATGCAAGAACTTAATCGTTCTCTTTATTAATTTATTTTTCATTATTTGGTCATTGACAACCATAGTTTTGTGAAAAGTAAAAGCATATTTTTCAAATTTTGTAAATGTGAGTACCATGAAACCATTTACATTTTATGTGAGTAGTTATAGTTTTACTTGTTGGACATGAACGAGCATGGTGGTTGAGAGCATGTCATGCTCACTCAAATGTCTCGCTGATGGCGGCGCGTGGGTTTCATCATTCGGTTCCCTTCGATATGGTTGAGCTGAAGGGTGCCGATACACGCGTCATGTTCGTGAACAGGCGCCGTCGGTTGAGACTGGTCATCTCTTAACTGCCATTGGCTTATTTTAATCTTTATATTTAAAATTCTTATAATAAGCCCTTTTTTTTTTCCTTTGCATTGTCCTCACATGCAGAAGCAACAAGTATATGTAACTTGAAATTTTGTAAAACCAGAACATGATTTAAAAGAGTGTCCGTGGAGTTTCTTGCACGTTCTTCTCCATAGAGATCTACGCTTTGGAACGTGCAAATAGCTTCCATGTTTTTGACTGACCGACCTTGACGTTTCAAAAGTGCCTGTGAATGGTTTATTTGAAATAAAATGCTTTGAATTGAATTGAATTGAATTGAATTGAAAAACCAAAGAAGTTTAAGCCAGGTAACGGTCAATCTGTTCAAAGTTGGAGAGAACAGGCTTCTTCTGGGTAAGCTCGCTCTATTGTCGACTTTGTCTCTGTCACCTCTGACCTAGACTAAAGCCATGAGATCCGTACAAGTAAAACAAATCTCTTCGTCTGTGAAGTCTGAAACACGAAGGGTTCCGTACCAAAAACCTTAATTTTTATTATAGCGGCAATAGAAATACACAATCTGTGAACATTTCAACAGTTCTTGAGATACAGCCTGCTGACAGACAGACGGATGGATGGATGGACGAATGGATGGATGGATGGACGGACAGCAGAGGCTTAGTAATACGGTTCCGTTGGTTAAAAATGGACAAAATCATAACAAGCCTGTGATAGCTGGTAAACCCCAACCTTGGTTGGGGTTCAATTCAATTCAATTTCATTTATTTTAATTCAGATTTAATTGTCCATAGAGTTAGTAATACATAAAAATTTAAAAACTATGGTAACTATGCATGCATGACGATGGGGCACATTTGCTGCCTTAACGGGAAACAAGATCCAGAAATGAGATTCAGCTGAGGCTCCAGGGCATACGCGGAGACACCCTATCTGCTCAGAACAGCAATCTTGTGGTTTTAGTATATAACCTAAAGCTTACATGGGCCTCGTCTAAGGATTTTGAAGAGGTTTTCCACTCGTTAATAACACCCCGCCAGGTCAAGTGGTCTCAGACCAGAAACGTTGGTACCAGATGTGTATGAAACCATTCAATTTACTTAAAATGGTTGTTACCTTCTAACTAGATAAATCTATGTGTGTATGAAACCAGAGTAGTGATAGCATTAGCAGTTAGCAATCTCGGTTGCGAAACCACATTTCCGAGGGAAGATAATCTATGTAAGCTGAGATTTGGTAAAGAGGTTACAAACATACTGCTCTGTAATCCGGTGTGTAGCCGAGCCGGTGTGTAGGCGGCTAGGCGTTTACCTAATAGCATTCTTAAAGCCGTTTGGGAAGTATGATAGATAAACCCCTTTCGTGGGTGTCGACATAATGTATTGTCAGTAAGTTCAAAAGGCAGGCAGCTTCCCATCATAAGATTTTATCTGGTTCAAGAAAAATATGAAACATGCTGAGGACACGTTATTTTAAGACTTGTAGCTAAATAATAACAGCTGTCTAACTCGATCTATAAAGGTTAAGCAACGCTTGTTTGGGTTGGTTCATGGGTGGGTGATTGTCAATATATATAAAACTAGCTTTCCCGCGCAACTTAGTCTGCGTTACAATTTTCATTACTGCTCCGCTCCTATTGCGTTAGCATGATTATATATATAGCCTATAGCCTTTCTCTATAAATGGACTATCTAACACTGGATATTAGATTTACTCTACCAAATGTTAGAAGTAGCGAATGTGACATCATATTGAATGAAGAAAAACTGGAGTTTATTAATCACACGGTTTTCCTGGGAATCACTTTAGACGAGAAATTACAATGGGGACCTCATATAACATCTCTGGCAAGGCGTTTGAGCTCAGCCGCTTATGCTGTTAGGAAGATAAGACAGCTAACAGACGTAGAAACCGCACGTTTGGTCTATTTTAGCTACTTCCACAGCATTATGTCGTACGGTATTTTGCTGTGGGGTCGGGCTGCTGACATTGAATCCATATATATTTTACAAAAGAGAGCTGTCAGAGCCTTTTATAATCTATATCGTCGCGATTCTCTAAGGGAACTTTTTAAAAAGATTAATATTATGACAGTCCCTTGCCAATTCATATATGAAAATATTATGTATGTACGGAAAAATCGACATCTTTTTAGTAAAGTTAGTGATAGACATAATATTAATACAAGAAATTAAAATAAATTAGATCAACCATTTTATAGATTAGCTAAAGTACACACATCTTTCATGGGGTACTGTGTAAATGTTACAATAACATACCTTGTGACATATTAGAACTAACTGAAAGAAAATTTAAAACCTACATTAAAAGCACACTTTGTAAACAAGCATATTACAAATTAGAAGATTACATTCAGGATAAGAATGCTTGGAAACATGCTGGTCCTGCTCCATAAGACAATCAATGGTGGAGACAAGATCAAACAAGGTTTATGTATTTACTTTTGTACCTACTTTTTCATTTCTGGGTTTTTATTTTTCTGTTCACTCACTCTGCTAATTAATGGTTCCAATATTTGTAAATATGTGAGTACCATGTACTTATGTAGAAATGTGAGTACCATGTACTTATTTAAAAATATAATAAGTCTACCTCTGCATACTCTAGGTTCATGGTCCTCACATATATTAACAGAAGTTTTGTATACCACAGCACATGTAAAACATTGATTTGAAAAGAGTAACTATGGAGTTTCTTGTCCGTTCTTCTCCATAAGAATCTACCCTTCTGAATGGACAGTAGAGTCACTATGTTATTTTAAATGTAATGATGACGTTCAAAAGTGCCGTTTAATGGCCTAATTGAAATAAACGTTTTTGACTTTTGACTGGAAGAATTTTTTAAATCGGACTTCTGACGAATCGTGCTTTCCGAGGTACGGAGGAAACTCGGTATATTAAGATGGTCACCCATCCACAGACCAACTTTGGCAAGCGTTGCTTAACCTTGAAGATCGACCTGTGCGGCTACTATTCTTTAGCCACGAGACCACATCTCTCCGACTTGAAGATAGTATCTAGTTCGAAATTCCTAGTTAAACTTCAATAGCTGTAGGGGTAGGCCCCTATCGTTAGCCATGCACTGCTTGTTCATAGTTCCTGTGGCCAATCTGTTATGTCGCGCACGGGACAATAAGCGTTAATGTTGGATGAGGCGTCGGGCCAACCGTCTGACCTACTCGCTTAGCATTTTATTATTTCACGGCTTCTCCTGTCACCCTACCTGAGCTGTATCTGAGGATTGAGGTCTATATAACGTCTGGATAGCGTTCAACCTTAAATAAATTATCTCAAGTGCTACTTGGTCCCGGCTGTTATTTGTAGATCTTTGACAGCGGTTACAGATTTTCAGAAGCCAGTAAATCTGACTCCTGTCTTTCCAGTGTTACCCAGTGAATGCGTTGTAGAGGTCTGGTAGGCAGCCGCTCCACGTAAAATATTTGTATTCAGCTGAATCCGGTTTGACTGGAAGCCGACCCCAATATGGTTGGGAGAAGGCAGATGATGGTCACAGACGCAACTAGTCTAACTGGTTCAGTACTGCGTCGTATTTTGTCTTAGCGACGGAACACCGTTTGTTGACCGTAGTAACCAATGCTTAAAAACAACAATACATTTTAAATCAGATGTAATCAAACACACTACCATAATACCGATCGCATATCCATTAGAATACTTAAAAAGATTGCTGTTATTTTAAAAACCTAGGCCAGTACATAAAATCAATATAACAACCAACCGTTCATAATAACGGCAGCTAGGGAAATGTATGTTAGCAATACAAAACGCCTCATTACGGGAATCCACTCTACATAAATTCTAACTACAAGAGTTAATAAAAGCGAATTATTTGGTCGAACGAAAATAATGGCTTCAGTTGGACTACATTTGGCGTGAGTCCATTCAGTGCTTGTTTTTATGGCACTTTGTTTATTTAGTGTCCCTGTCATGGCGGTGGAACTGCTAACGTTATAGCTGGTCGGGTGGAATTACTGCGGTGCGAAGTTTGCGGTTGTTAGGTACGTCTTCGTGAAATATTTTGAGGTCTGGCGGCTAATTTATGATGTTTAACTGCAAATAAAGCTCTCTCCATAGCTCTTAGGGTGGTTTACCAGTATTCTGTTGAGAAATAAGGCGATTTGCAGGAGAATCAAGGACCCAAGGTTACCGACATAACCCGATAAATTGGCAAAATTAGTGGCATAGGTAGTGTAAGGACATTGCTTTTAGAACTGATGACAAATTGGTCCCAAAATGAGAGTCTGCTGCCAATGAGAAGCACAAGATTGGTTGTTGCGGAGACACTTACGTCTCCAGCAGTGGACATTTTTCCGCTGAAATGACGATGGCGATGTTTTTTTAGTGAGCTTTTGAAACCAGCCGCAGAGGTACCTTCGTTTGTCTCGATACGTACCTACAGGGTATACTGAGCATCCAATTTATTTACATTTCTAATCAAGCAAGCTCGTCCCTGATTTAAGCGAGCCGTCCTTAGCAGAAACCTTGTTTGGACAGCCAGTAATTGGGTTCTGATTTTAAATTAACGGAGGCAAATATGTTTGTCCTCGTGTTTGTTAAACTTAACATAACCGAACTGGCGAATAATTCACGTTCTTAATTCGATTCTGATGGTAGAAAATGTAAGAAAACTTAAATAAAATAGGATGCCTACCTTTACCTTATTTTTATTTCATGAAATAAACCTACACATTCCGTTTTATGTGAAATGAATATATGAAAGTAGGAAGTGCTGCTAGACCTACTATAAATTCAACATGGCGATAGATACCATTTGAATAAAAAGATAAAAATAAAACTTCGTCCATCCGTATGTGCATTCGATGAAAAACAGTTGAGTGAATTTCGATGTGGTTTCGTTGAATACTAAAAAAACAGTCCGCTATTTCCGAAGAATCATGTTCAGCTTTTAACACGTAAAAAGTTAGTTCGTTTTCACGTCACGTTTTCGAGTTTGACAAAGAAAATCAAACGCCGACCGAAAACCTTCTCGGAACTTTAATCTGTTTCCACTCACTTCTACCGGAAAAGTTTCGAGAGAAGCTGTTCAGAACTCCAATTTTCATCAAGGTTTATTTTAATTTTCGTTATCAACACGATCAAATGATGATTGATAGAATTCGGAGCTGTATTTATGCGTGGCCGCCATTTTCCATTCCACTTCAGTTGTCATTTAGTTTCAGGTAGCGTCCTCGTCGAGACGTCAGCCGGTACCGCATTAAACATTTACGTAGTACAGAGAAATTCTGTCTCGGCCATCTTAAAATAGACAGATCTAGGGGTCCCTTTTGTGTTTCTGCAAATTCAATTCCTTGTATAAGCAAAGATATCGGGACGAAACACGAATAAGGCGGAGGAATAAAAAGTTTGTAGCTTATTACGAATACTTAGTCCGTTCTTGCTATGCAAATGGGTTCAAGAGAACAGTAAAAAAGCCTCCAACCTTAATGTTCTTTTACTTGGAAAAATACGCAGCACTAGATGTAAATTGAACTGCCTTCAAGAAAAAAAGTTTCATAGTAATAAGCTCTGCAAAAAAACAGAAATCATGACATTCCCACGCACAAACACACACAACATGCTAACTGATATTGACCAAGACAAAATAATTAATCTGCTCTAAAATAATAATCCCTGAATTGGGGCTCACAATGAGCAACGTAGTTAATTAAATAAAGTGCTAAGTACACAAGTATATATACTGAAGGGATATATTTGTGGTAGGAATAGTTTAATTAAGTTGGCAACACCGGCCTCATGTCAGATAATAATTAGCAAGCACCGGGGGCTGGCGGCTCAGTCGCACTTGAATATGAAGTTTTGCTGTATGTGAATAGGATCAGAGGTACTTGGTAGTTGTAATTAGCTGTGTGCAAAGCCGGACTCGCTCTAAAACAACGTTTGGATATGAAATGGGATATTTTTACACTTTTGTAGGGACATGTTAACTTGTATGTTGTGTCTTGTAACTTGTAAGTTTCATATTCGTTTCGTTGTATAGATCACCTGGTTACAAACATCGAAGTTTATAATGATCGCTTAAGATCATAAATAATTTGCCTGAGATTTATTTTATTTTAAATTACTAACTATTCACAAGATATTTATAAACTGTTTATAAATATCTTGTAAATGTTACTAGGTTTTACTCATCAACATATATCATACACATTCGAGTCTTTTCAATAATTCGGTGATATTCCTATAATAAAAAATCAATAAATATTTTCTTACTTAAAAAAAAAAACATGTTTTACACTAATCTTGTTAAGGCATGCCAACTTAGTTTTTCTTTTCAGGACTTCAGTGAGTCTTTCATTCATGCGTTGGGATAAATTCTCACACACGATATTTTCCCATTATTTATATTATGATACCTACCGAACGAACCGGTCATATCGTCCATGAATATTCATTCAGAAAATATATAAATTCTTCGTAGATCAGGACAGCAGAACCAAGATTAATGAAGTTTGTCAGTTGTTAAAGTTTCGGAATAATCTAGGATGGAATATTTTAGTCTAGGCGAAAATCTCACTCTATTTATGGACTGGCATTTTCTAATATTCTGGGACTGTCAATCGGCTTCAAATTGATAATTTGAAGTCAAAAATTTGTGAAACTCTATCTAAGAGCTTAGCCAAAGTCAAAGTCAAAAAAGTTTATTTCAATTAGGCCATTAAACGGCACTTTTGAACGTCATCATTACATTTAAAATAACATAGTGACTCTACTGTCCATTCGGAAGGGTAGATTCTTATGGAGAAGAACGGACAAGAAACTCCATAGTTACTCTTTTCAAATCATTGTTTTACATGTGCTGTGGTATAAAAAACTTTTGTTAATATATGGAGGACCTTTGCATACCTAGAGTATGCAAAGGTAAACTTATTAATTTTCTAAATAAGTACATGGGTACTTACATATTTACAAAAATTGGAACCATTAATTAGCAGAGTGTGAGTAAACAGAAAAATAAAAATACCCAAAAATGAAACAGTAGGTACAACTATAAAGTAAATACATAAACTAACCAGTTTGATCTTGTCTCCACCATTGATTGTCCTATGGAGCAGGACCAGCATGTTTCCAAGCATTCTTATCCTGAATGTAATCTTCTAATTTTTAATATGCTTGTTTACAAAGTGTGCTTTTGATGTAGGTTTTAAATTTTCATTTAGTTCTAATATGTCACAAGGTATTTTATTGTAACATTTAACACAGTACCCCATGAAAGATGTGTAACTTTGACAAGCTCCCATGCGACTTCAGACTGTTAATCAGTAATTGAGTGTGAGGCTTCGGTTTATTTATGGTGTTTGTACCAGTACTGTTTTTTAAATAATCAACTGCTTCAACAACGCCGTATTTTACTGAAAACCCGCGTTGTGGCTCAGTCTCGCTCACGAGTACCAGCATTACAGTTTTACGCGGATGTTACTCATATTTTCCCATTACGTCAGTCTTTACGGGAATTTTCCGACAAAATGTTGCAGTCATTAATCGCTGATTTAAAAATCAAAAAGTTTGATAAAGTTTAAACCAGTAAGTAGGTATTAAGAAACCACAGTAGGTTGTCGGTGGGTTGTGTATACAATTGCTGCCTCCCTGTTGACTTAGGCCAGCTTTGGCTAAGAAATTTCAATATTCTGCTACAACCCCGCAAGCCGATCGTAAACCCGACAATTTATGCAGCCGAACGTAATGCACAGATATATGTAGCAGTGTGAGGGTTAAAACCGCTTTGTCACCGCTAGCCGGGCTCCAGATATTGTGCTGCAAGACAAACACGCTATGGGGCTAGCAGACGCGTCACCAGTACACTTGTACATATGTATGTACACAGGTAAATCTGAGGAAAATATACAGAGCTGTAGAGAAATGCTTTCAGACGATTTGTGCAAAATGTCTAAATGTGGTGGCATTTTAAGTGAAAATAAACAAATTAAATAGCTTTTGCGAGCAGCTTCGCCCATATGACGTTCGGTATTTACTCTGTTGGAACGAACTACCGAGATAAGAAAATGAATGGATCATGAATTTATCACTGTTTAATTATTTTTTCTATGTAGAGCAGTAACCTAAGTAGCTAAGCAAGATTTATAAATACGTGAAAAGAACTCACCACAGTGGAAACTAGTAGAATGATATTTGGGTCTTCATTCGATTCATTGTTCCAAGTGTCTTTTCCAACATATCTTTTAGATATTGATGAGACCATAGAACCAAGCGTGGCGATTATGGCAAACCCTTCCTTTTTGGGGAAGGCCTATGCCCAGCACTGGACGTCTTTCGGCTGTTATGGTAATGATCATGATGATGAGACCATATAGCTGTTTATCATTTATTAAGATCGTGTCACATATCTCAAGATAGTAAACCAGACTATCTCAAGACGCCACCACGTTAAATATCGGGCTTGACCCACATACGGCACGGCGAGGCACGTCCGAAGCACGAGTGCCAGGCAGCCAAACACGGCACTTTTCTGAACCCATGTATTATGCATGTCTGCTTCCTTATCACCACTGAAACTTCCGAACGAATGGAATATGGCCGCCAGGACATTATATTTCATACTTGACAAGTATTCGTAGGTCTGTGCTTCTACTGCAAACTAAACTTTTTGACAGCTTTGATTTCTCCTATAAGTGCGCGTAGCGAGGGATGTGTTAACCTAGCCTCGCTCAGCGTAGCGATTCTACTGGTTCATAACAAACACATCCCTCGCTACGCATTCTCGCACCTCTCTGGTGGACACGCAGCCTATAATTGATATAATCATGTCGTGTAACTAGGTTCATATTTTTACTGACAATACAAAAGCGCCTGTAATAGTGGCGAAGTTTTGTGCCAGTCAAATTAAATGAACTGTTTTGCCAAAGAGCATTCAAAGACGAAGAAAAATCAACTAAAGCATGTACAGGTATATTTGACAACCCTTTGGGATTAAAAGTTGACACATGATTATAAATAACTTTTACTTTGTGACCAACCCTGAAAACTCGAAAAAAAAAACTGAAAAATATCTGTTTCGTATAAAATGCAAAATTTTACCGTCGAAAATGTATGAAACAGCTGTAATTTTTAACTCTCTAAGAAGTTGTTAGTGTTTTTTTAAATAACCTTGTATATCAAAGCTCACCAAATAATTCGCAATATCGTCATTACTCATAGGTAAGTACTATGAGAGCTTTACATTACAATTTAAAGTTCTTGTATTCTCGCGAGACACAATTTTATGTCAAATCATACAAAAGATAATCCAGCCCAGCCCTACCCAGTATTCTCAAAGAACTAACAATTAGTAAGCTAACAATTTCTTTAATTCAGCCTCCCCCTAGTTCTCAGCCCCCCTCCCCCCCCCCCGAGACTGTACCTCTATCTGTAAATCTTTAATCACATCAATTACTTCATAGAGCCGAGGTGGATATTCGCGCGGAAAATTCCCTTTATCTCATTCTTTATCACTTCGAGTCTCGTAGGGATTGTTGATTAGTGTGTACTTTGATTCCCAGTCAGTATTATGTCTGCTACCTACTTGTACTGCTTGACTATAGAATTTATTTATTAAACTACTTAATAAAAATTAGCTGGGCACATCGTACACCGCTGGGCATTCCTGAGCTTTGTACATAGAAAAGTGAATACGAAAGAAGGGTTATTGAAAATACACTTCAAAATTCGTCCGATAGGCGGTGCAAGTTCATCATTTTCAAAATTCTATCGAGCCCAAGCACAATGTTCATTATTTGTTGTTATAGCAGCAATAGAAATACACACTGAAAATTTTAACTGACTACCTATTACAAACAGGCAAACGTCCATACGGACGGACAACGAAGTCTTAGTGTTAGGGTTCCGTTGGTTACCATTTAAGTAACGCACATACATTCGATCCAGTATATTGTTTGCTCAACAGAGAACTTTGATTATTTGTCGTGTCGTTAAGAATAGGATTGCAAAGGTTAATAAAAGATTTGATCAGGTAAGACCTACGTCCACCTGACGTGGCTTATTTCTGTTTCGTTTCGTTTCAGTGATTGCCTTTTGACCTACCTTCCGTCCCTTGAGGACTAACTTTTGTATTTCAATATTACTGAAGGAGAATATTGATAGTGCAGTAATAGAATTCTAGTATTTTTGAGAATTATGAGGAGAGGAGGTAGAAGAGAGAGTGGAGTCTGATGAGTACTTCTTCTTATCGTGTGGGCAGTATTTTTTTTTTTTTTTAAGGATGGGAAATCCTCAAATGACTCCTTCCGCTCTGGGCGAGGCGGAAGGGAGTGTCAGACTCTTACTGACTAAAACCCATCCGTGCTCCTCCTAATGCCCTTTGCGATCCAGGGCTGCGGCGTCTCTTTCGAACGGATTCCGCACCCCGGCAGCCCCACAAACCCTAGTGTCAGAGTTTAAAAGATTACTAAAAGTATAGGACCGTTTGATGTTACAACTGGTTGTTGAGACTTATTGCCTAGCAGGGGACTTTTTATTGTTTGACTGTATGATGATGTTGAGAAGAGGGCCGGAAGATTCTCAGCATATTTTTCCTTAGTTGTTGATTTTACCTGAGGACAAAAAAAATAATAGTAGAGTAAAAAATATGTATAAACACAAAATAACGACACAATGTTGGATAAAAGATAGAAAAAATAATTTTATCTTCTTTGTTGTTTGGGATTATTTTAAGTACAGTGTAAAAGTTGTACATTCATTTATAGTCGTGAATTTACAGTTCACGTTACTTCAGTCAGTGTCGTTTTAGCGGAAATGTCGGAGCTGGAACGTTGCACAGCCACTGGAGCGAGTTAGTCAAACAAGGCTCCGCTGGAGACAAGTTGAGTGCCACTAAATGGATTAATCCATCACGGGCTCATACTTTATGAATGCACTGTCAAGTGGAAAAGTAATTTGATATAGACTAGCTGTGGCCGTGGTTTCGCTTGGAACTTTATTTTATTTTAAGGCTACTGACAGGCTGACTTGCGTATCATGAATGAATGAAAGAGCAATTATACAAAAAGTCGGCTCATTGCGAGATAAGAAATCAGACAGAAATAACCGTAACGCCTTCATAGTCTCCTCTTTTTTATTTGGTAATGGGCTTGCTCATGACCACAATCACGCCTGATGGAAAGCGATGGATGAGCTTTATGATGGAGCGAGCGTGCCCAGAAGATGCCTGTTAATTCTTGCTTTGAAGGCAGACGGGTTATATGTGGACGGGAACACAGACGCCAGCAGAAAGTTCCACACCTTAGCTGTGCGCATAATAAATGTGAAAGAGAAGCGCTGGGTACGACTAGACGGGATATCGACCAAGTACGGATGGTACCCCGCCGTACGTCTGGTATTTCGGTAGTAAAAGGGCGATGGTGGGATCAGGTTGTGGAGTTCTTGCGCACACTCTCCAAAGTACAGTCTATAGAAGACCGACAGGCAAGCAACACTACGCCGGTGAGCTAGACTGTGTAGCTGAGCCACCAACGTCTCATCACCTTTAAGCCTTTTTGCTCTGCGTTCCACCGAGTCCAATGCAGCAAACTGGTATTTTGCTGAGCCATCCCATAAGTGGCTTTTCTCCTTTTATAACAAGACTTCAAATCCATTCCGCCTTCACGGTGTGATTGGATGATAAACATCAAACCCTCGTATAATCCGATAAAGTGGAAAGGCGCCCTTTCCACCTTAACTAGAATAATATATTCTACCTTTAAGGCCTATCAATATCCGCTCAGGCGTTTTGCGTACCTACATAATGTAATGAACATTCCAACTTTCAAATCCATGATACCTACATGGACATACGTACATATAGCGCACGCTGTCTGTCTGTTTTTCTGCCGGGGCGGTAAAATGTGATAGGTACTTGGGAAAATTTTCAGGTAGGTAGATTAGCGGTAAAAGGCCCTTTTTAATCATCCTAACATATGAAATTCTTCCGTTTCTGAGTGACTGACAGACAACGTACAGCCGAAACTATCTAGTCGTAGAAAGCTGAATCGAAATTCCTACGGGAATGGGAAAAAACGGAAGATGCGCGTACGAAGTCACGGTCCAAAGCTAGTGATAAATAAATTGATTCTAGTTCTGCAGAGGAGACTCGAAGCACTCGTCGACCTGCCTTGAATGATAGTACCTAATAGTAATTTCAGTAAGTATAAAACTTGGCCTCATGGCATACTCTGTGTGAGAAAATAAATCCCATGTCATTTAAATTAATCTACGGAATAGATTTTTTAAAAGATTGGTCGTTAAGTTGTATCGCACCTAGACAAGTGTCATTCCGACAGCAAAACGTCAAAAATGTGGGGGATTGACAAACGCTGTCTAAATGTCACGTGACGAATCCCTTAGGGCCCGTTCCCACTCAGACTGACCGTCTATTTAAATGGCAGACGGCGGCCAGACCAACTACTAATACTAGCCGGACTTCACACTAGACGGTCCGTTTATTCAAACGGAAGACTGGCCGACGATCGGTAGATTCATTCACACTATATCCGATCCAGGTGGCTCTTCGCAGTGGCAAAACGTCCATCTGAAAACCCGGGTCCGATTTTTTCTCGGATCTGTTTTATTGTGAACAGTGTCATATAAATTGTACTGCCACTGACGAAAAAACAGACGGTCCGTCTAAGTGGGAACGGGCATTTATATTATAGCACTAGTTGACCCGCGCAACTTCGTCTGCTCCGCTGCTTTTGGTCTTAGCGTAATGCGTTAGCCTATAGCCTTCCTCGATAAATGGGCTATCTAACACTGAAAGAATTTTTGAAATCGGACCAGTTATTCCTGAGACTAATGCGTTCAAGCAAACAAACAAACTCTTCAGCTTTATATGTACCCATAGATTTCACCTATCGCATTCGCTGATATAATGACACTTGGTCTAAAGCTTTGCCGGTATACATAACATTATGACAAACCATCTTGGGATACAACAGCTGCCTATCTCAATTCATTTGACTCAAGTTGCTCCGTAAGCCAGGTTACTTTAAGTAGGGACCCCAATTAGTTTCACTTGACGAAATGAAAATAAAAGTTTCAAGGAAGGTACAAAGAAGGTTAACCGCTTGTTTATGAGCTCGTCAGAACATTTTCGTCGCAAACGAAGTGTTGAAGATTAAAGGTAGTTGTACGTTTCTGCCTGTACCGACATTAGTAACGTTATGCTTGGGTATAGCACACAAACACGCAATCGTTACAGATACTGGTTAAAAGGGAAAGCACATTACGCATTTTTAGGCTTTCTTTTTTTTGCTGACGTTGCTATTTTTATTAAGACCCGCTTCGCACTACAACTAGCACTTCGCCCGTGACATCGTTCGCACGGATTAATTTAGAAGAAGAAGAAGAAGAAAAATGTTTATTTGGGACTCGCACAAGACACATAAAATAAAGTAAAACAAACTGTCATAAAAAATATGTTTACACAAAATTAATATGTGCGAGACCAAAAAGGTCCCTGTCTCAGCATAAATGCTGCGATATTTAATAAAATAAAAAATATAATAAATAATAATATATTTTTAATTTAATAATATAATTTTATTTAATTGGTAGTCCACGATCTTCATCTCCCCTCTACCCCTAAACGAAAGGTCCGATTTGAATAATTTAAAGTGTAATTTACATGTACATAACCAACTTTAATTATCAAACTATTTAAATGGATAAGGATTAATATCACCATTATTCCATTCCGCCCGAGTTTTGATTGAATAATTGGAACAAAAAGCGGTCATTGTGACTTATCCATTATAGTTAGATATATACTCATCCAGACTCTTTTGTAGATATTGATGTCTTCTATAAAAATGTAGTACATCACTTTGCTCTATTGTCAATAGTTTTCGCAGCGTACGCGATATAACTTTTTTGGTATTTTTTTTTCACATCTTGGGTTACACTATCGAAGTTTTCATAAGGATCCCTAATTTTTTTGAAAATATTCTATAGCCCATGTTTATCAGGGATAATGTAGGATTCTAATGGTGAAAGAATTTTGGAGCCTATTCAATTCAAACAAACAAATCTTTCCTCTTTATAATATTAAATAATGTAAAGAGTATTCCAATATTATATTCTGGGCTTTTTTGTGTAAGGTGTTGTTGGAGTTTTAGAGATAGGATCGGTGGCGTTCTAGTGAAAAACACTCTCGGACTTCATAACTTACAAATACATTTTTAGTGCGACAAAACGTTTCATAGCTTCAAAAATTCGAAAACGAACCTAAACTCGGAAAAACATACCGAAATATCTATCTGGTTTAAATCCAGTTTCTACGACTTTAGTCAAATTCTAAATAAGTATGGCATCTTCAAAAGCGGCTAGTATTTTTTTTTCTGCTAGCCAGATACTATAAGGTTTTCTCAATAAGAATCGTAAACAGAACCTACAGGTACAGGGGCACAGTATATCTGTAAATACTGAAAAAATAGCTTGCTATGATATATTTATTTCCATTCTGAGAGAGAGATGGAACTATACAAGACACATTTCACTATCCCTTATTCACAACGGAATCATTATACGGAATCGGAATATTATAGCACTAGTCGACCCACGCAACTAAGTCTGCGTCACAATTTTCATTACTGCTCCGCTCCTATTGATCTTAGCGTGATGATATATAGCCTTTCTCGATAAATGGCCTATCTAACACTGAAAGAATTTTTCAAATCGGACCAGCAGTTCCTGAGATTAGCGCGTTCAAGCAAACAAACAAACTCTTCAGCTTTATTTATTAAAGTTGAAGATTGCTATGTCATAGTAGGGCCTCTAAAATAATATATCACTTGAAAGTGATATATTATTTTAAGTACCTATAAGTAGTGTTGGTTAGCCAACAGGTACATAATATAACTCTCATAACTAGAATAATAATTTTGCTAATGGATTGCTATGGGAATTAAGATACATATTATAATAAAAGTGAGATGCCTATGCATTACGTATTTATACGGGTGTAATAATCTAAATGGCGAGGCGTCCAGATTTATATTTGATTACCCATTATCTGTTGTGTCGACTGATACGTCGTATACAGAGTGTTTCAGAAATGCGGTGTCATATTAAAAGCTGATGTTCTATATCTGATACACAGTAAAAGCAACAATAGCATTTTTTTTTATTGAAAAAATCCAATCACAAAAAAGCGACTAAAAAGCCGTTTCAGTTTCTGGCATCAAATCTGTTATTGAACTAATACAACTGCCAAGGTTAATATGACCGCGTTCTTCTGAAACACCCTGTATAGGTGAGATAAAGAGGGATTGCCTTAATTCCCCAACACTACTCAACTATAATACTTCGGAAGTTACAGGAAATCCTTCCAAACTATCTTTGTATTGCCAAACTATCTCTGTCTATTGTGGAACATCGTCATACCGGATATCTGGCCGAGTAAGCAATTCCATCGGAGACGATCATAGATAATAGAGCGGGAATCAGCAGTTTGAAAGTCTTTGTTTAGCAGTGGCCATTATGGGTTAGTGATTATAAACGAATCTGTTATTAAAGTCATTTCGTTCTATTTAATTAAGAATAGTTCTGATTTTTTTACCAATGTTCAATGTTTCCATTGTTCCACTGGGGTGGCTCACAATGGGCCTCATCAAATGGCTTAAAGTCACTCAAAGGGCAATGGAGAGATACGTTCGTTAATCTCACATCGTATCTATGAAATATTAAGGGTGGTATCTAGAAATCTTTATCAAAAGAATACATAATTATTTCATACACCGAGTTCAACTATCTAAACACCTTACATAATATAAATAAGCAGCGCTGACTTGCCAATGCCGTCAAGATACCGTTGTGAAGAAGAGACAGAGTTATACCTACATTCAGTCAAAAAAAGTATCGGGAATGGATGATTTGTTTATGGTTCCAAATTAAAATTTTTGTTTTTTTTGTAGTTGTTAGATTGGCACAACTGTTTTCCATTTTGGCGCGGAGTTTGAGTTGCATCTGTTATTTATATTAAATACAGTGCTGGTTTTAGTAATATCATATATAGTGTGTATTGCGAATTTCATAATGGACAAAAATATCGAACAAAGAGTTTGTCTTAAATTTTGCATCGCCAATGGAATTTCGTGTTCGGAGTCACTGAAAATGTTACAAAAGGCTTACGGTGAATCGACTTTATCAAAAACTCGTGCTTATGAGTGGTTCAAAGCGTTCAAAAGCGGTCGAGATGTGATGGAAGATTTGCCTCGCTCTGGTAGGCCGTCAACGTCTGCAACTGAAGTTAATATCGCAAAAGTGAAGGAAATAGTGACTGAAAATCCCCATTCAACTCTGAGAGAGACAGCCGCCGAACTTTCTGTATCTCACGAGTCGATCCGTACCATTTTAACTAATCATTTGGGTATGAAACATGTTGCTGCTCGGCTAGTCCCAAAAGATCTGAATTTTCTCCAAAAACTCAATCGCATGAAAGTCGCTGAGGACATGCTAGAACGAGTCAGTTCGGACCCAACATTCATGAAACGCATTGATACTGGTGACGAGACGTGGGTTTACGAGTTTGACATGCAAACTAGTCAACAAGCTTCGGAGTGGCGCCTTCCAACTGAACCGAAACCGAAAAAACCACGCCAAAGTCGATCAAAAGTCAAAGTCATGTTGACTGTTTTCTTTGACTATCGCGGTGTTGTGCACTCTGAATTCTTACCGGAAGGTCTAACGGTAAATAAAGAATATTATTTGAGCGTTATGCGGCGTTTAAGAGAGCAAATTCGACGAAAATGGCCAGATTTGTGGAAAGAAAATTCTTGGATTTTGCACCACGACAATGCGCCTTCGCACAAGGCTAATATTGTGACCGAATTTTTAACCAAACACTCAACAAATACCATCCAGCAACCACCATATTCACCAGATATGGCTCCTGCTGACTTTTTTCTTTTTCCTAAACTTTTTTTGCACCCGTTTTCAATCGATAGAAGACATAAAGGAGAATTCGCGGCGAGAACTGAACTCAATTCCGGAAGCAGCGTTTAAAAAATGTTTTGATGAATGGATTATTCGTTGGCGCAAGTGTATCGTTTCTAAAGGAGCATACTTTGAAGGTGATAAAATAAATTTGGATGAATAACAGACATTTTGTGTATTATTGATCTTTTCCCGGTACTTTCTTGACAGAGTAGTACATGCAATTAATATATGTATGTATACTTAACTAAAAATAAATAAAAACTAATCCTCCAAATATGTGATTAACTGATTAATATGTATTACTTAAACCATTTACTCTGATTCAGAAACCAGAAGGTATTTAACTATATGTTTCTTAAATAAATTCATATAATAAATAACATCTGCTTCGATAGTTCTGCTGGGATTGGCCACCGTCACCAAAATAAAGCTTCTGACAAGCTCTTGTTCAACTGACGAGAACGAATTCACAAAGAGGCAGTAAAAGATTCTGCAGTGTGCGCCTCCCTATTAGGCAGTTCAGTTTGTAAGCACAGCATTGAGCTTACGTGTAGATATGCTAATCCCGACGCCGGCACAGCGAAGACTTTGCTGGCAAAAATGTACATTACCGCCTTTATACAGGCTAACGGTCTACCTTAAGGATATAGGACGAATTAAATCTTCCAAACGATACCTCTTTAAAAATGGTTACTGGAAGTAATTGACTAAATACGTAGAAATGGTGCGTTATATTTGAAAATGAATTAGTGGTTGGAAACGATTTACGTGGTGTTCGGAATATTCCTGTACCTACTTGTTAAGAGGCGAAACTTATAAATGTATTCTTTTGTGTTGTTTATGGCCTGGCTTTTTAGGCAAAATATAGAACTCCAATTTAGGTCCGCATTCTGAGGTACTTTATCGGCCATTTATCTGTCCGTTAACGCTATTGGTTGATTCGTGGTTATCAAACAGTTTATCTACCGATAAAATAATTCAGAAACCGGGCATTAATCTGGGTTGGGGAAAGAACTTTTCACACTACGGTTTTTAGTTTACGAGTCCTGCATTTATGTACATAAGACGGTTCAGGGTCGTAAATAGTTTAATCAAACCATGTAAAGAATGTTTAACACGATCACTGATACTTTCAACTTTTATTAGAAAACCTTGCTAACAAGTTTTTGTTTACTCCTGACAAAATTAATGTAACTTTACAAGAAATGGGAACAATTCGCAAACAATTTGTATATTTTCGCTAAACTTCAAGAATGCCTCTCCATAATTTATTCATCATAAAACAAAGGAGTAGGTTAGAGTTTTGTGACATAATTGGGTTTATTTGCCTATTCTAACTTTTAGGTACTACCTACAAGTTCGCATAAGTAAAATATTTTGACAAAGTATGGATATTTTTGATTAGAAATGCCTTTAATCAAACGCCTGCTCTTACAATACCTAATTGCGACAAATAGAAGCCATTTAGTTTCACTATTTTGTTGTAAAATAAAGTATAGATATTAATATCTTATTTTCTTATAAACTGCCTGATCCACGCAACTTCGTCTCCGTCATATTTTTCAGGCTCCTGTTTGTCGTAGCGTGATGTTATAGTCTTCATCGATAAATGGGCTATCTAACACTAAAATATTTCAATTCGAACCAGTAGTTCCAGACATTAGCGTGTTCAATCAACCAACCAAACAAAATCTCAGCTTTATAATATTAAGTATAGACAGGCTCAAAATTTGCCTCACAATACGACGATTCTCAAAAATTCAATACATAAGAACAGGCTTCAATTTCCTCAATTCCCTTCATCAAAAAGCATCAATAACCCTTCAAAACACTCAGTTCAAAATCCCCAACCGTAAGTCCTTTCATTGAAGTCCTATGTGAGTTACACGCAGCGCCAGTTCTTTTACAATTCTGCTTTAAATTTGGCAATTATATATTTAAGTATCCACTCCATTCGACGGCGTGAGTGGCCCAGTATTCATGATCTGAATATTTTACCTTTTTTAATTGGACGGGTGAATACGGGTGACTATGGGGGAATTCAGTACCTGTATCTCTTGATGAAAATGTGTGCTGGAATTCTTGTATTATTTGGTTGGAACATAGAAAAAACTCAGACTTTGACCTCCTCCATTCTAGCGGGAGTTATTTTAAATGGCAAATGACTTCAACTGAGGGGCATTGCCAGAAACATAACTAAGTAAATTATATCATTATCTTTACAGCATACGATAGCAAACCACGGAGATGAGGATCTCCTTTCCAAAAAGTACTGGTTATAGCAGTAGCCCTTTGCAACTGTTCAGCGTCGAATGTGTATTAGTTAACATGAGAGCAATATGTGCTGAGACCTTCAGTATTATAATTGGTTTAGTTATGGGGAATTTTGCTCAATTAAGACTTAAGTATGTTGCATGTTACTGATTTTCCATGGCTCCGGTTACTAATTTCTCATTAAAATGTAACAGAAAACATTTTATAAATTGATTCTCGGTTTTCAGGCTTAAGAGTCTAACAATGCATACAGAAACAAACAGAAAAAGAATTATTACTTAGTAGATGAGTCTATAACAAACAATTTACCTTTAACATAATACTATGTACAGCCTCTCTTACCCAAAAATTATATAGTAAATTCCGCCTAATTAGCCAGTAAATTACACGTAAGTAGGTAATATAAGAAAAAGGTTAAGATATACCGACCTCCATGTTGATAGCCCGCGTGGGAATCTGCCGGTAGCCCCTGAGTAATAGGGGGCAATAATAACAAATGGGGGGAACTCAAGACCTTTGGGGCTGTTTATAGGTCATCGGAGTAACGAACACGTATTGATTCTCTTATATAGGCAAAAATAAAAGTAACATGCGTTTGAGGAATACTGATGAGGGTGCTTTTGTATTGTGGGTGATAGAGAAACGGTTTTTGTAAGTTTTGGAAGGGCATCGTAATGGGGATGAAAGAATCATTCTTGATGTTAGGTAGAAACTTATCATCAACAATGGCTCTTCTTTTCCGAGGGATATTTTTGGTTGTTCGTATAAAAATACAACTACCTTCCTACTCCTCCGCTTTTCCTTACTCCTCCGCTGTACTTTTCTGATTAATTTCGTTGCAGGATCTAAGACAGTTGAATCGTCGCCACTATTGATTCTGGCTTTCAGGATTTGCAGTGGTTGGGAATGTGTAGCGGCCTTGTCCCAATTTTTTTTTTTAAAGCAATACAATGCAATACGTTGACTTTAAACAAATATTAATTTGTAAAAAATAATTAAAAGTGTGTATAATGAGTTTTAATTTAATTACATCATTATCAATTACAATATCTACAAAGTATCCGTCAGTTTGATGATAATAAATTGGAGGTGTAACATCAGGTCTCTACTAAATTCCATGAACTCGAGTCACTGTATTAACATGGTCACACCATGTGACTTGCTAGGCAAGAACACCTCTGCCCAGTAACTAGCCGCTATTGTCATACTGTAACACGTTCGAAGAATACAGATGAGCCTTGCAGGCTTCACGTTTCATTTCTGTTAACCCTGAGCCTACCTACATAAGAATACGGTCGGCATGTATATGCGAAAAGCCGAGATAATGTGGATGCTTCGTCTTATTTTATGTTTTCAATTCCAACAGACGTATGTGTGGTTTTCGCTGTGATAATGTTATACGTTTTACGATTATGGGGGAAGTGTTGTAGCATAATATGTCGTAAACGTGTGATAGTAAAAGGATTCAATGCGAAAATAAATCGAGGGTGCAAGGAAATAGGATGGCAATGCAGAGCATCCCGCTACGAGGCTGCGTAGCAGGGCCGCGTAGCAGCGACTACGACGTAGACCAATAGCGTAGCTTAGCGTAGCAGTAAGAAACATACGTTCGAAATAATTTGATGCAGATTATTCTTACATAACGGCGCTATAATTTATTTTCTAACCAAATGAGAAGTAGGCGAGGAACTTCAAGAGCTGTTTACAATTTTATTAATACCAACTCCGAGTTATTAATGCAAAAGCGATCAGTCCTTCATAACCCTCGTCACTTATCTTCATAATTTTATCAGCAAACAATAGACAACTTGAAACTCCAATACAATAGGATCACCTGTACACAGCCGAAACCCATTCGATCTAAATTAGTAAGATAAGCAACAGCCCCTACATGGTTTATTCATAGATTGTGTGTGTCATCCATTACTCTCCATGTACCTCCAGTTTCAGATAATTACAATGAAACTGCCCAATAACGGGGCCCTTTAACCCTCTCAAGCACGCTTGATACAGGCTTTTATCAAAACGGTATCTCATTGAGGCAGGTCGTTTAGACCCGCGTCGGAAATTACGTCGTCGACGAACCGAGTCGACTCTGAGATCGCGATGTGGCCGGTAAGGACGAAAAATGGCGGACGCTTTTTAGGGTTAAGTCGTGTTCGGTACTAAAGTCTCTAACTGGATCGTGTAGATCGTAGTCCTTTTAAATATTTGTTAGGGTCAATGTGTTGGCTTGAGGATTCGACGATACAAACAAATATATATTTTGTTTTCTGAGGGCTTTGTTATAAGCCAATCAAATACGATTTAGACAAACCTACCCACAAGTACCTGCAAATTTTAATTCTTTTTCTTTTTCTATTAATCTATTTTTTAATATTTGGTGTTGGAAAATAATAATCAGAGGAGCACGCTTGCCTAGAAGTAACCTATTCACTCTTGATTAATCCAATTTATTCACAATTTAAACGGACCCTCATTATAAATTACTTGGAAGTTCTCATTAAAAAGTAACCGGGTCTGGTTAGATCGTAAACACGGAAAGATTTATTAAGTTCGAGATTATAACAAAGTTCACAGGAAACAAAGGCCGCAAGTTCGATCGAAATCAAAAGCTGAGGAAAAAGTCAGCTTTTGTTAGCTGCGGTAAGTTACACAATTGAAGTGGCCTGGGGTATGAATGTTTCAAGCTATTGAATGCAGTTTGATGGCGGGTGCTTAACAGGAACTACCAAGTTAATGGAACAATTTCAACCAAAAAAATGTCTATTGTCTTACAACGCACATTAAGCTCACTTTGCAAAGTATGCCGCCCGTCAGTGTTAAAAACAGTGTAAATGAGACTCTTATTCTATTGAAGTTCCGTACAAATCTGGACCAGCTCAAGTTCATACTTTCACCACTGATTTTGCGGCCTATTGAACCATGAAACAGTCATTATCTCCAAACAGCCCAGACAGACACCTTTGAGTGCCTGTTCCAAAAACATTCAGTAATATAACATGACACACTTAAGCATAAATATAATCGTATAGTACCAATATATTTCTGTCGTAAAGACATGAACATCGAAAGGCACACTAGTCTTTGGAATATTGCCAACATGAAGAAAACGGAAGGACACTAAACCCTGAACCTCGTCTTATTCATACCCTTACCTCCACCTTGTAATGAACGCTTTCCGTCCGCTGAGTTTAAGACAATCACATTTTTGGCAAAGGTCTAGTTATTGTTACGATCGCTATTACTTACACTCCAGCGGAGCCTCAGATTGTCTAGATTATGCCGAATAAAAACAAGAAGTTCTGAAATGTAGGCTGGAAAAGATAGCTTTGACTTTTTATTAGTACCTAAAGACTGCTGGAGACGGTTGCGACAAGACAATGAGGATACGCTACTTCATACAAAAATGTCGATCTTGTTCTATATTGGGCCCACTACTGTAAACAGCCCAATACTAAGTACTGAGAAATAGAAAGTACTGAGGGCCAATTATTTTTTTATTTATTTAGCACTTCAGCACACAAAATGTAAAGAAGCGGACTTAATGCCATAGGCATTCTCTACCAGAAAATGCCAATGCATTTGTTACAGATCGTGGAGTTAGTTTCTGAATAATTTTAAGATGGTTGCAGTTGCAGCATCGTTATCGCATTGTCACGTCACATCTGTCTATGGGAACTTCTAAACGGTCTATCTTAAACGCGATAGTCTGTGAGTGACGTGCAAAAGCAAATCAGGTACTACAAGAGGGCAGTACATATAACAGCAAAGTTTAAGCTCAATTTTACTCGAAGAATATAAGCACAGTTTAGGCAATTTTTAAATTGAAGGACAACATTGAATCAAATGTGTAACTGATGATATTGATCATGTACAAAACCGTGTGATGTTGGTACCTAAAGTAGTGATCGCAGTTATCTATGCTATTAATTTATAAATTTACTAGCGACCCGCTCCGGCTTCGCACGGTTATAAATTATATACTAAAACCTTCCTCGAGAACTACTTTTTTAATACATTGCGGGTTTTTTTTATATATTAAAAAAAAACCCGCATTAAAATCCGTTGCGCAGTTTTAAAGATCTAAGCATACATGGGGACAGACAGACAGCGGAAGCGACTTTGTTTTATACTACGTAATGATGATGAAAACGAGTTGCAGCGTCGTTATCACGTCGTTATCAAATTTCAACACATTCATAATGCGTATAGCTAAGGAGTGGAATTCCCTGCCGGAGTCTGTGTTTCCCGATAGCTACAACCTGGCAGTCTTTAAGTCAAGAGTGAATAGGTTACTTCTAGGCAAGCGTGCTCCATCTTCGACCACATCATCGCTTACCATCAGGTGAGATGGTGGTCAAGCGCGTGCCAATCAATAGAAAAAAAATGTACGAACACCTGTCTATCTATCTTAAACGGCAAAGTTTGTGAGTGAGTTCACTCAAACTATGCCGTTAAACTGAGAACAAAAGCAAAGATGGAACTACAAGATGGCAGTAGAGATGACAGCAAGCTCAATTTTACTCACAGTAGATAAACATAGTATAGACAACTTTAAATTGAAGGACAACATTGATTAAAATGTGCAACTGATGATATTTGATTATGTACAAAACTGTGTGATGTAAATTATTATTACCTACAACCGATGTTCGACACACAGACCAGAGGGCCTAGCACAAATATTTTTGAAGTATAGTAACATAACGTAAAATTTTACCATAGCTACAAAACTCGTTTCGCACATAATATTTATTTGAATTAGATACTATATACATCTTTTTGAATGATATTAATTGAGTATGTCCCATAAAATTAAACCAAAATACTATGGGGTTGTAGTTTTTCCCATTCAAAATTCACTGACGTTAATAATAATAATATAATAGGTGACTACTTACCTACGCTATTAATTTATATTCATGTCGAGGATATTCCTATTAACCTCTCCAACATTAAACTACATCAAACACAAATCCATGTAACAATGAATATCGTATCACCATCCCATTTCCAATTCTTCAAATATTAACATGTCATTTAGGCGGCGGTTCACACATCATGTCAAAGGCTTAATGGCTTCGAAGGGTTATTAACATGGTGTGCGCAGGACCAATAACGTAATGACACCGCAAATAACTCTGTAGGGATTGGTGATATCGTGTTACAATATTCGTAAGTGGTTTAGGTGGATAAACAGTTCCATAAACTGTGGTGAGCTGATGAATTATGACGTCGGGCAATGTTTTCTGCTAGAGGTCAAAAGAAGGCCTCCCACAAGATGGACCAATGACTTGGGGAAGGTCGCGGGTAGCGATGCGATACGCGCAGGACCGGTCTTAGTGGGGACACTTGGAGGAGGCCTACGTCCAGCAGGGGACGTCTTTCGGCTGATATGATAAGTAGTTATCTTAGCATAGTTTTCTTATCTTGTTGTTATTGATTAGGAGAAAGAAAAACAGTGTGACTAGCCTTGACTCGATGAATTTTTACCCCGACTAGATTTGAGACTCTTTACCACCAGAGTCAACAGTAGCGAAAATGCGCAATCTAACGATGAGACTGAGGTTCTACACAAAAAGAACTTCTATCAGCGGCAAAAATTGACAAAAGTACCGTATTGTATAGAATTGACAAGCGGTGCCGAAATGTCACGTGGTTCATTCTTTATATTTTGAATTTTCGAATGACGTTTTCGCTGACAAAATGATTTGTCTACGACCTCTGGAGAAACGATTTAAATCTCTTTGATCCCGCAACGAATAGCTTGAAACAAAGCCACGATAGCACATCTGAAGAAATAATCACCCAGTTTGATCATCAAATTAAGTGAATTCAATGACTGAGTTAATGAGTCGGGTAGTCCAAGCCGCGGGGCGGCCACAATTAACAGAATATTGGTTTGTACACGACATTCTCGTTTATCGGCGCGGCGCACGAATCTGAGTGTGGTCTGGCTATTCAATTCGTTTGCCGTAATGCAGTATGACTGGTTAAACTAGGGACATAGGTAGATAGCAGATTTTACTGGATTTAATTTATAACACTTTTTGAAACCTAGAGAAAAGGTAAAACGCAGTATAATTTTCATAATTTTTAAATTGAATACTATGGCGATGCGCCACCGGTACATTGTGGACATCCCACCCACACGCATATAACGTTTTGGGAACACATTCATTGTGCGTACAGCTAAGGAGTGGAATTCCCTGCCAGAAACTGTTTCCTGATAGCTACAACCTGGGAGTCTTTAAGTCAAGAGTGAATAGTTTCCTTCTGGGCCAGCGTGCTCCGTCTTCGACCATATCATCGCTTACCATCAGGTGAGATAGTGGCCAAACGCGTGCCTATCAATAGGAAAAAAAGTCATCTGGATTCGGCTTCCAGTCAAGCTGGATTTAGCTGCATACCAGAATTTTACGAGGAGCGGCTGCCTACCAGACCTCCACAACCCATTATTGGGTAACACGGTACTTCATGGCAACACTGGAGACAGATTTAGTGGCTTCTGACTTTCCGTAACGACTGCCTAAGAACTACAAATGACAGCCGGGACTAACGGCTTAACGTGCTTTCCGAGGCACGGAGGAAACCCGGTATGTTAACATGGTCACCCATCCACGGACCAACCTTGGCAAGCGTTGCTTAAATTTGAAAAAAAAAGTAGGGTATAATAGGAAAAACAAAACTCTACGTCAATAAGCAGACATAACCATCGCTTACCCAATCAGCCAGAGTGTGTATTTATTGGAAAACCCACGGCAATATGTATTGGTAGCACGACTGCAATATAACAACGTGATGCTGCGTTTCTTTGTTATTCAATTACAGTTTTATTGCCTTGTTGTAATATTGTTGTATTTATTATATCAGGCGTAATGGCAAGCGGTGCAATTCGATGAATTTTATTCGAGGTATTTCATTCATTTATTTCCGATAGTTTCTAAAAAAAAAAAAACATTTATTTATGTCATACTATTTTGTCATTTTGATAGAGTTGTTGGTTCTTTTATTTATCAAAGTACTAGCTTCTGCTAACGGCTTCGTCCGCATAAATTATACCAAGTAGCGTATGCGCCATTCCTGTCTAATAACGGTCGGATCCGTTCAGCCGTTCTGGCGTGATTGAATAAGAAACACCCATCCAAACGATTGCATTTACAATATTATGTAGTAAGATTAAGGGAGACAAGTATCTATGATCTTCAATCATCTTTAGAAAATGCCTCTTCTCTTCTCTTCTTTTGATCGCAGATAGTTGCATGTCATCATAGTAGGTATCATCATCATCATAACAGCCGAAAGACGTCCACTGCTGGACATAGGACTCCCCCAAAGTTTGTCATGATCACCACGCTTGGCAGGCGGGTTGGCGATCGCAGTGTATGGTGTTGCGTTTTACAGAGAACGCTGTTGCCCATTCTCTAGTGAGTCCCTTAGTCGCCTCTTACGACATCCACGGGAAGTGATGCGATAGTCTTAAACTTTTACGGCACCATACGGCACCGGGCAACACCATTTATGTTGTATAGATAAATGATATTCGCCGGAATTTCAAAAAACTAACCACCTATGTTGTTGTGTAATTACTATATTGTTATACTGGTCGATTTTATTTCAACAACACATGAAACATTGCGATCGGAAACACAATGACAGAACACCTTTACAAATGTGTACTGTAATTAACTCTGAAACACAGTTTATTAACAGCAATATTATTGAATATAAAACTGTACCTACAATATTGCCTCCCCCTGCAGGCAATATATCCGGGCTATGTGGGGCAATGTGGCGGAATGTCTCGGGCCATTGCATGCGTCACGCGTTGCAGGCCCATCTGATATAGTGCCCGTAAAGGTTCTTGGAAACTAACTACTTTATTAAGGACTTACTCTTTTTGTAGTATGGTATGGTAGCTTATACCCACCAAAATCTAAGAAGTCCGATTTAACAGCTGCGTAGAGAGGGATAGAAGATTGCTTTACGAAAGAGATTTATTTTTATGTTTCTTTCATGCTTACTAGTTGAGCAATGTTGTGTCCTGCTATCAAATCGGCTTCATAGATCTTGGTGACTTTAGTGATGTTATTCATATTAGGTTTAATATGAAAGTTTGTTTGTATTTTACAAAGTTTCTTACTTAATTACGCTTTAACAGTTTTATACGAGCGTTTATTCCTTATCTTACTGAACACATTTTCGAAAAAGGGCCTAAATTAAATTTTTAGACCTTTAACTTTGCGTACCTTCGGCGGGCTCTCTGAGACGCCTTCGTAATTTTCTTCCCATCACCACTAAAATTGCCTTAGCACAATCTCTTCTTCTCCCAATCTGGACTATGCTGACGCCAGCTATCTTGATCTCACCCAAGTCCAATTGGACAAGCTTGAGCGACTTCAAAATCTCTGCATCAGGTTCATATTTGGCTTGCGCAAGTATGACCACGTTTCTGATTTTCGTACCAAGCTCAAATGGCTTCCTATTCGCCTTCGCCGGAATGCCCACATACTTTCTCTGCTTTATAATGTGCTCTTTAATCCTTCTACTCCTTTTTATCTTAAAGAAAGATTTCAGTTTCGCTGTGACACGCATTCTAGGTCTTTGAGATCATCGGAAAATCTTAAATTAAGTATTCGTATGCATTCCACATCCTTCTTTGACAAATCTTTCACTATTCAAGCAGCTCGTTTGTGGAATGCGTTACCAATAGATGTGAGGCGCGCTCAAACGCTACCAACGTTTAAAAAATTGGTGAAGGAACATTACCTCTCACTATAACGTTTTGTCTCCTTTCCCTTTTATATATTTGATATTTATTAGTATATACTTAATATTGTATGTATTTGTTTTATATTATTATGTATGTCTCTCTATTAATATTATTTATGATGTTTGTACACTGACCGCCCTCAATCTAACTTCTTTGGTTCAGTCCATCCAAAGGTTGTCTGTAAGAGATAGCCCTGTGCGATAAGACCGCCCATTGTACACTAGTTTTTATAAGCGTTTTTGACTGTGCTTGTTATGAGGTGTACAATAAAATATATAATAAATAAATAAATACCTACCTTTTTTACTGTTGATAGGCACGCGTTTGACCACTATCTCACCTGATGGTATGCGATGATGTAGTCGAAGATGGAACACGCTTGCCTATATTTTTTTTTAATTGGTTGATATTCATTTCCAATAATAAGGAATTTCTAGTTTGTATAAAATACAAACTAGAAAGTCTCAAATAGATTGTCCGCGGTTACTGAGTCAGGTAAATGTAAATGTGCCATACAAACTTGCTCGTAAGTCTAGATATCGGTTGTTTAGTGCTAAGAGCTTTAAAACCAATCTTGGTCATTTTTCCACCATAAACAGAATGCAGGCTCAATTTAGCCGCTTGTTATGCTCACCTAGTGTAGATATAGATATGTCTTACCCTTTACATAAAGTTAAGTCTATGTTGCATAAGGCACTATCAAAAAATTGAAACTTTAATTTGCATTTTTCCATTGCGCTAAGTTTAAGATAATGTTTGCAACTTTACTTTTTTCTTTTCTCTGCAAGTCGGCTGGCGTAGGCACAACCTCAAAATAACATATTGTATTTGTATTGTATAACTGTACCGACACTAGTAAGTTTTCCCTTGTATTTTTTGCAACAGTTAACCAAAAATGTAGAACTGCATTTCCTATAGCTATAGTTATGTAATGCTTGCCGTGGCAGCCTTTAATTAAGGCTACACTATAACATGTGTTAAATCAGGTGTTCCGAAATTATGTTTTTTTTTGGTGTATGCTTTGTTGGTTGCCCTTAAATAAATAAATAAATAAATAAATAAATAAATAAATAAATACCACGGGAAGTAAACGCTTTTCACAGATTGGCAAGTTTGGCTCATACGTCGACAGCATTTCCAAAAATGTTTACCTTTTATTCGTTTGTTTTCCTAGGATGTGAAAAACAAACAAAACACCAGCTTGTGAAATACAAACCACAAAACTGTATACCTGATCTATTCCAGTCCCTTGGCTTCAGTATAGTACTCGTATGTTCGATTCGTATCAGTACTGTAGAAAGCGTAGAGATACCATTAAATAAGACTAGATATAGGATTACCTTCCTTTACATTTTTCTTTCTTTGTGTTCAACATAATCATTTAATCCGCCTATGGCCTTTGCACACACCCCTACTCATCTCACGGTCATATTATTTGAATCCGTGATAATCTCTTTTTACTCATAATGTGTCAACTAAAGAGGTCCGCCCACACAGTAAGTGAGTACACTTTGTAAATCAAAGTAATGTTTCTTTGCTTGCAGTGGATCAACCTTCTGAACGACAGCATAAACGCATCGGCGTATCCCCCAATATTTCATTTATAAACTAGAAGCCAAATTGAATCCATTATAGTAATGAGTCCATTTGAATACACAAGAATAATTCAAGGTGGTTTACATACATAATCGTTTCTATTAAGTTAATACACCGTAAAAGGTACGCTGTTAGTTTATGGTCTGCGGGGATTGAGACCCATATCCATTTGTCTGCCCGCCGGTAATAGGGTCACTCCCATATAGTTTACACGGTCAGATAAACAACTGATAAATATGGTTTTATTTCAGTTGCAGGTCAGAGGAATGAAAATAATTACTGTTTGCTTTTATGATTAACTTTTGATTAATGAGTTGACCTATATTTAAGTAATAATATTGTAACTGACCGATGTCTGTACATAGGAGATATTTAATTAGGAAAACTTGACATCAAGGGTATTTATTACAGCAATAGAACCCAAGACAATTCATTAAGATTTTTGACTTTCTGTCTGTAGTATGTATGTATGTTTGTTAGCGCATCACGCAGAAAACTTCTGCAGAAAATTGGATGCGGTTTTTATGGTTATATTGTTGTTGTTGTCTAGAAGCCAAGTTAGCAAGCAAGTGAGCGGAGCCGCGAGCACATCTAGTCTTTAATTAAAGCTCAATGTTAGCCAATTTTCTGTGAGGACTTTTCTATCGGATGCAATACCTATTTAATGAATGTGAAATATGATAATGATTGATTATACTTCATTAGCGCCATTTTTAAACTTTAAAATATATTGCGAATGTACCAGGCCAACATAAAATTTATGTGATGGCTTCTAGCGTTTAGGCCGACGCAGTAGATCAAACGTCCACCGAAAAGAGGACATTTTATTTGCAGTGCAGTGGTCGTACTTTGACCGTGGCACTATAAACTAGGGATCAATTTCAGGCATGAGCGCTTGTAACGGTACGCATACCTGTGCATGCGTGATGGTACCCTGCTACTGGCGTGCTGTCTATCAATATGATTCCGTATTTTAAAATAGACTGGCGACCGCGTAGTATGTTATTTAGGAGAGAGAAGACTATTATTAGTAAATAAAAAGATTTACATAAGTATAGGTGCTTGAATGCAAATAACATTTTGCATCTTCGGTTAGTAACGAAACATGCGAACAATGGAGTCCACACATCTGGACTGGAGCATGAGATATCCTGGGTTTGATTGCCGACAAAATTTTATTGGATTTTTCTATCTGGAATTTCTCAATCGCAGTTTGGAGTCCAATTCGCCCTTATTATATAGGACTTAAAAACAAAACTTGTGAAATTTGGGCGTTTCTATTGATGCCACTTCTGCTTAACTCTTTGGGGAATATAGATGTGAAGTTATTTTAAACACTACCCCTAGGGCAGTCGGTTAAGGGCCAGTGCCTGCTAGGGCCAGTGCCTGCTTGGGCTGCGGACTTCGTTCGAAAGAGGCGTTGCGTTCCGTACCCTGGAACGCAAAGGGCACTAGGAGGAACACGGATGGGTTTTAGTCAGTAAGAGTCTGACACTTCATTTGATGATTTCCCATCATAAAAAAAGGGCAGTCGGTTAAAAAATATACCTTAATCGAATCACTAGAATTAAAATAGCGTACTTATAGAAATTAATAGGATTTATAGATTCAAATTTCGTCAAAACTTGACAAAATCTAAACAGACAGAATTTAATTTCAAACGAATTAGTCTTTAGCCAAGTCATTCCTTGTAAAATGACAAGTTTGTTGAAGTTGACTATGAATTATCAAATTGTACAAGTTTCAAGTTCAGGAATAACCCGATGTTATCTTGAACAGTGAAACAAATGGACAAAGTTGGCCTCTAGATAATAATGTTGATTAGAGTTTTACACGGGCGCGCGAGAATTCTTAGCTTGCAATTTTCCACGGAATTTTCTCTATGAAATATACTTGAGTATTATGCTCCGAAGTTATCGGTATATTTTTGAGTTCTTGTGATTCTTTTGTAACTAGCACTTTGATAGTTACTGTTTTCTACTGCAGATGGCCCCTTTTACCTGTTGGCTAACCATGGTCCTCCTATTATACGTGGTCGGCTCCTTCGTCATTGGTCAGCACAGGGCCAGCCTCAGCGCACTGGGCGAGTTATGCATTTGGCGCCCTTCTATATTCCAATATTATTAATTTTGTTTTTTAAAAACCATTTCCCTTCACCCTTCCGTAGGTTCACCCCATCCATCAGTACTTTTAATATGTTGTTTAATTCCTTACATCTATGCCAAAATTCGAATCGAGATATATAGTCAATGGTATTGTTAGCAGAATACGCAGCGATATACAGGGATATATCGAAGATAATGAGAAGAAGATTGTGCTTTTGCATAAAGTTTAAGGTTTCGATAGGTGTTGTCTGAATTCTGAGTTTTTGAGATTGTGTTGCAAACCTAAAATTTCATCACACAACAAATCACCATTAGGTAATGTCTGAGTTTTTTTTTATATGAAAAGAAATAGGCTAGCCGGCGCAGCGTCCTGTACCTGCGCCCTCCGGTTGCCGGGGCGCCCCGTGCGCATCATTCGGCCCTAATGCCACTATTGGGTCGCAGACTGGTGACTAGACTCCGTGCTGTCATCGAGACATCACAGTATACTGCTATCTACGACGGATCAGCAGCCTATCTATTCTATTACTATCTTAATATACTACTCTGTCAAGAAAGTACCGGGAAAAGATCAATAATACACAAAATGTCTGTTATTCATCCAAATTTATTTTATCACCTTCAAAGTATTTTTTTTTTTTTTAACTAATAATAGGCACGCGCTTGACCACCATCTCACCTGATGGTAAGCGATGATGTGGTCGAAGATGGAGCACGCCTGCCTAGAAGCAACCTATTCACTCTTGACTTAAAGACTCCCAGGTTGTAGCTATCGGGAAACACAGACTCCGGCAGGGAATTCCACTCCTTAGCTGTACGCATTATGAATGTGTTCCCAAAACGTTTTGTGCGTGTGGGTGGGATGTCCACCATGTACCGGTGGCGCATCGCCGTTCGTCTTGTGGTCCGATGATGGAACGGGCTTGGCGGAATTAAATTATGCAATTCCGTCGCACATTCCCCAAAATGCAACCGGTAGAAAACCGACAGGCTAGCAACTCGTCGTCGATGCTCAAGACTTTGGAGCTTCGTCGCGACGAGCCTCTCATTGCCAATGATCCTCTTGGCTCGTTTCTCAATTGACTCAAGGGCATCAAGCTGGTATCTCGCAGATCCGTCCCAAAGATGAGAGCAGTATTCCATACACGATCGAACTTGCGCTTGATAGAGTTTGAGCAGCTGTTCCGGCGTGAAGTACCGTCTCACCTTTGATAGGATCCCCAACTTCTTTGCAGCCACTTGAGCTTTTGCCTCTATGTAAGGGCCAAAATTGAGAGTAGATGTTAATGTAACCCCAAGAAGCTCAAGTTGGTCGGTTATCGGCACGGTTGCACCTCGGAAAGATGGAGCTGGGTGGAATTGGCTCCTTTTGGCAGAAAATAGACACGCCTGGGTCTTAGCAGCATTGAACTTGACCAGATTGGCATCGCCCCATTCAGAGACAGCCTGTAAGGACACATTCAAGCGCTCAACCATAGCCTCCCGAAGAGACCGGATCTGCGACCCACCAGCTCGTGCGTCGGACACGTATCTCTCAGCAACAGTGCTGTCGTCTGCATACCCAAAGGTACCGGGTTTAAGAAGATCATTAATATGCAGCAAGAACAGTGTTGCCGAAAGCACCGACCCCTGAGGAACCCCGGCATTAATATCCAGCAGTCCAGACGAGCAGCCATCTATGACCACTCGGATAGACCGATCCCTCAGGAAATCTGCAATCCAATCACACAAACCGGCGGGCAGACCGAAGGAAGGAAGCTTACTAATAAGGCTATCGTGCCAGACCCTGTCGAAAGCCTTCGAGATGTCAAGGGAGACCGCTAGTGCCTCCCCGTGCTTTTCTATGGCTTCACTCCAGATGTGAATGGCATACGCTAGAAGATCCCCAGTTGACCGATTTCGGCGGAACCCGTATTGTCGGTCACTAAGGATATCATTTCCTTCTAGGTACGCCAGGAGCTTATGATTCAGCACGCGTTCCATAGTCTTACAGAGTATGGACGTTACCGAGATGGGTCTATAATTCGACGGGTCAGCTCGACTACCCTTCTTGGGCACGGGTTGCACGTTAGCTTGCTTCCAAGCCTTCGGCACCTTTCCAGTCTCAAACGAAAGGCGAAATAGGCGTGTCAAGATCGGAGACAACTCAGGCGCACAAGTTTTCAGAACAATTGCCGGTATCCCGTCGGGGCCACTAGCCTTGTTCACGTCTAGGTTACGCAGCACCCTACGGACGTCCTTCTGATGAATGCGAATGTTCGACATGCTCGACTCGCATCCACCAGGAGAAGCAGGGAGCCTCGCGCCACCGGGATCCAGACGCGAAGATTGCGCAAACAAGTTCGCTTTCTCCTCAGCGGAGTGGGCCAGCGTCCCGTCGGGTCTCAGCAGTGGTGGTAGTGAGGGGCGGCAGAAGTTCGATTCGACCGACTTAGCCAGGGACCAAAAAGCCTTACTACCTGCTGGGTATGAAGCAAGTTTGTTCCCTATTCGGCTGATGTGGTCAAACCGTGCCCTCCGCAACACCTTCTTGCAGGACTTGGCAGCCCTGTTGAAGGCTCTCTTCTTCCGAGTCACGTCGCTTGCTTTGCACGTGCGAGCGTCGACCCATGCCAGATAAGCCGCGTGCTTAAGCGCATCAGCGCGATTGCACTCGGCACTAAACCATGGACGAGCTTCGCCAGACATAGTTATGTCAGAGAACGGAATGTAGTACTCCATTCCCCTCCGCAACACATCCGTTACGGCGTCTGCGCACGACGAAGCATCAGTCGAAGAAAAGCAAGTAGGCTGCCAAGGATAACATGCGAAGAAAGATCGCATGCCATCCCAATCTGCTGACCTGTACCGCCATACCCGCCGTGTGCCTCTTGGGCTAGGATCGGGCGGGGAGTAAACGGACACAGACTTCACCAGACAGTGGTCGGAACTACCCAGTGGTGAAGAAATCGACACCGAATAGCGGTCCGGATCCGTTGTCAGCAAAAGGTCCAAGCAATTGGCAGTGTGCGAATCAACATCCGGCACCCTCGTTGCCTCCTGGACCAGCTGGGTAAGATTCAGCGCTAGGGCTAGCTTTCTCGTTTCTCGTCCAGCATGGTCTGTACACTGGTATGGGAATAGCCACTCCTGATGGTGGGCGTTGAAGTCCCCCAGTAACACCAATTGGGCAGAAGGGTACCGTTGCTGAGCCGCATCCGCCGCCTCACTCAGGTGCCGTGTGAGCTTGGTGGTCTCCAAATCACCGCTGTGCGAACGGTAGACACAAGCGTAGACAATTTTATCCAGGCCTGTGTCCACTAAAACCCACAGCGTTGAGAACCTGGAGTCCTCAAGATTACGGAGACGCCGATAACAGATGTCGTCACGGGCGTACATACATACGCCCGCACGTGGTTTGAAATGGTGCTCCAGGGTAAACCCTGGGTACGAAAGGTAAGACACGTCTGACGGACACCTGATCTGCGTCTCGGAAAGGAACAGGAGTGCTGGTTTCTCAGTCTCCAGGTGGTGATGGACTGCGGCGAGATTTGAGTGCAGACCTCGAATATTGCTGAGGTGCACTTTGTGGGGGAGGAAGTGCTGCCGCTGTACAGCTTTTTTTGTTTTGTTCCTTTTCGTCATGTTGAGAGTGAAGGTTGTTGAGGAGAAGGAAGTGAAATGAGGTTCCAAGCTGCTACCCTCAGGCACGCTCTGACAGGACGATATCATTGGGGGACTAGTCTGGAGACTGCGGGGACGCCCGAGCCCCCCCGAGAATGTCCATCGGGTCCTCCCCATCTGGTCGCCAGCCAGCACGATGGCGCACCCCGGGATTTTTCGTCAGTTGGCGGGGCAGCCTTTCATGTGTGGCTAGCACACTACTTGGGCCCCCAACTAACTGCGGTCGGCCAGCGGCGCACCGTGCCTCGGATCCCGCTACCCTCCGCGACTAGTCTCCCGATACGCCCATATCAACGCGAGTCTGGTCGGTCTGCCTGCATTGGAACAACTATTTCGACCCAACTCCTCTGTATTGGCTACACTGGGCATCGTACCGGAACACGGCTAGGCCGTTTGGCGGTACGCCTTTGCCCAGTGGGTGGTCACAAGCCATCGGCCGAAGCCTACCACCAGTTAGTGTCACCTGATTAGCACCACCCGGGGGCCACGTGTAGGGTCTAGCATTGGGTATGCTCCTTTAGAAACGATACACTTGCGCCAACGAATAATCCATTCATCAAAACATTTTTTAAACGCTGCTTCTGGAATTGAGTTCAGTTCTCGCCGCGAATTCTCCTTTATGTCTTCTATCGATTGAAAACGGGTGCCACGAAGTGGTAATTTGAGTTTAGGAAAAAGAAAAAAGTCAGCAGGAGCCATATCTGGTGAATATGGTGGTTGCTGGATGGTATTTGTTGAGTGTTTGGTTAAAAAATCGTTCACAATGATAGCCTTGTGCGAAGGCGCATTGTCGTGGTGCAAAATCCAAGAATTTTCTTTCCACAAATCTGGCCTTTTTCGTCGAATTTGCTCTCTTAAACGCCGCATAACGCTCAAATAATATTCTTTATTTACCGTTAGACCTTCCGGTAAGAATTCAGAGTGCACAACACCGCGATAGTCAAAGAAAACAGTCAACATGACTTTGACTTTTGATCGACTTTGGCGTGGTTTTTTCGGTTTCGGTTCAGTTCGAAGGCGCCACTCCGAAGCTTGTTGACTAGTTTGCATGTCAAACTCGTAAACCCACGTCTCGTCACCAGTAGCTTTCATGCGATTGAGTTTTTGGAGAAAATTCAGATCTTTTGGGACTAGCCGAGCAGCAACATGTTTCATACCCAAATGATTAGTTAAAATGGTACGGATCGACTCGTGAGATACAGAAAGTTCGGCGGCTATCTCTCTCAGAGTTGAATGGGGATTTTCAGTCACTATTTCCTTCACTTTTGCGATGTTAACTTCAGTTGCAGACGTTGACGGCCTACCAGAGCGAGGCAAATCTTCCATCACATCTCGACTGCTTTTGAACGCTTTGAACCACCCATAAGCACGAGTTTTTGATAAAGTCGATTCACCGTAAGCCTTCTGTAACATTTTCAGTGACTCCGAACACGAAATTCCATTGGCGATGCAAAATTTAAGACAAACTCTTTGTTCGATATTTTTGTCCATTATGAAATTCGCAATACACACTATATATGATATTACTAAAACCAGCACTGTATTTAATATAAATAACAGATGCAACTCAAACTCCGCGCCAAAATGGAAAACAGTTGTGCCAATCTAACAACTACAAAAAAAATAAACAAAAATTTGAATTTGGAACCATAAACAAATCATCCATTCCCGATACTTTTTTGACTGAATGTATATTACCGTGGAAAATTTCGGTGAAGTGAGCGTGATGCGAAATGTCATTTCAAAAAAATCTATAGATAGACAACTTACTTCACATATGTTTTCACGATTTGGTTTTTACAGAACTACATTGCAGGTTGGCGGGAGTCTTCTAGGCTTTTTCGAATCGGTATGAATGCTGAGGACATGATCAGATTCATGTCATTTTCAGGTTTTTTATCACGTGTATCTTTTACTTGCTTTTGTCATCGGCTTCGCCTGCGTGGTCCTTAGAGATTATACTCTCGGAATAAAAAGTAGTCTATGTTCTTTCTCAGGCTCTAGACTATCTGTGTACCAAATTTCATTTAAATCGGTTCGATAGTTTTGGCGTGAAAGTACGACAGACAGATAGACAGAGTTACTTTCGCATTTGTAATATTAGTATGGATTGTATTTCAGTTATAGCATGACGAAAAATAAACGTAAAATTAACATATTACCGACTATAAATAACCCAAATAAAGAAACACATAAATAATTTCCTTCCACGTGATATGCCCCTCCTGCTTTTCACCGTATTACGGGATTATGTATCATCCGTGTCAAGATGTCAACAGCGTAAAATGGATTATTACGTCATTCCCGGCGAGCAGCTGAAAATCTGTCACCGTGTCGCGACGACCATGTTGACGCTGAGTCTAAGATATATTGATATCTTGTGTATGTGGAGCTTAGCTGCATAATGTGTTATAAAGTATTATTTATTTATTGAGCAATAGTTGTTCTGTATGGTGTTGGACGTAAAAGATTAGCATAATCCCATCACTTCCCGTGTGTGTCGTCAGAGACGACTTACTCACCTGAGAATGGACTCTGTACACTGCGAACGCCAACTCGCCTGCCAAGTCTGGCGATTATGGAAAACCCTCCCTTTGGAGGAGGCCTATGTTCAACAGTGGACGTCTTTCGGCTGATATGATGATGAAACAATAGTTGCTTACTTAATTAAGTTCACACTCATCATGCCTTTCCCAACTATATTGGGGTCGGCTTCCAGTCAAGCCGGATTTAGCTGAATACCAGTATTTTAAGAGGAGCGGCTGCCTACCAGACCTCCACAACCCATTAACTGGATAACACGGTACTTCATGGCAAGACTAGAGTCAGATTTACTGGCTTCTGACTATCCGTAACGACTGCCAAAGATTTACAAATGACAGCCGGGACCAACCGCTCAACGTGCTTTCCAAGGCACGGAGGAAACTCGGTATGTTAAGATGGTCACCTATCCATAGACCAACCTTGGCAAGCGTTGCTTAACCTTGAAGATCGACCTATGCGGCTGTTGTTATCTATTTAAGTTCACACTTATAGTTTGCAATCCAACAACATTTATAAAAATACTTCATTGGAACTTTGATCGTAGATTTATGAGTGCACAATCAATCCGCCTGACTTTTTTTTTCTCAGCCACGTTGGAATCGGCTTCCAGTCTAACGGGATGCAGCTGAGTACCAGCATTTTTCATGGAGGAACTGCCCATCTGAACCCCACATCCCAGTAACTGGGTAATACCCTTGGCAACATACCCGTAGTGTCAGATTTCTTGGCTTGATTACCCGTAAGGCCCGGACTACACCAAAGCGGAGACGAGACGAGCGGGGCGGACACGTGTTTTCAAAAACCAATAGAATTTCGTTAATCACGCATCTCGTCTCCACTGAGCTATATTTGTATGGCGCGATGGAAGCGGAGATGTGACCTGTTCCTCGCTGAGATTGAGCTGGGCCGCGGTACAAAGCGGAGATGTGAGCTTTGCCTCGCAAGCTAGAGACTAGCGGAGACTAGATGTGTGCGGCGTGCAGTGTAGTCAGCGCACATCTCCACCCTTGCCAGCACACATCTACGCTACAGTCTAGCCAGTACGCATCACCGCATAGTTTAGGTGTATACACCCTAACTGAAAAACCTCTCTTCTCGTCTCCGCTTCAGACATCTACGCACATCTTCGCTTTGATGGAGTCCGGGCCTTACGATTGTCAAAGATCTATAAATGACAGTCAGAACCAACAGCTTAATGTGCTTTCCGAGATAGGAAGTAATCTCGGTTTGTTAAAACGTTAATTCATCCACGGACCTCTGGCTAGAAACAAAACGATTTTAACCTGAAACTTTTTTAAACTGGCAGCTCAATCGAAGTTATTCCGGGAGCCAATAATTTCTATTCGGACGAGTTCAGGCGAACGTTTCGCCGATACTGCTATAAAGTTTGGACGGACACATTCGGATTAGTTAGTGTGTTGTTACCCACTAATTTTACGCACCCCTTGTTTCACTGGGGGTGGGATTGGCGTAGAATACGAAAATAGGATAGAAGCGAAATTAACAGGCTGCGTTTCCAGAGATGTGCGAGGATGCGAGGGATATGTTTGTTAAGAAACTATAGAATCGCTTGCGCTGATCCAGGCTAGGTAAATAAAGCGATTCTATTGGTTGTTAACAAACACATCCCTCGCTACGCATCCTCGCACATCTCTGGTGGAAATGCAGCCTAAGAGTTTAATATAGCACATCAAGTTTTATTGGCGCTTTCACTCTGTTATGCGTCTCTCTCTCTCATACTGAAATCATGATGATTTACATTTTGATACGACAAGTATCAAAATGTAAATCATCATGATTTTTATTAAGGCTTGTAATCATGCCTTTGTGTGACCTTGTGCATATAAACGGAGCTAACTACCCCTCTACGCGCCACTCCGCTACCCGCGGAGTTAATTAATATATAATCAAAATAACACGTGTTTTTTAAAAGTAACAAAACCAAATCATTTTCGTTTGTATTGCAAAGCAGTAAATATATATATATTTTTTTAATATTTGATATACGTATTCTCATATATCTCTGGTGGAAATGCAGCCTAAGAGTTTAATATAGCACATCAAGTTTTATTAACTTTCACACTATTTCTTTCCTCTCTCCCATACTGAAATCAGGATGATCTATATTTTGACATTTGTTTATAATTTATTAAGGGCGAATTTAACCAATGAAACTGATCGCGATCAGCATACAAACCACGTTTACGATCTGTCAGTGTCGTTAATTCTGTGGAATATTGACACTGACAGCTCTTGAGCGCAGTTCAGCGGGTCTAAAAAGGCCACTTTAGCAGAATCATAATATTAACCGCGATCGCGTGCACTTTCATTGGTGAAATCCACTCTTAGTCAAGTTCATTATTTGTTACTCGTGTTAGATATCTCTTGCTAGCCAACCTACTCTTTACCAGGTTGGCTTTTATGCCTATAAAAGGGTTTTGGATCAGGGTGGCAATGGGTGACCATCTTAACACACCGAGTTTACTCCATGCCTCGGAAAGCACGTTAAGCCGTTGGTCCCGGCTGTCATTTGTAGATCTTTGGCAATCAGAAGCCAATAAACTTGACTCCTGGCTTGCCATGAAGTTCCATGTTACCCAGTTAATGAGTTGTGGGTTTGATTCCAGTCAAACCCGAGTTAGGCTGAGCCAACCAGAATATAGTTGGGATGATGTAACACGAATAACTTTGTTATTTGACTACGTTGAATATTTATTTTATTCTATCTTTAAAAAGGTTGTTAATAAGAGTATCGATATATGTTAATATAATTTGCTTGCGAGGAGCTCGTCGCTAATTAATAACAGCCTCACGGGTCTATCTTTAAGGTTAAGCAACGCTTGCCAAGGTTGGTCTGTGGATGGGAGACCATCTTAATATACTGAGTTTCCTCTGTGCCTCGGAAAGCACGTTAAGCCGTTGGTCCCGGCTGTCATTTGTAGATCTTTGGCAGTCGTTACGGATTGTCAGAAGCCAGTAAATCTGACTCCAGTCTTGCCAAGAAGTACCGTGTAACCCAGTTAATGGGTTGTGGAGGTCTGGTAGGCAGCCGCTCCACGTAAAACACTGGTATTCAGCTGAATCCGGTTTGACTGGATGCCGATCCCAATATAGTTGGGAAAAGGCTAGGCAGATGAAAATGATGATGATAATTTTCTTGCGAGCAACCCTGAATCATTTGGCGGTTTCGATGAGGGTAACTTTTGATGAGGGAGAACGAAGAGAGTGTACGGTGCGCTCGGGGAGAGGGATGCTAAATCACGGCTTTCGACGATTCAGAAATTATTAACCGATGCTTTTAAGGAGCATTCGCATTCAAATCGCAGTAGCAATCTACAAACCTCTATAATTTTCCTACATTTTGACACTGATTGTGAGATGATATTGCGTCTTGAATTTGAACGTATGTTTTCAGTACCAGAATTGTTAGTTCAGGAGTTTCGCTTCTGTAAAATCTACTTCTATGATATTGGCGTAAAGTTCGGTCCGGCCATCGACTCTACTCATAATTCATGTTAATGTCGAGCATACTTGGATGTAGTTGAAGTAAATTGCTTTAATTTTTGCATTCCCAGTTTGGTGCTGACAGGGCTTATTGCTGAATAATTTACCTACAGTCTAGTATTTTAAATTTTCGTTTTAGGTACTTACAAGGGATATCCGGTGGAATTTCATGATTTTCATGTAATTAGATAGGTACCAGGGGTAAAGGTTATAAAAAACTCTTTGAATAAAACAAGTTTAGTAGGATAAAGATTCCCATTCAAAAATAAATGTCGATTCCAATAAATTTCTTTTTATGTAAGCTTAGGAGCTCCACAATTTTTTATTGGAAAGAATTGGAATAAAAATCTCAACGGAATGAGAGGTAAACGTTTCGGCGGCAAATCTATCGTTTTCGATCGAGGAACGGTTTTTATCCTTCCTTTATCAAAATCCGAAGATTTATTGTCTTACGAAGTGTGCGTAACGAATCAAGATTGCCGACTGCTATGGTAAAGGTTCATACACACACATCAGTCACGTCACTGTCACGTCGCTGGTCAGCCAAAAATATCGTTTTCGTCACGACAACTGGCGCGATATATGCTAGGTTCACATCACGATGTCGGGGTGTGTCGTAGTGCGATATACACAAATAGGCTTGTCCACTGAAAAAACCTAATTACTCGTAGTACGGACTAATTACATTTTTTTAGTTCAGTTAGATTATCAAAAAATATATGACCCGTTTTTTTTTCTTTTGTCACGTAAACCAAAATTGACGAAGATACGACGCTTTTAAATTCTCAATACATCACGCTGTGATATAATGCTTAAGTGTGTTTTGACGTCACGAGCTCCCACACCCGAGTTTTGATGCGGTTTATCTTTGTCAATATTCATTGATTCAAAAAATGAAAAATACGTGTCCACTATTTTTCAATACTCTAAGTGACGGACTAAATAGGTTTGCAATTTATTATTGGTGGAAACTAGCCTATTAATGTGTTTAGGCCTACATCATATCACAACGAGTTTTATAGCTAATCAACTGTGCCAGAAGGCACAACAACACAACACAGTAATCTGGCCCGAGCTTAATCACATACAATCAATGACTGATCGGCGACTACGTAGCAGTGACGTAATAATGACGTAGACTGTGGGTGTGTTCGAACCTTAAGACCTATGTAGGTAAATAATAATGTTGAAATAACCGCGACCTTTGCATGCTCTATATCAGTCTAATGACGTCACTATCTTAGTGTCTAGCCATTCTACGTGCGCTAATTAATTAATACGTAATTTATTAATCCATCCATTAATTTGTTATTAACATCCAATTATTAATACCCTTGACTGCAGCTCATGAAACATGATAGGACAGGTAAATAGGTCACAAAGATAGGCAGCCTATTAGCGTAAGAGCTTTTAAATTCATAGCCAGGTATGTATTACATTGGCAGGTAACAGCGTTCTCGAATATGAACGGCATAGTTTATAATGTTTATTCAAAAGTTATTTCTAGGGTTGTGGAATGTTTAATCTGTGATTTTTTTCGTATTGTAAGAGATTAAGTTTTTTGATGTTTTATAAATACGGACCGTTGTGCCGTTCAGAATTTAAGAGTAGAGCTTGACAAACACTCTACTTCAAAATCCTAATTCTCAAATTGGGGATAAGAAGTTTTTAGCTCGCGTCCCTATGAACTCATCGTCATTCTATCAGCCGACTGCTGAATCATCATCATCGACTGCTGAATAATCGACATCAGAAGACTGCTGTCACTGCTGGATATAGGCCGGTGTCGCCGGGTACCTTTTTCAGTTTTTTACTTGTATCTCCAAAACTATTAAAAATATCTCCTTTCTACGTTAATTATCTACATTAAATTTTCTATACATTATGTCAAATTGTAATTCTGAAATCGGGGATGAGAAGTTTTTAACTAGCGTACCTATGGGCATGAACTTATCGTTATTCTATCAGCTGAAAGACCGCTGCCACTGATGGACATAGGCCAGTGTCGCCAAAACAACCGATCCTGTGCGTCTCGCATCACCAGGTCATCGGGCCGTATAAACTACCTTAAATATATGAGTGAATTTTATGATAAAACTATTAGCGCAGTATGTAGCAGGCTTGATAGTATAGAGTCCACTGTAAGTACAATTTCATAGTATGAAGAGCAATTGGTGATGTAAAAGTTAACAGTTATACAACATCTTTCGTCTCCTAAGTACGACAGGATGCAAGAAATACGTCTTGCATCCTGTCAACTTAGACACTGGTTTCATACCACGACAAAACCACCGGGGTAACCGTCTGCTTTACCTGGTGATTTGGTCGTGGTCTTTAAGTTATTACCAGGATCATCCTAATGCAATATGCGCAACGGACATGAAGTGAAATGAGTTAAAATTTCTGCCTCGATTAACATCATTCCGTATTTCTTTTACAAAATAAATTCTTATTCAGTAACCAATTCCGAACATCCTGTGATTATCTGCGAACAAAATATAATCATATTTCGTAGTCTTCCTACCGTGAAATCGTGTCCTTAAGTCCTTACACGTTTACCTACGTGAGCCATTCAAGCGTTTAGATTTAAGTACGACGTCAGCTCTTGAATTCGCAGAATTGTACTTGGCAACCCCTGTGCAGTGCACTCAGTAGATCCAATTTGCTGTAAAGTGCTTGTTGTATAGCATTTGTGTCGTGTGCTTCGTGCCAGCTTGCTTCATAACCAAACTAAGTGAAGATGCGGGCATTGGGAACCGTGTTTGTGAATCTACTTTGAGTGTAATACCCCTGGAATTGGCACAGGTAAGAAAAGAACATTTGCATTATTTTTGAAAGAAATCTCTCTCTCGTTGTAGGTGTCTGGGGAGCAATAGAATATGGAGTACGCTTTCAAGATAGTTTTGTTTTAGTATAAGTTGCTAGCAGACGTAACGTTGCTAACTTTATTTTTGCTGCGACAAAACGAAATTTTTCTTGGTGTAAGCTGTACCTACTATTACATACTTGCTTCTGCCACGGGTTTGTTCCAAGGGAACATACATTGAGATTGAAAATATCTTTTCTTGTATTCCAGGACATAATTTACTTATGTGCTACATTTCATCTAAATCAGTGAAGAGATGTTACAAACAAACAGACAGACAGGGGAACAGACAGATAGCCAGGCAGACAGGCAGAAATACTGAATTTAATTCGCATTAAAAATAGCTATGGATTACGGATTCTATGCTGTAAGCTTGTACAAAAGAAATAGCTACACTTTGGCTTGCGGTTGAAGCAATGAGACAGTGTAATGTCTAGCTTGGCTCTCCAGCCAAAGTAGTGAGTGGCCAAATTTTTGTGCGTTTCGTTTTTAGTTTAATAATGTGTGGAGAAGTCTTTGGCTGTTGTTCAACCGTTGAAAGGCACATACCGTAAGTTGTGTGTACTATACGTGTACTATATGTGTTGTGTACTACTATTAGCCAAAGACACACATTATTAAGGAATAATGTATATTATTTTATACGAAAACTAGTAGACTCATGCAACTTCGTCTGCGTCACAATTTTCATTACTGATAATATATAGCCTATAGCCTTCCTCGATAAATGGGCTATCTAAAACTGAGAGATTTTTTCAAATCGGACCCGTAGTTCCTGAGATTAGTGCGTTCAAGCAAAGAAACAAACAATCAAACTCTTCAGCTTTATATATTTAGTATATATATAGATCAATACACAAAAAAATGTAATATATAAAATTAAATACAAAAATTAATAATAATTTTAAAATATTATTTTTCTATTATTTTTATTAGTTTAGTGTATTTGTTAATTTTAGTTATTATATGGATAAATAAAATATTATATTTATATATTTCTATTTATAAAACATATCCGTGGGTAGTGAGGGTACAGGTTTCAGTCAAGTTTGGGCTGACTCGTGCGCTTAGCGTACTCATGCCAAGCGCACGAGTCAGCCCATTTTAGACCCTTGTTGTCTTCATTTCAACTATGTTTTGTCTTTAATTTCTTCTGTTAGTGTTTCTATGGTAGTCACGCTACGAGTGCATAATTGCGTTTGAATCCCTATTTCAGTTTATACATATGTTAAGTGGTTGTTTAAAATAGAACTCCATATATCTCTGGGATGAAGGTTACATGTTGTGTCAAACTCAACATTACACAGCTGAAAGTACCCTCTAACATGAATTACGTGTAGCCCAGAGGTCCGTCACAGTCGGGCTGCGGTCGGGGCTCATCAAACAGTCCCACTGACAACAGTTGTCGCGTCTATTTCAGACTACCCGCCTAATTCCAAAAGGTCATACCTGTGAACCGAGCTCTTTTGATATCTAACTTTATTTTAGTGGCTGAAAACCAGGTCGCCTTCTAATTTGAGTGCCCCCGACTTACTTTGGCAAGGTGATACCGGTATATTTCTGTTTTCGTACTCATTGCATTAGTAAATGGAATTTAACGCTGGTTTCGCTTTGCTAGGAAACGTTTCGAATATGAATTTAGGGTAATTAGATTTTTGGTGTTAAGCACGGTTCTCGTTTTCATAATTTTGTCTAATGTCAACAAAATGGAACAGTTTATCTGTCTTCCAGGCTATATAGGTCAGGTTGGACTAGGACTTTGGAGGAGCTCGTGGCTAGATAATAATAGCCGCACGGGTCGATCTTCAAGGTTAAGCAACGCTTGCCAAGGTTGGTCTGTGGATGGGCGACCATTTTAACATACAGATTCCTCCGTGCCTCGGAAAGCACGGTTAAGCCGTTGGTCCCGGCTGTCATTTGTAGATCTTTGGCAGTCGTTACGGATAGTCAGAAGCCAGTAAATCTGACTCCAGTCTTGCCATGAAGTACCGTGTTACCCAGATAATGGGTTGTGGAGGTCTGGTAGGCAGCCGCTCCTCGTAAAATACTGGTATTCAGCTGAATTCGGTTTGACTGGAAGTCGACTCCAATGTAGTGGGAAAAGGCTAGGTCGATGAGATGATTATGTACCTAAAAAAACAATAAAAAAACATGTTTATTAATATTTTTGTGACCGATTTTTCAAGTTAAAAGCTTCAGGTGTTTTCAGTTCCTAAATCATCAGAAATCAATACCATGGTTAAAATTACAATTTTGTACGGCCAAAACAAATTTTGTATTCATGAAGCATCTAGAACTTTATTTTTTATATTATCTTTGTTCTTTGAGAGTTCTAAGTTAAGTAAAACATACCTGTGACTACTTAACCGTTTTTATTCTCAAGTCGACCATGTAAAAATATACCTAAAATAAAATGGTATTCGTAATACCCCGATCTGCTCCACCACTATGAATATCTAAGGGGCCCCACAGGGACCTATAACTTGAAATTTATTGTAACCTCGACTTGGTAATTGAAAGGTCGCGGACACACGGGTTAAGGATAGGCTACACCTCGAGCTAGACTATGCTTAGAGTAGCTCACGAAGTTACGGCGTTTTCACACTGCAGTTCATGCTACAGAGCTAAGCTATGCGAGCTGAACTGTTTTGCTGTTTTGTAAAATCTCACCAAACTTAGATGAAGTGAAATGTTAATGTATGCAATCAAGATGTACCGTTAAGTTTTTACCACGATATGATATTTCAACAATAGACCTGTTGTAAGGAATAGCTAAACTTACGTTTATGAGCTATGTTCGGGGAACAGTGCCATCCTTCTGCCTTCATTCACAAATCGTGTGTCTATTTGTAAAGACTGCAAAATCCTCAGCGGTTTTCGATTATAACCCTAAATGTTTTACTCGCATAGCCTTCTTAACGGTTTAACTAAAGCTATTTATGACAAATGCTATGTGCTGCTTTCAACGTAAGCTAAGCTATCTTAGCTCGCGATGTGGCCTACGCTTAGTCTAGCAACTACGTAACTTGACCTATCTATAGCCGATTGTTTAGGGACGGCCATGTCACCTGGTGTAGCCCATGTTTTATAGCGCAACGTTAAATATTGATACGCCAGTGTACACCTGTCTTAATAGCGCAGCCTGCGGTGTCTTTGTGCTGAGGTTTTCCTTTACGTAGAGTCTACGTAGACAGAGGGGAAATGTGGCTATGCAAATGTGATTGTGAGGAGATTGTGCCTGTTACGTAAAGAAAGAAATTCAGACGACGGAAATTTAATTAATGGTTTTATTTTAGTTTATGTTTTTGGAGGAGCTACTAACTTTAGTAAGAGTAGTGACTTAAAAAGTCTGTATAATTTGTAAAGTATTATAAAAACATCCATATTTTACTGTGTTTATTGTACTGTGAAACCATACACTAATAATGCACTCAAGCAGTTTTACCTCATTACACTAATTGATGTTAGTGGGATATTCAGTATACGATTAGCGGTCATCGCGTGTGCTCCTTCGCTCCTTTGTGTTACTAAACCTTGGGTCCGGAAAATATTGAATTTCACTTATAAATAGCAGTATCATTTAGCCAAATTTCTAGCTTATACATAGAGTTTCGAGCCGGATTGTTGTTTTCTTAAAATCGGGTTGTTGTAATATTATTGTATACGTCATTGATTTGATCGCAAATCTTAAAAGCTTGCCTTTAGGGTAGGTGAGACTTGGTATACCTTTCTTAAGGATGGGATGTCAGCAAATGTCTCCTTCCGTTCTGGACCTACTGCTCAAGAATGTTTTGTCCCATACACTTAAGAAAAGTTTTCTCGTATGACATTCTCGTGCGACTCAGTTACAACTTGGCTACATGATGCAAACGATCCAAGCTACAGTCTGCGTCGCTTCCGCGTCACCAAAAATTTTGGAGACTGACCATTATTTACGAGCGGCCGCCTTTGTCTGTTCGTATCTTAACATCGTCTTGCATTCTTAGTCTCCTAGTACTTTGAGAAGTGCAGGCTGGGCCTGGAAGATTTAAATAATTTTTTTTTGTTCACATCTACCAAATATCTAATTTATTGGTGCTGACTCTTGCCCCATGTTAATTGGGGTCTGAAAAACACTAATCTTCCATTCCATCTTTCCTGTAGCAATGATATATTCAAGTCCGCATAAGTAAAGTTTCCTGGTATGATATTCTTGCGCGACTTGGCTACGTAATACAAACGTTCCAAGTCAAAGTCGGCTCCTCCTAATTCTTTGTCAAATGTAGTTTGGGCGTGATTTTATTAAACTTATTTTTATTAATATCTGCCAAATATTTTGTTTTAATGATGCTGACTCTTTTCCAAAATTAGTGTTCCATTCCACCTTTCCTGTAGCAATGATTTATTCAAATCCATTATGTCAAGTTTCCTCGTAAGATATTCTCGTGCGACTTGGCTACGTAATACAAACGTTCCAAGTTAAAGTCTGCGTCGCTTCGGCGTCACTGAACATCTTGGAGACTGACCATTACTTACGAGCGGCCGCCTGCCTTCGTCTGTTCGTGTTTCAACACCGCCTTGCATTCCTAGTCTCCTGGTACTTTGATGTAATCCAGACTTGACTTGGAAGATTTGAAATAACTTATTTTTAATAATATCTGCCAGATGTTTCATTTTTTTTGATTATTGATAGTTGTCGCTATATGGAGTAATAATATATAAACTTTGAAATGGCAATATAATAACCCTCCTTCTGGCGCAGTTGGGTAAAAAAAAAGTAACTACTGCGGCCCTATAAAGGTTGATTCACACTTATAAGGGACGTGGCCGTGTCAAGGCCCTGGCCTTGCAGGGTGGGATCGTGCATCTGTGTCCTGGCAGGGCTTTTCTGTTTACATACGAGTACGTCAGGGACGTCACCGGTCAGTGTCTCGCGCGTATAGGTAGCTATCTTGGTACTGATCAGTACCGATTGTGCTTGCGTTTTTTTATATTTAATATTTTATTTCTAAAGTTATTTAATAACCAAAAGAAAACTGTTTATTTTACTTGTGGACATTTACAGACTTTACCTATCTGTTCCACGTAGGTACCTACTCTGTTGCTAATTAGCGAGCTGTAGGTTAAACAGTGCATTGAGAATAAGCCAATTAGTTCATGCTTGCAATATTAATTATATAATTAATCATTAGGCTCCGCTGATTGCAATTAGGTCAATATATCACTCGTTATGGGTTATCTTGGAAAGTTGCTGAAGCGTTTGATCTTCATACGCTGGTGATTTATTTTATAATAGTGCTGATTTACCAATAAATCTTTATTTCGTTTTTAAATCTTAAAGGCAGATGATACTGTAATAAAACAGGAGGCTGCCCGTGATATTACGAAAGGATTTAATTGAATAAAACTCCGTTTGGGATTTAACTGCTATTTATTCACGGCATCTGCCTTAGAAGAGAGCTACGACATGATTACAAAAACAGAACAAAGTATATTTCCGCCATTTATAATTCAAATTGTATTTATATTTTTGCTAGACGCTTCCAACGTTCCAACTACCAACTTGTCTGCCAGTGATGTGTCAAGGAGTTCTCAATACCTTATCATAGTTGATTCCAGAATCCCAGACGTTACTTATTTTCACTGTTACGAAATGAGTGGTTAAAGTTAGTGTTAATTTCAACGTAAGCACTAAGCATGCCTGCTAGCTTGGGCCGACGGCCATTTAAAGATGAAATGGTACGAGAACGTTAAAAAACATAACAAACTTCGTTTTTTGTGCCATGAGCAAACTGATTGAAAATATAACAAGTAATTTTAATATCAATAGTCCATCAAAAGCAATGAAATTATATTTGACAACAATATCCATCAAAATGCCATTTAAAAACAGTTTTAATAGCAAGTGCTCTTTAGTTATGAGTTATATCCATTAGTTGGAGCAACATCCAATCTATCTTAGCTCTGTGAAGATGTGTGCGTCTATGTAGCATAGACGGGACCATAGAGTAAGGAGTTGCCACACTAGCAACAACTCGATACAGCCAGCAGTACTTTAAAAAAAATGGGAATTCATCAAATGGTACCTTGATGGCTGTGGAGTGTCAGACTCTTACTGAATAAAATCAATTCGTGTTCCTTTTAGCGTTTCAGGGCCCACTGCTGGCGGAGTTTGTTCGAAAGGGTCAATCTAATAAAATATGTGGCGATGAAAGTGCATGAGGCCCATTCAAATCACTTGGATCGCGATGTCCCGTGGTGGGGGTAACTGTGATAAAACGAATTAGTTTTGGCCTAAGACATATCAAACGGATTTGTAGCCCATCACCTGCTCCAGAAGGCGCTATGACTCGACATAATACAGTAATTTGGCCTGAGGTTTACTTCTGCCGTCATTTTTTATTTGATATGGGTTTACTCTTGACTTTAGTCTAGGTCAGTGATAAAGTCTACGATGGAGCGAGCTTACCCAAAAGGAGCCTGCTCACTCTGAATTTAATAAGATGAGTATTGTAAGTTCTCGGAAACATAGACGCTGGCAGAAAGTTCGACTCTTATGCTGTGCGACTTAAAAAAGACGTATTGAAACGGTTAGTGCAAATTGGTGGAATAGCAATAAGGTCCTTTCTATTGGCTATTCAGGTGGCAGATTCTTAGCGTCAAAGTGTCGTACCGATTCTTATACTCAAATTCAGGTTGCAATATAATCTCAGCGACAGTCAATGTCAAAATCATCATCATCATTAGAGGGATTTTGACAGTTTCCGACTGTGATTGTTCCTTAAACATCGTCAACGTCAACAGTGACTCTCTAGGTTTGGATGGTATCGACAGTGCGGTCCCAAGCAGCAGCAGCCGTCCGCTTACCAAAGAATCTCTATGCTCTATGATAAAGAGACATCTAGCTACTTACAGACGCCCGCTCCTTCACAATAAGTGCTACCTATGTAAAAGTTTGAAGTAGATAATGTATGTGCAGATCTTAAGTAGATAATGTCTAGAATTCAGAAAATGATATGGGTGGAAGGTTTATAGGGTAGCAAAAACTTTTAGAAGCAGTAATGTTTTACTTGAAATAGCTTTTGATAAGGGAGTTTTCATACAGTGAGAGAGAAAATTATTTCAGGACAATTTAAGAACCAATACAGATGTAACTTAAGATTCCGTAAGACAGAGGATCGGTGCCCTTTTTTTTTTAAGGATGGGAAATCATCAAATGACTCCTCTCGCTCTGGGTGAAGCAGGTGGAAGTGTCAGACTCTTACTGACTAAAACCCATCCGTGTTCTTCCTAGAGCCGTTTGCGTTCCAGGGCTACGTTACCTCTTTCGAACAAAGTCCGCAGCACTAGCAGGCATTGACCCTAGCGGGCCCCATCTTCTTTGCTGACAGCTCTTTGAGGCGCGCGTGGAACGCAGTGCGCCGTCGACCCGGGCCTGGCCCGGGCCGGGCCTGATCAGACGGCGAGCCGGGCGTCTTCTTCTATTGCGGTGGCTGGGGAGTGAGGTTTGCCTCTCTCTCACGCGTTCGGGTAGGAAGCCGAACGTGTGAGAGAAGAGCAAACCTAGCAATAAGACCTTTGCTTGCATTACTGCTTCGCAGAAGGAGGTGACCGCTTCCCATGTCTCCTCGCTCCGGACCATGGCTTGAACCAGGGCCGGACGCGAGCGATCGCCGCCGTCGATCGCCTCGACGAGGACACGGCGGAGCTCCGTCCAAGCAGGGCAGATCTCCATCGTATGCTCCACCGTGTCCTCCGGGAGATCCTCGCAGTGTTGATACCCGGGCGTATCCTCCCGCTTTATTCGAAACAGGTACTTCCCGAAACAACCGTGTCCGGTAAGTACCTGCGTCAAGCGAAAGGACGCCATGGCGCCGATCTAGCCGCTCCTCAAAGAGGGGACTTATCGCCGCAATTGTGGCGTGCCAAGCGCTGGGTTGCGACAGTCGTTGTCTCCATACTGCCATGAGATCCTGCCGGAGCTCCGTCCGCCATGCTGTGATATGCCGCCCCGGAACTCGTTAATGAGCGCAAGGGCTCTCGCCTCTAGATCCCATGGCGGCAGTTCGGCAAGGAGGCTCGCCGCCTCGCCAGTGACCGTGCGGTAGGATCGGTGCCCTGAAACATCAATATGGGGCAGAGCGTGGCGGAGATGGTGGGACCACCTGAATGTCTTCCTCATGAATTGGATGGAACAGGCTTAAAATAATGATCATTATAAGGAATGGAGGGAAGCCTTTTTCTTGCAGTGGGACCATCATCGTCTGTCTAGCCTTTTCCCAACTATACTATGTATAATTTTCATATACTATGATTCAGATGAATACCAGTGTTTCACCTGGAGCGGCTGCGGTACTTCTTATCAAGACTGGTGTCAAATTTTCCTGGCTTCTGACAGTCCCTGACGACTGCCAAAAATCTCTAAATGATGGCTAGGACCAAGGGCTTAACGTGATTTCCGAGGCACGGAGAAATCTCGGTAGAACATCCATCCACGGATTTGCCTCGGCAATCGTTGCTTAACCTTGAAGACCGAACTGTGTGGCTATTATATTTAAGCCACGAGCTCGATAGCAGTAGGACAGTACGAGTTAGTAGTAAAACTAATAATATACATTACTTCAATTGAAGAACAGAAAGGGCGAACTAAAAACTATGGAATGAAGACATTTTTATGTTTGTATGGCACGAATTTTGATTATAACAAAATCTTATTTCCCGGAAACTAGCTTCAACCATCTTAAACTACTTAATTCTTGGTCGCATGAAAAGACAATTTTATTAAACTGCTTCAAGCGAGCGACGTCATATTTTCTAATTCCAGCTTTTCCCAGCTCCCTCTTGACCCAGTAAGCGGGAAATAACCTAATACTAGCCTGTGTTTAAATAACCTGAATCATAAGAGTATGACCCTTATATTATAGTCGGTAAAGCAGTATGTTTTGCACAGGAATAGTGGAATTGCACCCGGAAATTCCACACAGTTGCTTCATGCATTTATTGTTGTCTTGTTGATATGCTTTCACAACTAAATCGACAATATATTAACGCGAGCGAATCGCTTTAGTAAAAGATGTAACATTATGACCTCGCCACACAACGTTTATGACCCTCACGGGGTGAGTCGTGCAATAATTACTGGCACTTGAAACTTAGTTTTCATAATATATGTTCGCTTAGAAGATGATAAAATTGCATGAAAATGGTTCTTCTTTTTTGTCTTCGACGATTAACGTTTTAAATAATTTGGGCCCAGTAGGTTGCCATGTTGTAAAGAAATATTTAAGGTTTTCAGGTACTTGAAACATGTTAAATGCATGTGGTAACTGATATTCGAAGTCCATTCAAATGCCATGTGAAGACACCACAAGCAGAAACGAAATCATTTCAACTTTTATAAAAACCGGCAAAGTGCGAGTCGGACTCTCACACGAAGGGTTTCGTACCACAAACCGAAAAAAAAAGCACGTTTCTTGATTGCCTTTTGTAATGTTAATTTTATTTAATTTTTATGATTTGATGTTAAAGCGGCACTAGAAATATATATTCTGTTAAAATTTCAACTGTGTGTACGGTTGTTGAGATACAGTCCAGTGACAGACAGGCGAACAGATAGTGGTGGCTTTGTAATAGGGTTCCGTTGGTTAACTTTCGGGTGCAGAACCCTGGAAAAGCGCACCGCATCTTTGATTATGACCTGCAATTTATCAAACATCCAAAGTTCTTATAACTATATACTTAATTAATTATATTACGAGTACTATGTAGTTAAGGTGAATGCTCCAGGGTAGCCCGCGAAATTCAAATATTTTTATGTTTTTTGCAATTTGCCGGTCAGTGTGAAGCTGTATGTGGACCAAATGCGATCCGCGACCGTAACGCGTATTTATCTGTGTAGTGTAGTTCGAAAGAATGTTTTTTTCTGAAATATTCATTCTTTCGAACTACATGAAGTTAGAGGGCTATATTGATGATTAAAATGGTTATAATTCTTTAGATAAATACGCGTTACGGTCGCGGATCGCATTTGGTCCACATACAGCTTCACACTGACCGGCAAATTGCAAAAAACATAAAAATATTTGAATTTCGCGGGCTACCCTGGAGCATCCACCTTAAATGTCCTATGACCTATCAAATAGTTATGAAGTAGGTATAGGAGAATATCCTGCGCAGTTCATCATCTGCCTAGCCTTTTCCCAACTATATTGGGGTCGGCTTCCAGTCAAGCCAGATTTAGCTGAATACCAGTTTTTTACGAGGAGCGGCTGCCTACCAGACCTACACAACCGATTAACTGGGTAACACGGTACTTCATGGCAAGACTGGAGTTAGATTTACTGGCTTCTGACTATCTGTAACGACTGCCAAATATCTACAAATGACAGCCGGGACTCGGAGGAAACTCGGCATGTTTAGATGGTCACCCATCCACAGACCAACCTTGGCAAGCGTTGCTTAACCTTGAAGATAAACCCGTGCGGCTGTTATTATCTAGCCACGAGCTCCTCCTGTTATAGTTCATTTTTATAGGCTCGACGACAACGGGTCCCCTCGTAAAGATAACTTGACACCGCATTATCCGCTGTTATTCAATTTATGAGCACGTCTTAACCACTAGATTTACGTTCGTTAATCTCACATCGTATCTATGAAATATTAAGGGTGGTATCTAGAAATCTTTATCAAAAGAATACATAATTATTTCATACACCGAGTTCAACTATCTAAACACCTTACATAATATAAATAAGCAGCGCTGACTTGCCAATGCCGTCAAGATTCCGTTGTGAAAAAGAGACAGAGTTGACGAATAGCACTATCCCTTTCTAACAAAGGAAAATCATGATGAGTTTGGCATTTTGTTATAGTAGAGGGTACATGCATTCTGTTCTACGTACCTTTGCGAAGGTAAAACAATTGAGAATGCATTTTTAAAATGACTAAGTACAAGAAAAGTGACACCGAAAAAAACGCACAATCATTGAATCATGTAAACACAAACAACAAGAATCACTTAGTAAAATTCTAACAACTACATGTCAGTTACAGTCAAATAATGCTTTCTCTACATGTAATTTTAATTAGTTGTTATAGTAAGGTACAGGATGCATATTATGACATCTTAAAACTATCATTATAACGGTGTGGGAGGGAGACGGAGTTATACAACACGCATAACACTATCCTTTTTTCACAGCTTAATCATGATGGCATTAGCACGTCGTAATAGGGCCATAAGGCACGTTGTTAGTTAGGTACAATAAGGCACTTCAAAAACTAGGTCTTGAAATAAAACAATACGGACCTAAAAGTCAATATCAACCTAAAACTGCCTCGATAAAAATAAACGTGTGGTCTATAAAGTTGGCCAAGTGACGTCATCAAAGTGTAATGGCGCCCGCACACAACGGTTGATAGTGGTGTACACAATCGCTGATGGTGGTGCATGTTCGACGTGCATGGAGTGCTAATTACTTTGGTTGGAGTTAAGTGCTCCTACTGATGGAGCAATGGAGATTAAAGCATTTTTTTTATTTTGAAAAAGCTTTTTTAATTATAAAACTACTTTGGATATGCGGCTTTGTTCTTAGATTTTCACATTTTTTAATTCAAAAAAAATCCTATTCTACTAGTCTACATTTAAAATAAATTATACTTATATTTTTTAAAACAGAGATATTTGAAACTATCCTATTTTTTTTTTCCAGATAGGCACGCGTTTGACCACTATCTCACCTGTTGGTAAGCGATGATGTGGTCGAAGATGAAGCACGCTTGCCTAGAAGTAACCTATTCACTCTTGACTTAAATACTCCCAGGTTGTAGCTATCAGAAAACACTGACTCTAGCAGGGAATTCCACTCCTTGGCTGTACGCACTATGAAAGTGTTCCCAAAGCGTTTTAATGAACGTTCATTCATAAATTCATCAAGAAGAATTTGATAAATAGTGTTCATAAACAATACTTACTTACCTGTAATAGGTACTACACATACTTACTACTGTTTGATCATCTTTTTCTAAGTCATCATGAGAAGTACTTATAGCCCAGTAGAAGTCGGCGCAAAAAAGGGCTAAATTCGCAATGCCGGATGTAGTTCAGATTTTTTGGTATGTTGTTTGGACCAGTTAAAATAGTGCAAATCCAAAATTGCAACTACGAAACATGCGTACCACGCGAACTGCGGTATTTTGGGACTTTTTTCACTTTTGGCTTTAAAAGTCAAAACTATGCATTTTCGACCAATAAAACTTCAGTAATCATATAAAAACACCTAATTATGTGTATGTGTGTGTGTGTGTGTCACTCACAATCTCTTGAAAACAGAAAGTTAATTAGCCGAGTGGAAATTAACAAAATCGCAAAGCACGATGTAGTTCTGCATTTTTGATATGTTGTATGTATCAGTTAGAATGATGTGAATCCAAATTTGCAACTTCAAAAACCTTGTGCTCGCTGCCCATCACGCGATTAACTGCAGAATTTTGGGACTTTTTTCACTTATTGCTCTAGAAGTAAAAAGCTATGCATTTTCGACCAACAAATATTCAGTAATCATATAAAGACATAAATTTGCAACATTCTAAGCGGAATATTTTATATGTTAAATACTAAGTAGTATTACGTAGTACGGCAATGCTTATCCTCCGTCCGAGGTAAAAGCCAGCCCTTGGGTCACGCGTCTTGCTAACAACATGCAACATGTTGGCTCGTAGATTCTCGCGTTGTGCAGATCAAATCAAAATCACCTTGTTCAAGGCTTTTTGTCAAGGTCTGTATGCGGGGGTCTGTGGGTCAGCTACAACAAAAGGTAGTTGGATGTCTTGCGCGTCCAGTGCAATGTTTTTAGAATGTCGTTGAAACTGCCCCGTTTCTGTAGCGCATCGGAGATGTTTGCTCAGAACCGAACTAATGGTTTTTCGTAAAAAATCTTCTTTGATGCGTAGAACGCGGGGCAGTGACAATAGCATCCTGAAAACAGTTGTGGAGAGTGCTTACTCACTTTTCTGAGGCACGATGTGGGGAGAATGGTCAGGTAGGTTATTTCTCACTTTATCGTTCTCTGCACACCCTGCCTTAGACACCTACTTTGTGTTTCTATTTTTATTCTTGTTTGTTTACTACTAACACTAGTTTTTAAGACATTTTACTAACAAAATGGGCTATATTGTTGTCCGAAATGGATAAATAAATTAAATTAAACGCTTAGTTGACGCGAGTTCTTTAGGCACTCGGACCCCACGGATTTATTAATTATTTCGTTAATAACTTATTATGTAAATTATCTCAGTATCAAAATCACGTAATTATAAAAAAATAACACTACACCAATTAAACTTTCCACAAAAGTTATAAACCCGTACGATGAAACATCAATAACTGAAAGTTAAACTGGAGCTTTTAATTGAAAGTTAAATTAATTTCATCGAAAAATATTCGTGGCTAAATAATAACAGCCGCACGGGCCGATCTTCAAGGTTAAGCAACGCTTGCCAAGGTTGGTTTGTGGATGGGTGATCATCTTTACATTCCGAGTTTCCTCCGTGCCTCGAAAAGAAAGTTAAGCCGTTGGTTCCGGCTGTCTTTTGTAGATCTTTGACAGTCGTTGCGGATAGTCAGAAGCCAGTTAATCTGACTCCTGTCTTGCCATGAAGTACCGTGTTACCCAGTTAATGAGTTGTGGAGGTCTGGTAAGCAGCCGCTCCGTGTAAAATACTGGTATTCAGCTAAAATCCGGTTTGACAGGAAGCCGACCCCAATATAGTTGAGAAAAGGCTAGGCAGATGATGAAAAATATTCACTCCATGTTTTCAGTTGTGTTTCACGGAATTTTCAATAGAACATGGCGAAGTTTTGTAGCTGAATTTGATTTATTTGCCAAACTATTTTTTAATATTTTGATGTACATAGGTAAATGTTGTTTAAGCATCATTTTTTTTTTAGGTTTTTCCGCGCATTCAGTCCCGTGGGAATGCATTTATCGTGGATAAAAAGTTGTGATATTCAGCGATACTAGTAGTGTTGCTTTCGATACTTAAGTCAAAGATTTGACAAAGCAAAAACATGTATTCGACGATACATGAAATAAAATTAAAGCTGGAAAAATAAATAAAGTCAAACTTTATTTATTTTTTCATCTTTAATTTTATCTTTAACCTTGAGCGAGTGAGTGTCGAAATCAAAACAGTGTTTCCAATGATTATCTGCCTCCTAGAAACACACGATTTTACCTAACAGTTTAGATTTATCGTATCTACTACTATTAAAATATTATTTATTTATTTATTAAAACTTGATGCACTAGTAAAAATACTGTACAAAGGCGGACTTAATGCCTTAGGCATTTTCTACCAGTCGACCTTAGGATGGTGCAGAGACAACATGGCAGGTGCAATAGGAAAGACAAACAGAGAGGAAAAGAAAAACATCATAAATACATAGATACATACATACATATAAAAAAAATAAAATAATAAGGACTAATTAACGCTGTGTTGATTCTACCAACTTCTTGCGAATGTGCTCACGTGCCTTCACCTTAAAGGACAATCGACTGGTTGCCGTCCTGATGTTTAGAGGAAGCGCATTCCAAAGGAAGATTGCTTGGACAAAAAATATTAATAGTTATTGGCCAAATAAAACAACTGCACGAGAGTCGATACTTGCAAAGTTTTATACGAAGGGTACCTCATGTCATAGTACGGCCCTGGGTACCTATTATGACATCTTAAAACCGTCATGATAACGGTGTGGGAGGGAGACGGAGTTATACAAGGTAAAACAAACGTAAACGCTTAATCATACGTAGAATCACGTCATAATGTAGAGGCACGTTATGACATTTGTACATTAATAAAATAATACACAAAATAAAACTGTAGCGTAGATAGCATAAATTTAGTAAGATATATTATAGCAGATTGTTGGTACAAGAGCAAAATCTGTTATTAAATCATATTTCACAATAGTTTTTCTCTGTATTTCCGCTGCCCTGTTTCCATGGCGGTCATTAGTTGTGTATAATCCGAGCTTGCTACAGATTAATCAAGGAGAATTGTTTTTACATTTATAAATCAACAAAGCAGCGTTTAAATAATTTCATATATTTTTATATACAATTTTGAAATCCAAACAAAGAATTTAAATGGCGTCCAATTAAATTCTTTGTTTGTATTTCAAAATTCGTAAATGATTTTCATAAAGTTCTTTTCTTGGACTTTAATGATTTGGCTATTGAGGCTTTTAAGTCGTCTTTACTGACTACTTTTTATGTTTTTAAAGAGCAGGCAAATGTAGACCCTGAATTTGAAACCTAATTTCATAAAATCTTAGACTATTCAATTTAATTGACTTTGTTGCTACAAGGAATGTTGCCATAAAATTAATATGAGACTTCTCCAGCATTTTATGAAACATTTAAAAATAATAACGACGCCAAGCATCGCCGTTTTATTCGCCATTAACTTGGAACATTTTCATGATATCTTCGTCCGCAACTGGCATTAGGTCTGCTAAATATTCCGATTGAGTCTCATTGATGACCGCCATAAAATATTGTTCCTCATAAAGGGAGATCTTTCACACTTTTCGTGTCACTTTAGTATTCACTGTTTTTATCTCGACTGCTGGTCTCTTTGGGCATTTGTTCCCAACCTGAGTTTTGAGTGCCGCTGGTAGTCAGCAAGAGCTAAAGTATCGTCCACTACAGGCTTAAATAAAAAATAACACTTAACCAACTGATTTGTTGAAGTTTCTATTAATAAAGGTGTGATTTCAGGACAGCTCTAATTCTTTTGATTTTAAAGAATATATATAATACAAGTTTTGTATGTATAATAGTATAAGTTTAATTTTAGATTAACACAGTTAAATTATCTTTTGGACTTTGCTTAGCAACGAAGATATCAGTGGGGCTAAACAGGCCACTTTAGCAGAATCAGCCATTAGGTACCGTAGTAGTATTAAGCTACTCGAAACTGTCAAATTTTCCCAATCAACCTTGAACCTAATGCCTTAGTAATTAAGATGAAAATGAAGTTTGATAGATTGTTGCATGAATCATATTATGATGTTTATATGATTCTGAAGTTAGACTGCAGTAAAAATATGCTAACGTAGTCGTGAAGATATTCTCTTGTGACCCGTAGGTACTTACTCATTATAGCGTAGTTTTTACAAATGTATGTGAACAATAAATTTAGTTGAGTAAGAGATTGCGAGGTTTTATGTTGCAACTTATTACAGGAAGTAGTTAAAACTTTTTAGTTATATTTAGTTGAAGCCCCACAAAATGGTTTCTGTACATAAAACGCTTTTCACTTTTTGCGTGTTCTTTTTGTTTTAGTTTAATTTGTTTTGTTTGTGCTGATTCATTATAAATAAGAATAATACAGCGGAAGCTTATTAAGGCGTAGAGACTAATCCATTTCGAAAACAAACTTTATTTTTGCATTAAAACTAAAGGTAAGTTAGTAAAATTATTTCATTAAATAGAACCCTGCGGCGGCGTAGACATACCTAATTGTTGCCGTTAATTCCCCAGCCACATTGCAGTCGACTTTCTCAAGAAATAGCAAAGAATCATTTAGCAAAGCAAACGTCACGTCCCGTCCGCCTGATTAATAAGTGTTGCCAGTGTGGATATTTCCCACAACTCCCACTAATCCGGGTAAATAAATCAAGGCTTCTTTTGTTGCAGCCCCTCCTAAATGATGAATCGCGTGTTGTGTTGTGTTGTGGAGCCTTCGTTACAACCATTAGTTTCGAGCTACTTTCACACAGGTTGTATTTAAATATGTAGTACGTTACGTCATCAAACTATTTTTATTGAAGATTCTTACGTGGAAAACGGTAATTAAAAATTTCGATAGCAGTCATGAATGTTCTAATTTTAAAACATGGGGAGGAGATCTTTGACTATTCTCCTACATAACATATTTTTAGGTTATATTCAGAATTTAGCATTTTCAGTTGTTTTTTACCCGAAGTTCATATAGATACTAAGCAACGTTTTTATGTTTTACCCTTTCAAATCTAGAGTCGAAACCAATTCGTCGTTTAGGTAGATCAAACGTTAAAACAAAATGTCTTAATGCCATTTATAAATAATCAACCATTACAATTTTGCCTATTAAACAAGATACCAATACCAATATACAATTAAATTCCTTCAAACTAGATTACACCTATAAACTATTCAAGGAATCACGTATACCGCGCTATCGGCTAAATATTCAGTCGTCGGTAACAATGGTAGATGTCTAAATGCTTGTGGTTAAAATCGATATGTTGGCAGTAGGGCTAGTGACCGACTGGCACGGCACGGATCGATATCACACTCGCACACTGATCACGACCTGTTTAATAAAATAAAACTATTTCCATAAAAAAACTTTGTACTAGTTTGACCAAAGAGTTTTTAGTTTTGTTTATGAAATTAGTCGAGTTCTTGCCTGATTTACTTTTTTTTTAAGAGATGGGATCGAAATTCGAACCAAGTCAGTTAAAACATAAAATTGTTAATTGCCACTACAAGGATTTCAAACTTCGAATGTACCTACGTGGTACTCTATTCAAATATTTGAAAACTAAAAAACTAAAATTAAAAATAACCAGTTTAATTAATAAAATGCTGGAAGTGATTCCATTATTTCATTTTGGAAGAGTTTAGTTGGAATATCACTTTTTTGGTGTTTTGGCTTTTGGAATACAGCCAACAGCCGTCAAATGACCGGACACAGGTCAGAGTTAAAACTGGCTGGTTTCCTAATGGCGCTAAATTTTATTAATGGAGTTGAATTTCTAGTACTTCACTAGCGAACTTGATACAACTTCAGCCATGCATAGGATATTGTATTTCGATACCAACAGCTGTATTAACTGTCATAGTAAGTAGCTTAGAATTACGAAAGAGAGTTCTAGTTATGCTCCTGGTTGCATTATTCTGTACCTAAAGTAACGTTAAAGGATGTAGTTACAAATATGAACTAAGTATAAGTAAGTGTACTTGGTGAGTACCTACTTGGAAGTTTGTTTACCTAGAATATAATAGAATACTATTTATTTTATTTATTTTTTTACCTAGGCAAGGATCAGGTTTGCAATGTGATACCATATTCGTTGTATAACTTCAATGAAACCTATATACTTTGCTGGGATTAGTGTGCATTTATTTAAGGAACCTTATCATCTTCTTCTTCCTGCCGTATCCCATGTTACTTAGTTTGGGGTAGGGGTGGGGTAAATTATCAATAGAATGCAAGCTATGCATTTGTAACTTTTAATTTTTGGTTTTGTTTTTCATTATTGTTGCTAGGTTTGAGGGGTTAGCATTTGAGGGGCCGTTCAAGTATTTCGTGAGCATCAATGGGGGTGAGGGGGTCCGTACTATGCTTATTTTTTATGATATGGGGGACGGGGGGGTTTAAATGGTGATTACGTCAGCAGTATATACTTACTTTTTTTGCAAATCTGAGTAGACTTTGATTTGACATAATTATGGCTAGTCAGTTTTACTCTCACGCGATGTTTCATAATAACAGCAGTGGGGGAAATAGGTACCGCGTGAGTAAAGACTATACCATTGCTTACGTAAGTATTGAAGGGAGTAAAAAATACAAAAATTCTGCTTCTGCTTACGTAATACTTGAATAGCCTTTGATCACTATCTCACCTGGTGGAAAGCCTGGTCCATGACCATGCTGGCCTAGAACCATTCTATTTCTAGGTTGTAGTTCTTCGGAAACACAGACTCCGGCAGGGAATTCCACTGCTTAGCTGTACGCGCCATGAAAGTATTCCAAAAACTTTTCGTGCGTATGGGTGGCATGACCACCATGTACCGGTGGTGCATCGCCGTAGGTCTTTTAGTCTGATGATGAAACGGGCTATGTGAAAAAGTTGATATTTTGTGTTTTGCGGATATAAAAGTTCCACATAACAACAAAAATGATAGTGTTATTTATTATACCGTCCTTGTAACAAAATGCGGCACTAGAAGGGCTCCCTTATCTTTGAGTACATGAGCGTGATACACGCACTTAATTAAAACACAGATAGGTTTATTTGCCCACAAAAATGCGTGTCAAGTTAAATTAGTTTTGGGTACGAAAGAAAAACATATTCGTTCATTTGTATTTCAGCTTTTTGTTTGTGAGAGAGTTCAGCTTACAATGGTACCAACATGACGCGACGATAGATACGAGAACTTTAAGGTGGAAGCGCCAGGGTTGTTTCATTATCTTAGAGGGCTTAAAGAACTTAGAGGGCTATATTGATGATTAAAATGGTTATAATTCTATAGATAAATACGCATTACGGCCGCGAATCGTATTTTTTTCATCATACAATTTCACACTGACCGGCAAATTGCAAAAAACATAAAATATTTGAATTTCGCGGGCTACCCTGGCGCTTCCACCTTAGAGACTGCAATACGATATAGAACTTCATTAACTACAATAAGTAAGCCGGCAAAGTGCGGATCGGACTCGCACGCAAAGGATTACGTTTAAATTAATTAATTTATACTACTCGTAATAGATAAAGCTGAAGAGTTTGTTTGTTTGCTTGAACGTGCTAATCTCAGGAACTACTGGTCCGATTTGGAAAAAATTCAATGTTAGATAGCCCATTTATCGAGGAAGGCTATAGTCTATATATCATCACGGTGGGACCAATAGGAGCGGAGCAGACGAAGTTGCGCGGGTCAAATAGTTTTATATAATTTTATACACAAGTAAAAAAAACATGTGCAATTTAGTTTTATAATATATATTTTTTAACATTAAAATAAATGCTGAATTTTTGTAAATTTCGGCTGTCAGATACAGACATCTGCAACGGATGCAGCGTGCGTTTTAAGAAGCATTTTTCGATAGACGCGGACTGCAAGAGCAAGTGCGACGCATCGGTTTCGGCGAATCAACTTTCCTCTTCAAACATCGTAGTCGAGACGCTTCTCGGTGTGGATAGACCCTTACTGAATTGCTCAGCAAATCCGCTCTCGAGTCGGCACGAGTTGTACGAGTTTTTCTTCGGGAAGATTACCCAGTCAACAAAGTTGGTACGAGTAGCGGGACTCAAACTGCCCAGAATAAATTTGGGTATGTAACTTAAACAGGTTAACATCAGGTCTTTCATAATACACACTCATCTGCCTAGCCTTTTCCCAACTATATTGGGGTCGGCTTCCAGTCAAACCGGATTCATTTAAATACCAGTGTTTTACGTGAAGCGACTGCCTGCCAGACCTCCGCAACCCATTAACTGGGTAACACGGTATTTCTTGGCAAGACTGGAGTCAGATTTACTGGCTTCTGACAATCCGTAACGACTGCCAAAGATCTACAAATGACAGCCGGGCCCAAAAGCTTAACGTACTTTCCGAGGCACGGAGGAAACTCGGTATGTTAAGATGGTCACCCATCCACAGACCAACCTTGGCAAGCGTTGATTAACCTTTAAGATCGACCCGTGCGGCAGTTATTATTTAGCCAAGCTATTATTTATTCATAATACACTCTAGCTTGGCTTTTTTATTGGAAATCATCAAATGACTTCTCCCGCTCTCGGCGCAGGGAGGCAGTGACAGACTCTTACCTACTGTTCCTCCAAATGCCCTTAGCGTTCTGGGCCGCGGTGACTCTTACGAACAGTTCCGCGAGTGTGTTGTATGGCCTAGGTATGTTTAGTGGAGTACGTTTAGAGTTTCCTACAAAGCTTCGATTATAAACATACGCTATATTACTATTGCTGGAAAGGCATACCTATAATTATACGGTAATTATCCGTCATTCATTACGTATGCTGTTTAACCAGCACTTAGCGCCATTGCTTCGGCGGTAAACTAGTTATTACGTATTGATTGCTGTTTGACACCGCTCAAGGCTGTGTTTCCACCAGAGATGTGCGAGGGTGCGTAGCGAGAGATGTGTTGGTTAAGAACCAATAGAATTGTTTAATTTACCTAGTCTCGCTCAGCGCAAGCAGTCTATGAATTAGGGAAGTGTTATTGAATCTCCTTCCCATCATCCCGTATTATTGAGGAGATAACATAATTATAACTTAGGCCTGTGCCTCGAGTTTTTCGGGCAGCGGGGCGACGGCGGAGGCGGCGCGGGTGCGGGGCGGGCAACGAAGACCCGTTTTCAAAACAAGCGGGCAGATCGCGCGGTACTATAGTGGCGTAGTGTTGTGTTCGTGGTTGTGACGTCGAGATATTGGTTTTTATTCACAAACGAAATGTCTGAACAACGAAGACAACATTTTTTTGATTCAAATTTATTCTTAATGCTCGATTTATTGTGGGCAAAAAAAAATTAATTGCACAACACTGCAATGCAGATGCGAGGGCGGTCATCGCTCGACTGGCGCGCATCGCTCGTTGCCCGCCGTCGCGCCGCTCTTTTCGAGGGTCAGTCCATTTGATTTTACACATTAGAGCTCATACACACAAGCGGCATGTTACGAACGGCAGAGGTAACTGCAGCCGTCGACATTCCAACTTTGAAGATCAGCGGTAGCCGTCGTCAGGTCACATAGTATAGGAGTCAGTTGCAAAATGGATTCCGAATAAGAAACACTGTTATTGCTTCTACTTCGGCGACGCCAACAAAACGGAGAATAAAAACACGATCATTATGGGTACACGTTTGTTTTCATTTATGGATTTATTATTAAAATCGCTGACCACTTCTTCACATACCGCCATCTGCTCTGTTTTTTATTGTCACTGTATTCTTTCAATTTACAATTCCATATACAAGCATTTTTTCTACTGCCACAATTAGCAATTCAACATCAATTTCATCACTAGAACGCATTTTATAAATTTCTGTGGCATGCGCACTCTTGTACTAGTCGCTGTCAACTGACAAAATTGCGGACGCCGCACACTACAACTGCAAGTGTCGCTATAGGTCGACGGCTGCCGCCGACGCATCGACGGCTGCCGCCGACAAGTGTCGCCGGCTGCAGTTACTTCTGCCGTTGGCAACATGCCGTTCGTGTGTATGAGCTCTTAGATGCCGCCGCTTCCGCGCCGCCGCCGCCACTGCCGCTCCGCTGCCCGCAAAACTCGAGGCAGAGGCCTAAGTTTACTCTCGATGATAACTTTCACAATCGAAAGGAATTCGTATATCGAGGAAGGCTATAGGGTAAATATCATCACGTTACGGCTAGTAGGATTGCAGCATTCATGAAAAATGTGACACAGACGAAGTTGTGCGGATCAGCTAGTGTGTTTAAAAATTCATCTGTTCGACAGCGTAAACACGCAATGAAAAAAAAACTAAAAAAAAAATACAACTGAATTCCAAACACAAAACACTACAAAGTGTAAAATAACTTTAATATCGGAAGTCGGTGTTTTTGGTTATTTTTTGTTTTTTTTTACACCGACTTCCGAAATTAACTTTGTAGTGTTTTGTTTTTGGAAGTCGGTTGTATTTTTTGTAATAAATGTTTTTTATTTTCCACTTTTTAGTGGTACCTGTGTATGAATGGGTCATAGCGTACCGGCGTGATGTTATGTTATGTACTGGTGTAAACAATAAACGGACATGAGATTTCAGCAATCCTGATCCATTTGCTATCATTTATTGAAGAGTTCTGTTGCCTACCTCCAAAGTTCTTCATCAGATCTTCACCAAATTCAAAGGAAAGCACTCCGGGAAAATACTCTTCCAATCAAAAAAGAATCATACTAATCGGTAAAAAATTGGCGAAAATATCGCTGAGCAATCATTTTTTATAGGTTCCCATTATCAGATCCTGACTTATACCTTCCATTATCAGCTTAGCAACATGACATGATGATTAACAGGCACAAATAGGTATCTGAATTGCGTTGAAACATTGTTCGTGCCTATAAAATTTGAGGGTTTCCCACGGTTACTTCTAGGCAAGCGTGCTCCATCTTCGACCACATCATCGCTTACCATCAGGTGAGATGGTGGTCAAGCGCGTGCCTATCAATAGTAAAAAAAAAATAAGGTTTTCACGGGATCCCATCATCAGATTCGGACTTGGTTACCATGGGCCCACCTCAGGAGGCTTTCGAATAAAAAAAGAATTTTTTAAATCGGTCCACAATTGGCGGAGAAATCGGTGAACATACTTATAAAAAAAATACATAAAGCCGAACATAGAACCTCCTCCTTTTTGAAGAAGTCGTGTAAAAAGGAAAATATAGAGACACAGTATATATCGTTTTTATTAAGTTTATGAAATGTCTTTTAAATCTGAAATATAAAATATTGGAGCAGGCGAGAGTCGAACCTCGAATTTACAGTCTCTCCGCCCGCGTTTCCTCTTAAAATAAGTTCTGTTGTAGAAGGCGTTTTCAAGTACCTACCTAACACCTGAATTATAGTTATACCATGTAACACTTATTACGGTCGCGTGGGACACAAAAAGGTGATATACCACTTGTAGTTTAATTATTAAAACCCCAACCAACACGTATCTAAGTTACACTTGAGTAAGGTACAACACGAACTGTATAAACCGAGGTGCCGTAGGGCCTAGGCAGACTACCCATTTTATTTTAAGTTCTCTCAGTCCATCCAAAGGTTGTCTGGTAGATATCCCTGTCAGCAATAAGACCGCCATTGTAATTTCAGAATTAAGTTTGTGTAGAATATTTGTCTCATTATTTTGGTGTACAATAAGGCAATTGTCTCACCGCTGGCGATCAGTGAGATAAAACTTCAAACTCGAATTGGCGAGCAGCGAGTACCGAGTGAAAAGTTTCGAAAGTTTTGACGCTCGGCTTTTAGTGAGTGTTTTTGTGCGACGGGCTTTTACTCGCAATACTCGTAGAAATTACCGCTGTTTGGTGAGTTCTGACCGCTAAGCGAGTGTCGCTGAGCGAGTACAATCTTTGATAGCTCTTGTCGCTGTGATCTACTAGAGGTAAGAGCCGCTCGCCGGCAGTGTGAACAGCCAGCTATCGACAATGAATATAGGTATGTGTGTTACTTTAACGAGATCTACATTCAGTCAAAAAAGTATCGGGAATGGATGATTTGTTTATGGTTCCAAATTCAAATTTTTGTTTTTTTTGTAGTTCTTAGATTGGCACAACTGTTTTCCATTTACGCGGAGTTTGAGTTGCATCTATTATTTATATTAAATACAGTGCTGGTTTTAGTAATATCATATATAGTGTGTATTGCGAATTTCATAATGGACAAAAATATCGAACAAAAAGTTTGTCTTAAATTTTGCATCGCCAATGGAATTTCGTGTTCGGAGTCACTGAAAATGTTACAGAAGGCTTACGGTGAATCGACTTTATCAAAAACTCGTGCTTATGAGTGGTTCAAAGCGTCCAAAAGCGGTCGAGATGTGATGGAAAATTTGCCTCGCTCTGGTAGGCCGTCAACGTCTGCAACTGAAGTTAACATCGCAAAAGTGAAGGAAATAGTGACTGAAAATCCCCATTCAACTCTGAGAGAGATAGCCGCCGAACTTTCTGTATCTCACGATTCGATTCGTACCATTTTAACTAATCATTTGGGTATGAAACATGTTGCTGCTCGGCTAGTCCCAAAAGATCTGAATTTTCTCCAAAAACTCAATCGCATGAAAGTCGCTGAGGACATGCTAGAACGAGTCAGTTCGGACCCAACATTCATGAAACGCATTGTTACTGGTGACGAGACGTGGGTTTACGAGTTTGACATGCAAACTAGTCAACAAGCTTCGAAGTGGCGCCTTCTAACTGAACCGTTTTCAATCGATAGAAAACATAAAGGAGAATTCGCGGCGAGAACTCAACTCAATTCCGAAAGCAGCGTTTAAAAAATGTTTTGATGAATGGATTATTCGTTGGCGCAAGTGTATCGTTTCTAAAGGAGCATACTTTGAAGGTGATAAAATAAATTTGGATGAATAACAGACATTTTGTGTATTATTGATGTTTTCCCGGTACTTTCTTGACAGAGTAGTATATCTTTTGTCCATTTCCTCAGCGAGCTAGGTAGTCGATAGCTACTCGCTTCCTCGCCGGCGGTGAGACAAGTGCCTAAAGTATATTCTCAACCAATCAACTTATAATAGGTTCGTAATTCATATTTTCTGTAGATTATTTGAATTAAGAATCGGCTAGTCAATATAAGAGTGGTTGGATTTATTTGTGTATTGTTCTGTATCATTGAGAATCCTCTTCATTGTTTAAGAGGAATCTCACTTTGTCAGTAAAAAAAACAAATCGTAGAAATATTTACTTGAGTTTGTCTTGTTCAAAGCACTGGTTTCTTTATAAAGGCAAACTATGAAGAGCTGTATAACAATTTGATGAATAACAAAGCATTATTCTGTCTTATCTAGGATTCATTTAGATATCTAGGTATTTTCTATATACAAAGGGACAACATTTCAGACAAGTTGGAGATAAAAATTCTCAAATGAAAATTGTCACTTTCATTAAATTTCAGTGTCAAACGCGTGTTATCGAAGTAGTTGTGGTCGAATGAGGTTTAACAGTCAATCCCATCATTTGACTTGCGTTTGCTCAGTGACGGTTTTTTTTTTCCAGAAACCGTTATTCCTGACAAAAAATCCTAAAAACGTCGCCACACGACAAAGACTCACCATTGTTGTAATCTCGAGATATATACATAAGTATGTCACCGGAAAATGGCAAACTCCAATCGGTTGATTGCTTGTTACCTAGTTTTTAGCTATTTTATAAAATTGAACGTTTATTTAACATTGCCATTTGGTACATATATCCATAGTTAAATAACAATATACCTACTGCACCAATCTATAGCGTGTCAATCAAGCCTAAAGACTCACCATTGATGTCTTCTCAAGATATATAAATATGTTACCGGAAAATGGCAAACTCAATAAGATTACTTATAAAATATTTTCTTTTTAACCCTACAGACAGAAATAGAGTTGAGATTAGAATGTTGAAATTGTATTTACCTACTTCACGTTTCGTTACTTCTATTCCACGATTTCACGGAATAACTTGGACTGATTATAATAGACATAAAATTATGATGCGTAAAAAAGGAATCCAAATGTTCAGTTGACAATTTATCAAGAGATTACAATTTCTCAGGATATTTTACAATCTTACAGAGTTTGCAATTATCCAGTGACATAAACATAGGTAGGTTTCTACAGTCGTGATAAAAGCTGGTTCTAGAACAATCAAGCTATGTTTAGGTTCAAATATTCTATGAGATAAAATGAAGTCTCAAGTCGAAAACTGTAAAGCTCGCCAAACTAACTTGAGCGGTATTGCTTGCTGATCGCAAACATTTATTTCAATAATTCAATTTATTTATAATTAGCATTACATAATGATTCCATAGTCAAGTAATATTTTACCTATAGGACTGCGTGTCAGTCAACCCTGCAGCGCTATAGCAATTCAAACAACTTTGCTGCTAGGGCTGCAAGTGGCTCGCACAAATGTTCCATCCGCATTTAGCTGATGAGCGGCTATCAAATCATTTGTAAAATCGGTTGATTGCATGTTATCTAGCATTTAACATTGGCATTTGGTACATATTTCCATAGTTGAATAACAATTTACCTACTGCACCAATCTACAGCGTGTCAATCAAGTCTAAAGCAATTCAAACAACTTTGCAAGGGCTGCAAGTGGCTCGCACAAATGTTCCGTTCGCATTCAGCTAATGAGCGACTATCAAATCGTTTCTCAGTGGGGTTGGGAAATCGGCTGATTGCTTGTTACTTAGTTTTTAGCTATTTTTATAAAATTGAACGTTCATTTAACATAAGCATTAGGTACCTAAATATTTCCATAGTTAAGTAATAATTTACCTACTGCACAAATCTATTGTGTGTCAATCAAGCCTGCACCGCTAAAGCTATTCAAACAACTTTGCAAGGGCTGCAAGTGGCTCGCACAAATGTTCCGTCCGCATTCAGCTAATGAGCGGCTATCAAACCGTTTGTTAGTGGGGTTGGGAAATCGGTTGATTGCTTGTTACCTAGCTTTTTGCTTCTTTTAGCGTGCATCACTTCCTTGTCCGTCCGTATGTCTTGCTGTTAGTCTGTCAAGAACCTTTTTCGCACGGATTTTTGGAGGTTTCCAGTTGAAATCAATATCAAATACGAAGGTCTACGGTTCCAAAGCAATGACTTCTGTTACAGCAAACCTCAGTGGCTCTACGTTTTTAACTCCTTTTATACATTTTGATTCGTCATCATCACATCAGTGGACTATGATATGACGAGTCGTGGCTTAATAATAAAAGCCGCACTGTTCGATCTTTGAAGTTAAGTAATGCTTGCTAAGATCAGATCGTGGAGGGTGACTGACTCCTCAGTGCCTCGGAAAGCACGTTACGACGAGGTTTTGGCTATCATTTGTACATCTTTGAAAGTCGTTACGGACAGTCAGAAGCCTGAACACCCGACACCTCACAGGTACTGTTTCATCCAGTTACTGGGTTTTGATGGTTTGATAGGCAGTCGCCCCTTGTAAAATTTTGGTACTGTATGTCATGCTCCAGTATCATGTTGTGGTTTGCTTTCAGTCCAATCGGATACACCGGTTGATCTGGAGCTGACCACATCATGGTTGGGAAAAGGGCAGGCAAATTGATTTGTCACATAACTGGCCTCAAATCACGCCAGGTAAGTCCCATGTAATAGGCGCGGACCGAGTTCAATGCCATTAATCCAGATATTTCAAAGAATTTATTCATGGGAAAACCGGTAACACTTTGCCGAAGATTCCAGGAAACAACGCCAACAGATTTAGGTCAAGTTGTTATAAATAAAATATAATTATATAAAACATAAAACAAGTGTCTTGTTACAGCTTCAGCTTCAATTTAAATTTCAGCAATATTTCCGTGAAAATAGGATTTTATTTACTTGGTTTTTAGAGGTGTACTTACCACTAATATTTCATCAACCGGGCACAACTGCAGAATCCGGCTTTGAGAAACTCCAGTTGAAAAAACGCAATAGCAGACTCGAACTCAGAATTGAACCCAAAATCTAATGTTCAACAGTAGCCCTACTACCACTAGATCAACGACGCTGTTAACAGAATATAAAATAGTCAAACATTGACCTTTATAAATCATGCTCAACCAAAAGTCAGAAACATTAATTTAGATCGAACTTGTAACATTTAACTTCGTGGACAGATTAATTTGAACCTGCGATCGCACCCTAATTTTAACTTTAACACCGTCGGCCGCTGTCACAAACTAATTGTCGAATTCAATGAATTCAATTTGCCCGAAATCAATTAATTGGTTTCTACAGTTAATTTTGATTTTAGTACGGCTTTGACGTCGTTGTGGACAATGGGGTTGGTCATCAAATTGATGGCCGTTTCAGCCATTAAGACTATTAATTTCAGGGTTCTGTGTAGCTATTATACCTTTAACCATTGTATCTATATGGTATTACATTAAATGGGGATATAGTTTCCTTCCTTCAACTGTTATCCCTTAGGAATCCTTAAAGGTTACCGCTACCATTAACCGGTTTTGTTAATTTTCGGTAACACTGGCAGGCAAATCTATACTAATACTCGTACTATAAAGTTTTAGTGTTGGATAGCCCAACCCAACTAGCACCAAAGCGTTAAAAAAACCTATATAAGACTCGTATATCAGTTCCATTTGAGTATAAAAGTGTTAACGCATACCTGTGCAACTGAGTTAGAGCATGCTCTAACTCACTTATAACCACGAAAGAGGCCCACAGTTTTACAGGTAAAAGTTATAGAAAGCCTATAGTACGGTGTCACAAAGATATTAAAGCTGCACAAGAGCGCTTATTCATCGTCAGCTACTACTTTAATCTGTATTACCGTTGTATAATAGAGTTGGTAAACGCTACAGGTGCTATAAATCCTATAGTAAGGTGTCAAAAAGATCTTAAAGCTCCACAAGAGCGCTTATTCATCGTCAGCTACTACTTTAACCGGTATTACCGCGATAGTGAGCACTACAGGTGGTAAAAAGCGCACGTCAAGATAAAAAAGCCTGTAACCTTACTAAAATTAAATCTGTTCGTAATGGAAGTGTTATGTCATCCATTATTCAACACAGCAGAATAATATTATGGAATATTATGTTATTTAAGTATGTGAAGTGAAAAATGACTGCCCTTATGATTTCACAGTAAATGTATACCATGTTTCTCATCTCAATTTTAACGCGCCTAGGATTTATTAAAGATTTAAAAGAAAAATTATGATAACAAAATAGGTACCTCAAGATAAACATTACTATTCATTCCTGCTTCCTGAGCAGTGGTATGTAAAATTAAGTGGCATTCATGGAATGCTTCAAATAATGTAAGAAATTTTGTTTATTGTAGTCAAATGTTGAATAACTCGAAATAATATTAATTGTTAGGTTACCAAAACAATGGCGAACTTTACAAAAGTGAGGTTAGTGTTAATAACGACCCATACTTGCGTTGTTTGACACCAATACCTTTAGAACGTCTGTAAAAGAGGACTGCCTAACACAATAAGCTTTAGTTAAACCCTTTATTACAGGTTAAACCTAGATAGAGGAGTTGTTTGACACCTTTAGTTTCTCGTGTTACTAAACTCTCGATAAACTCTATTTTATAGCTTATGACTGCAATAATAGTCAATATAGCACCTTAAGTGGTATAAAAGAGTTCATTGCAATAACTATACAACACTAAGTGTTAAGAGGTGTCGGCGAACACTTTTATAAAGACTTGGGTGTCACAAAAAGGTTAAAGCTATAACGTATAAAGTATACTTGCTGCTACTAGCGCCATTATAACTCTCAAAGCTGTATTACATCATCCATTAACGCTATAGTGCTGCGATTGGGGCCAAAACTTGTTTGTTAACTCCTCTATATCGTCTTTAGTAATAACTGAAATAATTATAACCCTGTTATATTACTTAAAGTCATAAAAAAGCCTGTAACTGACACCAAAATGTTAGTTGGGAAGTGTCGTGGTTATATTATAACATCACGCTGCGACCAATAAAAGTGGAGCAGCAATGAAAAATGAGACCCAGACGAAGTTGCGCTGGTCAGCTAGTCTATACTAATAAATAAAAATCTCGGGTCACGGTGTTTGTTATTGAACTCTTCCGAAACGACTTGACCGATTTTCATGAAATTTTGTGTGTATAGGGGAAAGTGGTCACCCTTCGTACGCGGGGCAAATTCGTACAATTAGAAAATCAGAAAAACTAAAGGGCACACAAACACGCCTTTGCATTTGTGCGTAGAGATAACATCCGCCACGTTGCTAGCGGAGGGTCGCGACTGTGGCGTTACTCTGTGTGAGTTGAAAAGACATAACGTGTTTTCACGTGCGTTGAGTATTTTTTTTACGGAAGTTTAATTCGCAGTAGTAGGTAAAATTTCTATGTTTTTGACAAAATAGTGATGATTAATTAAAGTTAATATTGTTTATTTTGAGTTTTTGTTGTTATATTTTTTTTACTAAATTAGAATTTGTACAAAGTTTTAATTTAATTTGGTGAAAGGCCTGGGGTACATTCGGACAGACATACAGGGGGTGCATTCGTACGCGTAAGAATGTTCCCTTTTAGATCTTATGTACCACCAATACATCAAATTTAGATTTTTATGAAATAATACAGTACCTATCTTTTAAAATTTGTTATTGGCATGCAATAATTACGGCATTTTTTATTTATATCGATTGGAAACCTCTTATTTAGTTCAGATTTCATTATGTACTTGTTTTATTAATCATAACATGTTTTTTTTAATTTCTTCTGCAGAATTAGAAGAGGGTAAAGATAAATATAAGAATTGGGATGATATCAAAATTACGTTATCGTTCAAACAGCACAATAACAAAATTTTACCTACTGTACGAAAGTACCCCACGCGTGGGGTACATTCGTGCAAATATCTTATCGTAGAAAAAGGACTATAACCCTTTAACCTTTCGACATAACAGTTTCAGACGTTTTTGTTACAAACTACAATATATTTGTTACATTTTGGTGCAGAAACTACATAATTATGTCAATAAATCACAGAGAAAAAAATTAAAATCTAAAAAGTGTACGTAGGGTGACCACTTTCCCCTATTCGGTAGGCTAGATAATAAATAACAGCCACACGGGTCGATCTTCAAGATTAAGTAATGCTTGCCAAGGTTGGTCTGTGAATGGGTGACCATCTTAACATACCGAGTTTCCTCCGTGCCTCGGAAAGCACGTACAGCCGTTGGTCCCGGCTGTCATTTGTAGATCTTTGGCAGTCGTTACGGATAGTCAGAAGCCAGTAAATCTGACTCCAGTCTTGCCATGAAGTACCGTGTTACCCAGTTAATGGGTTGTGGAGGTCTGGTAGGCAGCCGCTCATCGTAAAATACTGGTATTCAGCTAAATCCGGCTTGACTGGAAGCCTTTTCCCAACTATATTGAGTTGGGAAAAGGCTAGGCAGATAATGATGATGATGATGATTCGGTAGGTATGAGAAAGGTGGTAGGGTATTTTTTTTTGCAAAACAACGTTTGCCGAGTCAGCTAATAATATATAATATTGAAGCTGTGTGTATGAGAGATGTGTCTTCTCATACGAAAATTGTAACAGATTTTGAAAAAAAAAATCAATGGTAGGTTCACGTTTGCTAACATACTTACTCCAAAATTATATCCTCTATATTTGACCCATTTTCTTATGACAAATCAGATTTTGCGCCTCGCGTAGTGCGTGAAAATAAAACATTTGAATCTCATGAGTTTGTGACTGTCATTGAGAACTATAGTTACCTCTTATAATCACGCCGATATAGTAATGAACTATAATATACCCACTTACTTTTCCAATCCACTTTAGACATTGGCAGAATAGTTGACATCGGCTTTGTTTGCCATATAAAACTATAGAATAGAATAGCAATGAACTGCCAATCATGAAACATGAGCAAGAAACAAGATGTCCTGATTTTATTCTACTGAGGTAAAGTTTTCTTTGTCTGGAAAGTTATCGAGAGCTGTCTACTTCGCTGATTGCTTGTATTTCACGCGACTTTCCATGCGGCAACATCTTCACGCACTTTTCTTCGTCAATGTTTAGGTTGACTATTCAAGTATGTAGTTGTAACCATCACACTTTGTTACTCTTAAAAAACCGGCAAAGTGCGAGTTGGACTCGCACACGAAGGCTTCCGTACCATTAACCTACTTATTTGTTGTCTAAGCGGCAATAGAAATACACAATCTGTGAAAGATTCAACTGTCTACCTATTACGGTTCTTGAGATACAGCTCGCTGACAGACAGACGGACGGACAGACGGACAGCTGAGGCTTGATAATTGGGTTCCGTTGCTTACCCTTTGGGTACGGAACCCCAAAAAGGATGACAGACAAGGATGACGATTATGAGATTATAGACAGTAGTTTATTTTAGTACATTCTGTTTTCCATTCTATTATCCCAAGAGAACGAACTACTGGTATAAAAGGTATCATGTCTTAATCTAGAAAATGATCTGGACTTGTGGTATGTTTCATCCGAATTCGTTCAGTTGTTAACCAAAAACTTGAAATAAATCTCTTTTATTGTTTGGTTCTCTTCAATCAGGTGTTGTTTAGGTTGTTAGCAAAAAAGTGTTCTAATCACATTAATTTTAGGTGGAACTCAGGTTACGCTGGTCATCCAGTATTTATCTACTAGCTTTTGACCGTGACTTCCTAGCGCATGTCTCGTTTTCTCCCGTTGCCGTAGGAATTTCGGGCAATCCTCTCTTAGTGTTCCCCTACACTTTCCAAGGAACTCATCGGCGACGTAAAACTGGTGGATGCCAAGCTACATAGCCTGGCTCATCGCCGTAAGGTTGCCTGCTTGTCGGTCTTCTACAGATTGTACTTCGGTGAGTGTGCCCAAGAACGCCACGACCTCATCCCACCGGCCCCCTTTTACCATCGGACATCCAGACGCACTGCATCTTACCATCCCTACCTTGTGGCTATTCCACCAATTCGCACTAAGCGTTTTCAAACGTCTTTTATAATGCGCACAGCAAAGGAGTGGAACTCTCTGCCTGCGTCTGTGTTTCCAAAAGCTTACAACCCTAATTTCTTCAAAGTTAGAGTGAACAGGCTATTTCTGGGTAGGCTCGCTCCATCGTAGACTTTGTCTCTGTCATCTCTGACATAGACTAGAGTCAAGAGCAAACCCATTACAAATAAAAAAGTAGTTTCGGCTGTGCGTTGTCTGTCAGTCACTCAGTAACGGAAGTATTTTATATATTACTACTGGTTTGAATTAAAAAAATAATTGAGGTTTGGATAACCCATTTATCGAGGCTATAGGCTATACAATACGACCAATAAAAGTGGAGCAATAATGAAAAATATGAAGCAGATAAAGTTGCGCGGGTAAATTAGTCTAGTATATTTAGAGGCTAATATCAAATACCAACAATGGTAGTATAACTCCAAGTTCCTGGATGTCAGGCAAGTAACTTAACTGAACTAAACCGAGCTGATAGTGTTGCCATGTTCCACGTAGAACAATAGCGCTGTTATTCGGCCTAATGGCTTGATCGACGGCTTTCAATGGCAGCTAAATAATATTAGAGTGTTTGCTGACAATGGCTTCGTTGATGCAGAGAGTTGACGTTGTAGGTAAAATATTGGATGGATGTATTTGTTTGGTAATGTTTTTAGTTAGCTAACTAGACAGTTAAAATAAACAGAATAGAATAGAATATAAAAAACTTTTATACAAAAAATACAACCGACTTCCAAAAACAAAACACTACAAGGTACAAAATAACTTCGGAAGAAAGAAAAGAACTTTAATTTCTGAAGTCGGTATTTTTGGTAAATTTTTCAAATCGGTTCATAAATGACGGAGTTATGAGGTAACAAACATAAAAAAAAAATACAACCGAATTGAGAACCTCCTCCTTTTTCTAAGTCGGTTAAAAATACTCTTTATTATGTATACCATATAAGTTACAGAAAATATAGATGAAGAAAACATTACATAAACCTACCTCATTGTTTGAAGAATAGAGATTTGTAAAGTCCTACAACCGCCATGGAAAAAAACGTTTTTACAAAAAAATAAAATCGACTTCCAAAAACAAAACACTAGCACAAAGTATAAAATAACTTCAACTTAAAACAAAATAACTTTAACTTCGAAAGTCGGTGTTTTTGGTATTTTTTTGGTTTTTTCACACCGACTTCCGAGATTAAAGTTATTTTATTTTGAACTGGTGTAAACAATCAACAGACATGCGATTTCAGAAAACCCGATCCATTTGATATCATTGATTGAAGAGTTCCGTTGCTTACGGATCTTCACCAAATTAAAATGGGACCAGTCCGGGGAAATACTCATCATCTGATGAGTATAGTAAAAAAAAATAGTAAATAATAGAAAAAAAAAAAAAATCTGCCTAGCCTTTTCCCAACTACATTGGGGTCGGCTTCCAGTCAAACCGGATTCAGCTAAATACCAGTGTTTTACGTGGAGCGGCTGCCTACCAGACCTCCACAACCCATTAACTGGGTAACACAGTACTGTACGTCATTAACATGTACGTCTTGACAAGATGTACATTCAGTCAAAAAAGTATCGGGAATGGATGATTTGTTTATGGTTCCAAATTCAAATTTTTGTTTTTTTGTAGTTGTTAGATTGGCACAACTGTTTTCCATTTTGGCGCGGAGTTTGAGTTGCATCTGTTATTTATATTAAATACAGTGCTGGTTTTAGTAATTTCATATATAGTGTGTATTGCGAATTTCATAATGGACAAAAATATCGAACAAAGAGTTTGTCTTAAATTTTGCATCGCCAATGGAATTTCGTGTTCGGAGTCACTGAAAATGTTACAGAAGGCTTACGGTGAATCGACTTTATCAAAAACTCGTGCTTATGAGTGGTTCAAAGCGTTCAAAAGCGGTCGAGATGTGATGGAAGATTTGCCTCGCTCTGGTAGGCCGTCAACGTCTGCAACTGAAGTTAACATCGCAAAAGTGAAGGAAATAGTGACTGAAAATCCCCATTCAACTCTGAGAGAGATAGCCGCCGAACTTTCTGTATCTCACGAGTCGATCCGTACCATTTTAACTAATCATTTGGGTATGAAACATGTTGCTGCTCGGCTAGTCCCAAAAGATCTGAATTTTCTCCAAAAACTCAATCGCATGAAAGTCGCTGAGGACATGCTAGAACGAGTCAGTTCGGACCCAACATTCATGAAACGCATTGTTACTAGTGACGAGACGTGGGTTTACGAGTTTGACATGCAAACTAGTCAACAAGCTTCGGAGTGGCGCCTTCCAACTGAACCGAAACCGAAAAAACCACGCCAAAGTCGATCAAAAGTCAAAGTCATGTTGACTGTTTTCTTTGACTATCGCGGTGTTGTGCACTCTGAATTCTTACCGGAAGGTCTAACGGTAAATAAAGAATATTATTTGAGGGTTATGCGGCGTTTAAGAGAGCAAATTCGACGAAAAAGACCAGATTTGTGGAAAGAAAATTCTTGGATTTTGCACCACGACAATGCGCCTTCGCACAAGGCTATCATTGTGAACGAATTTTTAACCAAACACTCAACAAATACCATCCAGCAACCACCATATTCACCAGATATGGCTCCTGCTGACTTTTTTCTTTTTCCTAAACTCAAATTACCACTTCGTGGCACCCGCTTTCAATCGATAGAAGACATAAAGGAGAATTCGCGGCGAGAACTGAACTCAATTCCGGAAGCAGCGTTTAAAAAATGTTTTGATGAATGGATTATTCGTTGGCGCAAGTGTATCGTTTCTAAAGAAGCATACTTTGAAGGTGATAAAATAAATTTGGATGAATAACAGACATTTTGTGTATTATTGATCTTTTCCCGGTACTTTCTTGACAGAGTAGTACATCTTGGCAAGACTGGAGTCAGATTTACTGGCTTCTGACAATCTGTAACGACTTCCAAAGATCTACAAATGACAGCCGGGCCCAACGGCTTAACGTGCTTTCCGAGGCACGGAGGAAACTCGTTATGTTAAGATGGTCACCCATCCACAGACCAATCTTGGCAAGCGTTCCTTAGCCATCAAGATCGACCCATGCGGCTGTTATTATTTAGCCACGAGCTCCTCCGGGGAAATACACTTCCAAACAAAAAAAAAACATCCAAATCAGTTAACAATAGGCGAAAATATCGCTGAACAAACATTTTTCATGGGATTCTATCATCAGATCCTGACTTATACCTTTCATCATCAGCTCAGCAACATGAGATGATGATTATCAGGCACAAAAATCTGAATTTCGATAAAATTTCATGAAAAACATTGCATGTGCCTATAAAATTTGAGGGTTTCCCTCAATTTTCATGGGATTCCATCATCAGATTCTGACATGGTGACAATGGGACCACCTCAGGAGTATAGGCTTTCGAATAAAAAAAGATTTTTTAAAATCGTTCCACAATTGGCGGAGAAATCGGTGAACATACATAAAAAAAAACATACTGCCGAACATAGACCCTCCTCCTTTTTGAAGAAGTCGGTTAAAAAGGGAGGATTCTCCTGCCAGATAAGTGTAGCGTTTGGTGGGCTACTAAGCCTCCTCCGTCCGTCCCTCCGTCCGTCCATCCGTCCGTTCCTCCGTCGGTCCATTCGTCCGACCCTCCGCCCGTCCATTCGTCCGTTCCTCCGTCCGTCCATCCTCCATCCGTCCGTCCGTCTGTCTGTCGGCGGGCTGTATCTCAAGAATCGTACCTAATAGATAGACAGTGATATTTTCACAGAGTGTGTATTTCTATTGCCTTCTTGTGAGAGTCCGACTCGCACTATTGATAAGAGTGCATCATCTTCATCATCAGCCTATAACAGTCCACTGCTGGATATAGGCTTCTCGTAGTGCACGCCATCTGGCTCGATTTACGAGAACTCTCATCCAGCTGCTACCACCATCCACCCTGAGAAGATCGTCGCTCAACCTAGCCTACAAACCATTTTCACACCTGCTAGCAAGCGATGACGTGGTCTACGTTCGAGTACGTTTACCTAGAAGATACCTATTTCACTCTTGACTAAAATATAGTCTTTGCTAATAGCTACAACCTGGAGGTACCTATCAGCAAAGACAGGCTCAGCAAGGAATTCCACTCCAAAACTTTAATAAAAAAAGAGCGAATATGTAGACTGTAGTTGATAAAATTGATGATACCATAAACCTCGTTTAAAGCCAAGACACCTTCAGTGATTTTGCTGGACCGATAAAGCTAACCTTTGCCTTTTGTTTTCGGAATCACGATATCATCGGACTTATTCAGTTCGCCACGTTTGAGTTGAGCTTTTGATCTCTGGTGGCCTGGCACCTGGCAATGAAACTAAATAAACTGTATAACTATTTACAGGTTCAATTGTCTACGATGTCAATGGCTTGAGCAAGAGGGATATCAGAACGGCTACATTTATGGATAAATATTATAAATGAGTTACTTTCTTAGGGTATTTAAAAGTTATTGAAGACAATTTAAAATATACTACATAATATCATCATTATCATTATCATATCCGCCGAAAGACGTCCAAACTTAGGGCTCCCCCAAGTGTCGCCACAACATCTCTTGTGCGTCTCGCATCCATCAGCTACACACGAGCCTCACCAGGTCATCGGTCTTTTATAATAGTCATGTTGATAACTTCCGGTATTTTATTGCTTTAATATTGTGTGTGATATGGAAAAAAATATCTCCAGCAGTAAATCAATCTAAGAATAGAAAAAAAAACAAAGAATTCTTGTGAAAACAGTTACAGGATAAGTATGAGAAATATTCAATGGATCGAAGATCTGAAGAAAGATGCTTGCTTTGATAATAGAGAATGAATAGCAAACGTTTGTTATCAAAACAATTTTTGATTTTCCTCTGTATTGTTTGACACGAGATAGATAGAATATACTTTAGCTATGAAGGAGTAAAATGGTTTCATCTCAACGATTTGGAGGTGATTTGTTTTCTTATTATGTGATAGCGATAGACAAATCCTGGCTAAACCAAATTTCGCATCATATCATGTAAATTACTGACTATTTTTTCAGATGTAATATCTCTGATAGTGCCGACTAAAAACTGCTTCATCGGCACGCTATTGTAAGCGTAAGTAAAATTAAGGTCTCTTATGATTTTGTCCTTAATGACACTTATCTGCTTGAAGAAAAGAAACAGATTAGCATATGAATGACCACTTTAGTATTCATTAGTATTTATTGCTACTAAAAATAACATTCTAGGATTAACGATAGTACTTATAAATTTTCAACTACTGCATTAGAAGTTATCCTCCCAACCACGATTACTCAGCGTTGACATTATCGTAAACTAAACTTTCACCATAAAAACTTCTCCAACACCTGTCAAGGAGTTCTCGACCTCGTCTGAATAAAGCCGTTTAACCATGCCGACACCAATTTAAACAGGGTTGACATGGGTTGTACAACGAACTGACTGACTCACCTTCCAACTTTAAATAGTCCTAAAGCGGAGCGAAGAACAATCCAAGTTTATTACGTCACAAACAACAGCACTCATTTATTTTCAAAACCTCATCACGGAAAAATAGTCCTTATTTTTATGTAATTTGTTTAAAACATGACATAAAGTTACGTAGAGTTTTTCGTTCACTCTCGAGAGGGGTGGTACAGTCGCGTCGAGTATGCGGCCTCCCTCGACCACGGCTGCCGCGCTACTGAAGCTCTAAGCCTGAAACATTTCTTGCCGTAATGCCTGTAAGCGGCTTTGCGGTTTTTAGTGTAAGGGTTAAAGATTAGGGGTGTGAAAGTAAGTGCAATAATAGAAACCTAATAAGCGTGTGTGGTAATATGGTTAATTTTTTGTTGCAGTTGGTTTCAGAGGCTCTAGACAAGAGGTAGCGTGGCGAAGGCGATTTTCCAGACGTCAAAAATGAATGCATGGGATTGACAAACGCTGTCGAAGTGTCATGTGATCAATCCATTGTAGGTATTTTGGCATTTCGACATTACTAATAGAATGTGTCACTGTGTCTAAAGAAAACTTCTGTTGTCGTTTGTAAGCTTGTATTAAAGCTTCAGAACTTCTTATACAAGTAGTTAACGGAAATATGAACTAGTTAAGATCTGGCATGAACACGTCTGTCTTAAGAATCTGTAGAAAGAAACTGTTGCTGTGTTCTTTTTAATGCTTTTTATCATCTGCCTAGCCTTTTCCCAAACTATATTGGGGTTGGCTCCCAGTCAAACCACATTCAGCCGAATACAAGTATTTTACGTGGAGAGGACTTTCTATGGAAGCTTAGAAGAAACTTAGTAGCTCTTAAATAGCTTTCGAGGTATTAACATGTTATTATAGATTTATTGATGACCTCGTGAAGGCCGCAAGAATCCGCTGGATGAGAGACGTACACAACCGGTAGATGTGGATTCTTGGGGTATGTACAGAAGTGGATGTCTTTCGGCTGAATGATGATTATGATGATGAGGAGGGATCTAGTAAACCATTATGTCAGTTTAATTTTGAGCTATTGCATAGCTTCTATCGCGGGCCTTGAGCGTGGAGACCGTATCCAGAAATTCCGTAACGAAAAAAACCTAACACCCCCCACTCCGACCGGCACAGCGGTGATACTTTTTAGTTTTACTTTTTTTTAGCTCAAAGTGCAACTTGAATTAATATCAAAGAAAAAAAAAAAACAAAAAAAAAATACTGCATAAATAAAATAAATATATAATTATAATTGCATAAGTTGATAAAAAATGCTATGCAATAGCTTTACCGCGGCAGTCTCCGAGTGCCACACGTCTTTTTTATTTAATTTTCAGGAAGAGTAAACCCCAAATTCCACGAAGCCCGAAGTTTAACAGAATCAGCATATAAAACATTTAATTTCCAACAATTAATTTTCCCGGAATGATAACTGGAAATGAAAAGCAAACTATAAACCGAGATGAAAACGTTGAAGAATAAAAGTAAAAAGTTAACTGAAAAAATTAATTTGGCGAGTGTATTCAATTAAAATGGTAATTTAGGTGGGAGATGATATCTACCGGTTTTTTTGGACCAATGAATGTGCTTCTGGGTCGGGCGGTCACGTTATGTGAAATTCCATTTATTTTTTCAGAGAATTTCATTCTGGGAATTGAGGAGAGCTTGTACGCTGTTTACCTTTCTATATAAGCTTAGTTGAACGAGTAAAGTTGGCAACTTGATGCCCTGGAGCGTCGAAGTAAGTCAAGTATACGTTGTACGCTATTGTTGTATTGTAATGTGAACTTCTGGGTAGTTCCAGACCGTCTTCGGGGTATTGGAGGCCATTTAAGTTGGTTTAATGCCAAGAATCAGACGCGTGTAAGCATACTGGAGGCAATGAATGTTAAATAAAGTAGACAAACATTCCATGTTCAAAATGTTTTGACAAATCCTCATAAAATTAGAATTGAGTATTTATACATCATGAAGTTGATAAGAGGCTCTAGACAATCTACCATTCTAGCAGCGAATGCTACTGTCGGTATGCCAAAATGTGATTTATCACGTGACATTTCGACAGCGTCTGTCAATCCCATACATTATTGTCGTTTTGACAATCGCTTTCGCCATGCTACCGCTGACTGAAGGTTACTTGTCTAAGCTTGCTTTCAGTGGTAAAGCCGCTCATTGTGTTATGTTTTTTATCTATCTTTTCTATGGCCTATTATTGTGTACATTATGAAGTTCTACTACCTTCTGCCAGCGGTTTCGCCCGCGTGGTCCCTAGGGAACATACTAAAATAAATAGTTGCCTATGTCCTTTCTCAGGCTCTGAGAATTTTATAAATATTGATGACAAGCTTCTGCATAAAAAGTATGTAACTTCTCTGGCTCTAGAATATCTGTGTACCAAATTTCATTTAAATCGGTTCAGTAGTTTTAACGTGATAGCGCCACAGACACACAGACAGACAGAGTTACTTTCGCATTTATAATATTAGGAAGGAAGTAAGGATAAGGATAGTAGGATTCTACGAATTTAATGGCTAAATGGAAAGTTTATTTAGCTACCAATTTCAAAATAAACTAAGAGGGTTTTTCAGCAAAGAAAGAATGCATTATATTTACATGGTTTTAAAGAATCACACCACCTGTCCTTTTTTATTTTTTATTTTGGAGTCGATGGCTTACTACTTACATTATTTAAACCCAGAAGGTGGCTACGTTAATTGCAGCATTGATCGGTGGCATTACATACTTAATCCCGCGCTAAAACCTGTGGCTCATGTTTTGATCAGGTTCAGGTATCGCTCTCACACTGGGTATCCGATGGGTCTATAAAACCTCAATTTCCTGTCAACGGTGGTACACTGGATGCACCACCATTGATAGACATACTACTGAAGACACACACTTCTCGTCAAACCAACCTCTCTGCGCAACCCACAAGGGACATGTCGAAGTTATACATTTATTTTTCTAGCATTTGACCGCTGTCTCGCATTCTCGCCTGATGGAAAGTGATGATGTGATCGACTGTGGAACACGCTTGCCTAGAAGTAACCAATTCACTCTTGAATTTAAGTCCTCTACAGTCTATATTTCTTCCAAAATCTTCGTACATTCAAGTCGCTAAGCTCTGCTTGCTTTTTAAAACCAGAAAAGCCCGATACAAAATTTAACCTTCAGTTCATAATAGCATTTTCTTATTTCTCATCTCTCCCTCCAAGATTAGTAGGATTCGCCGTCCTAGGCATACTCTCCTGTCCGATCCTGACGACCCAATCACCGTCCTTCAAGAAAGCTGTAGGGAAACCAGCACTCTCAAGAAACACAGATACAGACCGCGTTTCGTATTCCGACCTCGCCGCCGAGGTCCGTCGCGACGTCCCAGTAATGCTCCCCCCCGTCTTTTGCCAAACGAGCCAGCCCGCGAAGCTGAGCCAGTAGTGATAAATAACTCCCCAAATAATGACATGACCCAGCCAGTCCCTTGCTGCCCCCCCAAAACGACGCCGTTGAGCCGAGGTCCGTACCCCACAGGGGGTGCCCTCAGCGAGCGGAGTTTAGTAGCCTCGGCTGACTGCCATTTGGCGGCCGGGACCACCATATGCGTGCCTTACGAAGCATGGAATCATCTTTTAAGTACCTATGAAAAGATTAAAGTGGATCAAAACATTTCGAGGAGCTCCTGGCTAAATAATAACAGCCGCACGGGTCGATCTTGAAGGTTAAGCAACGCTTGCCAAGGTTGGTCTGTGGATGAGTGACCGTCTTAACATAAAGAGTTTTCTCCGTGCCTCGGAAAGCACGTTAAGCTGTTGGTCCCGGCTGTCATTTGGAGATCTTTGGTCGTTACGAATTGTCAGAAGCCAGTAAATCTGACTCCAATCTTGCCAAGATGTACCGTGTTACCCAGTTAATGGGTTGTGGAGGTCTGGTAGGCAGACGCTCCTCGTAATACACTGGTATTCAGCTGAATGCGGTTTGACTGGAAGCCGACCCCAATATAGGTGTGAAAAGGCTAGGCAGATGAAAACATTTCGAGGAAATCACTATATTAAATACAAGGCCTAGGAGGCTTTTGGCGAAATGATATTATAAATGCGAAAATGAGATTGTTATTCTTTAACATCTAAATCTCTGAACCGATTTTGATGAATTAGGTACAGAGATAGATGAGAGCTACCGTTTTGTCAAAGTCTATATTAACAGTAAAATCTAATTTACTAAACAAAAAATAGTGCGTCAAAAACCAAAGAGTTAATAGGCGTAATTGTATAATTTTACTGAATAAATGAAACAAATGAAATAATTACGGAATAACTTTGACTCTCTGCTATTGGATCTGAATCAGAAACAGGCAATTCCGATCAGAGGGAAAATATATAATCTCCTTTTATTAACGCATACTAGCTGACCCGCGCAGCTTCGTCATCAGCGCTCCTATTGGTATTGGCCTTTCTCTAAATAATAATTTTTCAATTCGAACCAATAGTTCCTGAGATTACTGCGTTCAACCAAACAAACAAACTCATCAGTTTTATAATATTAGTATATATATCTACATTGCTTTCTGGTGTATTAAGACTGCGATAGAAATCGATGTAGAAGAGAATTGGATTGTGTCGAAGCCAGTTCTTTGATCTTTCAATCTGCATAAATTAGGAGTTTGGGAAGATTCTGTCGGGGTGCATAGTGATTCATCTGTGGATCAATGATTTGTGTACGAGAAACAGATTTGAAGATTTGTTAAATGGCCTTTAATCGATTTAAATTAGATCGTAAATTTTATTAAGACTGGAAATTATGAAATCGAATTTTGTTACTCTATCATCTTTTCATTATTTTATAGGGTGTTTTTAAGCAAATAAGAGGGTAGAATCATGTACGAGTAGCCTTAATACTTGAAATGCTTGGCCGCTGTTATAATATTCTGGCAAAATATTCCTCCACTCATCCAAAACGCTTTCGCGCTGAATCACACTGGTGCAGCGTCTCGAGTGCTTCATAGGACATGCGTCACCACCTTTTTAAGCCTTCGCTGTCCGTCTGTCTGTCCGACCGTCCATCCGTCCGTCCGTCCGTCCCAAGAACCGTAGTAAGGTAGGTAGACAGTTGAAAATTTCACAGATTGTGTATTTGTATTGCCGCTATAACAACAAAAAAAAAATTAAGGTGTATCGCACGGAACCCTTCGTCTGGGAGTTCGACTCGCACTTGGCCATTTTTTTCCAGTCGGGCACACCCACATGCACCTCTAAGTTTATAAAGGATAATGATAGAGCTGTACCTCTATTCTGTAACAACATTTTCGTATCTCGACAGCGGAATCCGAGGTGAGTATCGAATTACGTCAAACGTAAGACCTTTATGCTGTGTGTAATAAAGCTCACTTTGTGAGGTTTGTCACTCAGGTGAAGCTCGATATCGAAATGGTTATTTACAGAATAGACTAGCTGTTCACGTAGTTAAATACTGGTCCAATGAAAACAGTTACTAAATCAAACAATTATTTAATTTTACTAAGCGAAAAAATCATAAAAATTCACCTAATTGTTTCGAAATTTCGAATCAACAAAATTAGGTGATTTTTTATGTTTTTTTTTTTATAAATTTGAACTTTAAATCTCCTGTAAAGTTTACTCAATGTCGCTTAATAAGGATTGCCTTTCAAGCGTCGATATATTTAGGCTAAACGATCCTAACTAACTTTTGAAGCTTGCCTTTTCCAGAAAGATGATCATGTAACCAACGAAACAACAATCAAATTCTACAAAAGTTTGTTTTTTTTTTACTATCGATGAGTTTGCTCTTGACTCTAGTCTATGTTAGAGATGACAGAGACAAATTCTGCGATGGAGCGAGCTTACCCAGAAGGAGCCTGGTTTCGGTAACAATGATAATGGTTTTTCAATTAGCCGCTTTACTGTCTTTTTAACGTAGGAAAAACGTACTTTTTTAATTAAAATAAAGCGGCATAATATCTTAAAAACGTAAAAATTATAATTGCTTTACAGACCCTCAGAAAAAACTCAACCATTTCAGCGTTACGACATGACAGCCTGCGGTTTTCCCGCCACAGTTTTTTTGTGACCACTCGTATAAATCAAAGTCAACGCTGGTTGAAATATGTAAAAAATGATAGAGCCTCTACAGATATAAATGATAGAGCCTCTACAGATATAAATGCATAAATCTTTCAGTGCCTTGTCACATGGTGAACTCATAAAGATGAATAACGTTTGTCAATAACGCTTTTTATGGTATCTACCATCTGTCATGATGAGCTTTTGTAATGTGGTGCCTATTCTGATATTGTTCGGTAAGTATTTAGTAGGTATGTTGTCTTGGTTTGTTGTGCCTCTTTACAAACCCGCGATATTTATTAAGCCCGCGATAGTTTTTGATCATGATAGTTTTGTAGTTTATGCGTGGATTAGTTTTATTTTGAATGGTTTGGGAGTTGCTAACCTTTAGTTTTGGAATTTAGTTAGGCCTTTGTTTAGAGGAGCCTATAGGGACCGTGCACGGCGTTGACTATGCCATATAGTGTCGCATATTCGAAGTTTTAAGGGTCAAAATACTTGACATTGTTGCTTCTGTGCTGCCACCTGTGGTTCCTGCACGCTCAGTTTAGGGGAACGTGCGCGAAGAAGACTATGCCATCTAGCGTAGCTATTTCGAATTTTATACTTGAAACATACTTGACAGTGACATTTATGTACTGCCACCTATAGTTTCTGCACGCTCCCTATAGAGTCAAAAGTTTTCGAGTAAAATGCCTGTGAACATAGGTACTGTCAAAGTGACAAACAGGCGGACGGACCGAATGACAAAATTAAATCTGAGTTCCATTTTAGTCATTTTGTTCGCCGCCGTTTGACAGACGCAAGGGTATGTTTCCACCAGACTTCGTTTCCACCAGTCGGCTGTGAACAAATTTAGAAGGAATATAATTTTTAATGACGTAAATGTGCGATTAAAAACAACATACTCGTAGATCGTGCCTCAGTGTTGCGTGGGCTCATCATAATGGAAAAACGAAGGACATATAATAAATACTAGTTGACCCGCGCAACTTCGTCTGCTCCGCTCCTCTTGGTCTTAGCGTGATGTTATATAGCCTTCCTCGATAAATGGGCTATCTAACTTTGAAAATTTTTTTTTAAAAGGACCAGTAGTTCCTGAGATTAGCGCGATCAAGCAAACAAACTCTTCAGCTTTATATATTAAGTACAGACTAGTTGAACCGCGCGACTTCGTCTGCGTCATAATTACTGCTCCGCCCCTATTGGTCTTAGCGTGATGATATTGAAAAATTCTTGCAGTGTTAGATACACTGCAAGAATTTTTCAAATCAGATCCGTAGTTCTTGGGATTAGCGCGTTCAAGCAACATACAAACGAACAAACTCTTTAGCTTTATTATATTAGTATAGATTTTCAACAAAAAAAAAATCAATGCAGTGGTCGCTAGAATCGTAACTTAATTAGCCATAGTCAGGCTGTTTTAGTCAAATATTCACAATAGTCACAAAAATTGAGTAAATAAAGTCACATCGAAAGCTACTTCTAACATATAGAAGACATCACGCTACACTAGCGCCTCTAGCGGCAAATTCAAACGCGATAGTCCTTAGTCCAATTTTTAATTTACCAGATGTAGTGGTAAGGGAACTGCTAACACCAAGACCACCTAATCTCGTCACGTTCCGCCTGAAATTAAAGAACAACAGTATATAAGTAGCCTATCATCTCAAGCATATTGTTAGCGTAGACTCGGGAAATTGGGTTACATGTTGGAGCTGCATATAATGCTGGCAATCTCCGGAGAATATACTAGTATGTTACGTCAATGTTAGGGATTGTACGTGGATTATAGTTAAGGTTTAATGTGGCTGGGCTTTATGTATGAGCACTGAATTGGACTTAGGGCTATAAATAATAATAATATTCTTTATTTCTCAAAACGGTAAAGGAAAACATCATGAGTAAACCAGCATGCCCTAGAATAAAAAAAAAATCGAAGAGATGTGACATCTACCAAACCGCACTGGGCCCGCGTGGTAGATTACGGCCCACTCCCTCTCACTGAGAGGAGGCCTGAGTCCCAGCAGTGGGAACATTATAGGCTGATTAAACTAATATTATTTATTGCACGAATATGAGACAATCGTACATAGTAACTTAATAATATACAGGATAGACAAAAAAGCAAACATGATTCATTTAAAGTTATTATTACAATAAATTGGTTTGGCAGGTCAACAACAGGAAAATGTGAAATAGTAGATTGTAAGAAATGGTTTAGTTGTCTTAAGACTGATTCGCCCTATCCCCTCGAACTAGTATAAAATTGTATCACCAGCGGATAGTCTAACTCAACCCTAGAAACAACTTTTTCCCACAAGGTTCCAGTTACAAGTTATATAGTTAGGCAGAATGCAGATGGATTATTTACTGTACTAGTTGACCCGCGCAACTTCGTCTGCGTCACAATTTTCATTACTGTTCCGCTCCTATGGGTCTTAGCGTGATGATAAAGCCTATAGCTTTCCTCGATAAATGGGCTATCTAACACTGAAATAATTTATCAAATCGGACCAGTAGTTCCTAAGATTAGCGCGTTCAAGCAAAGAAACAAACAAACTCTTCAGCTTTATATATTAGTATAGATTGGTACAATACTTAATCATAGAACTGAGTTAAAAAGTTAAGACATTAGTTAAGGGTCAACCGGAAACCTATGCTTTCTTTTGAAGACAAATTTGACGACTGTCCTCTACTGAACCGGACTAGTAGATTACAAAAAACAAAACACTACAAGGTACAAAAATAACTTCGGAAGAAATAAAAAAACTTTAATTTCTGAAGTCGGTGTTTTTGGTTATTTTTTCGGTTTTTGACACCGACTTCCGAAATTAAAGTTTTTCCTTTCTTCCGAAGTTGTTTTGTACCTTGTATTGTATTGTTTTTGGAAGTAGGTTGTATTTTTTGTAAAAAAGTTTTTTATTGTTCAGTTTTTAGTGGTATCTAGGTACCTGCATACCCATTAACAACGTACCGGCGCAATGTTATGTTAAGAACTGGTGTAAACACTAAAAAAACATGCGATTTCAGCAATCCCGATCCCTTTGCTATCATGTATTGAAGAGTTCCGTTGCCTACCTCCGAAGTTCTTTGTCAGATCTTCACCAAATAGAAACGGGACGAGTCCAGGAAATACTCTATCAAACAAAAAAAGAATCATCCAAATCGGCTCACAATTGGCTAAAGTATCGCTGAACAAACATTTTTAATGGGATCTCATCATTATTTAATTTATACCTTTCATCATCAGCTCAGCAACATGAGATGATATTTACCAGGCACAAATATCTGAATTGCATTAGAAAGTTCATGAAAAATAGTGTATGTGCCTATCAAATTTGAGGGTTACCCTCGATTTTCATGTCAGAATCTGATGATGGGATCCCATCATCAGATTCTGACATGGTGACAATGGGACCAATCGAGGAGTATACCCTTTCCGATGAAACAAATTTTTTTCAAATCGGTTCATAAATGACGGAGTTATGGGGTAACAAACATAAAAAAAAAAAAAAAAATACCACCGAATTGAGAACCTCCTCCTTTTTTTGAAGTCAGACAGACACACGAGTGATCTTATAAGGATTTTGATTTTTCATTCGGGCTTACGTAACCCTATCCGTTTCTCCGCTCCGCTGCCTCGCTCCGCTGTAATGGACAGGCACCCTTAGTATGCGAGTCCGGCTCGCACTGGGCCCCTTTTAATACGAATTGTTACTTAAAAACTGGCCATAATTATTGCTATATTACGGTAGTGTAGCCGTAGCATTACTAAAAATGTAGGTAAGTACCTAGGTATAATAGGTAGCCTCTCTTATGAATACTATCTGTCGGTGTTTTTGGTTATAATTTCGTTTTTTGACACCGACTTCCGAAATCAAAGTTTTTTCTTTCTTCCGAAGTTATTTTATGTGCGATGTTATGTTAAGAACTGGTGTAAAAACTAAAAAACCATGCGGTTTCAGCAATCCCAAAACATTTGCTATCATTTATTGAAGAGTTCCATTGCCTACACCAAATTGAAATGGGACCAGTCCAGGAAAATACTCATCCAAACAAAAAAAGAATCATCCAAATTGGCTGACAATTGGCGAAAATATCGCTGAACAAACATTTTTCATGAGATCTCATCATCAGATTAATTAAATTATACCTCCCATCATCAGCTCAGCAACATAAGATGATTACCTGGCACAAATATCTGAATTGCGTTAGAAATTTTATGAAAAACATTGTATGTACCTATAAAATTTGTGGGTTGCCCTCGATTTTCATGAGTCCCATTATCAGATTCTGACTTGGTGACAATGGGACCAATCGGGAAGTCTCCTTTCAGATGAAACAAGAATTTTTCAAATCGGTTCATAAATGACAGAGTTATGAGATAACAAACATAAAAAAAAATAAAAATACAACCAAATTGAGAACCTCCTCCTTTTTTTGAAGTCGGTTAAACAGACAAACGAATGTTAAAGCGCTCCTCCTAGAACTATTCGAAGATTTTACGTCCAATTTCGTCGAGCATGAAACAAATGCATGAGAAAATAGTTCTCAATCGGAAAAGTTTTGATAGAACACGATGTGAATGTGGTGGTTCGGATGCAGCTATGAATATCTGTCGAATTTCTGTCGCCTACATAAATTGTACTTGCGAAAGGGATGAATCTTTGCAGACTTTTAACTTCTTATGTTTGGAGGTCGAATTCAAAGATTGGTGTGTACGCATTTTCTGGGCTTAAATCAGACTGGAATTATTCCTAACTAACTTTCTACAAACTTTAACTTATGAACGTAAATCACTGATATTGCGTGTAGATTTCGCATGTTGCCGTGGAAGTGGACCGATCATGTTTTTGGACGGACAGACGGTCAAGAAGAAATGTGTAAGAGTGGAGACTGTGTATGGGCAGACGTAGTGTGTGACGCTCTGCGGCACGATGAAGAAGGTGGCTAGCAGCGGATGGATGCGGACTGTTCAAGAAACCAAACACAAAAGAAACCAAAGACTGCAAAGACTGCGGCAATAGGCTGATATGATGATGATGCTGATGATAACCTTTTTCAGCGACTTCGGCCGCGTGAATGTCGGATTTTCTCCTATTCCAGGACATAGTTTACAGGAGTGCAAAGCGTGAGATTACTTCCTGATAGAGTTTTAACTTCTTAGTAAGCCCCTCAATTAGATAAACCGATTTCATGTGGATCTGGTGTTTTATGAGTATGATCAAATAAATCAGTGCCTCTGCATAGGCTACTAGCAACGAGTTACTTACAGTGTATTAGCGATCGAGTTTGTACGAAATATCGTAGGAAATAAACGCTCTTAATAACAGGTACGAATCTTCTTTTGTTTTAAGGGAAACAATTGGTGACATATACAGTCAAACAAGTCGGTAGGACAATCTATTAAATCCGCTTTTGTTTCTTTGTGCATGAAGTCTAAGTAAATAAGAAGGTAAACTAAATATGCTGGCAATTTACAAGCACTATGAAACATATGCGACACAAAAATACTTTATTCTTTCAAACATTACGGTACACTATAATGCGGTACACTAACGACGATAGTAACAGACCCCATTTCTATAAAAATCGCGACATTAGTATGTAAATAGCGTCATGTTTCGCACGCAGACGTCGCAGACGGTTTGTTGAAGCCATTCATCTGACGTCAGTGTCGCACTTCGTCTGGTTCAGGTGGGGTTGTCTCATACGACTCATGATTAATTCAGATCGGTGCCGCACTGTGAATAGACCGCTTTAAGCGTATGCCTACCAAGCAGTTCATTTAGAACGACGCCTGTTTTATTTTGGAGCGTTTTTAGGGATCCCTACTCGAAAGGTAACCAACGGAACCCTGGCACTAAGCTTCTTCAAAGCATCGTCCGTTTGTCTATCAGCGGACTTTAACTCATGAATTGTAATAGATACACTGTTGAGTATTTTCTCAGAGCGTCTGAAGTTCTATTGCCGTAACAAAAACGAATCATATTAATAGAGTTAATTATTTAGTTTAGTTATGACATAATGGACGACACTATCAAAACAATCCTGTACGATGGTTCGGAACCATTCGGAACCCTTCGTGTGCAAGTCCCACTCGCTTTTGGCTTGTTTTTTCTTCGATAAAATTTACCCACAGTTGGTAAATCATGTGCGATTCAATTTATTTCGTCGCCTCAAAAAAGATACGAGTTTAAGGGATTATGTCAAGATGATGAGTGAGAATGTTCTCCTGTGCGATAACGACTTCGCGACACAAATATGTTTGCTGAGCTTGGTAAAATAGCAGTATTTTCTGTAGACCGTTTTGTTGTTGGTCTACCAAGGAGGTCGTGGCTAAATAATAAAGCCGCACGGATCGACCTTCAAGGTTAAGCATCGCTTACCGTAGACGATTCGTGGATGGGAGACCCATACCAAGATTCTTCCGTGCTTCAGCAAGCTCTTTATGCTTCTGTAATTTGGAGATCGTAGTCGTGGTTCGTGTGTTTGTAGTCGACAGTCGTACGGGTATACACAAAGAACAGACTAGTCTTGCCAAGGAGTATCGTGCTACCCAGTTACTGGGTTGTGAAGATCAGATTTGCTGGGGAGTTGGTCGCGCCACTTCTTCCCAGCTAAAACACTAGGAAGTGGTGACGGGCGGGCGTTTTTAGGGATACTCTTGTAGTGGCATGAATTCCGCCACAAGAAAAACCAATGGAGCCAGCAGCAGCACCACTCCAACTCATTGGAGCCTGCAGCATCATTCCGAATCACCGTGAACTCTGTGACTTCCGGTTCCGACTCACTGGAACCAACCAGCAAAATCACATGGCAAAAAAAAGAACCACGACACCATCTATCCAACTAGCAGCGAACTACTACGTCAAAATCCTGCATCGCGCAAGCAAAGTTTACCGTGCGATTTGAACATAAAGATCAGCACAAACATCAACTATTGGGCAGTTGCCCGCCAGACACAACAACTGTCTGGTCTTAGGATCCTCCTATTTAATGGAGGTTTGCAGGACTTTATAATAATCCCTGTTCCACATGCCTCTAAACTCTATTTGTAAATGTTGACCCACAAAAAGTGTTGGCACTCAGCCTAATTTGAATAAATGACTTTTGACTTTGAGACAGGTGGTCGTTCCATGTCAAATACTGGTATTCAGCTATATCCAGTTAAACTGGAAGGCGATCCTAACATAGTTGGTAACAGGCTACATGGATTGATTGTTTGTTGTCTACATTATACAAAAAAATCCCCATGAAGGCCCTTTTCATGTCGTTGCACACTTTACAAAGCCAAATTATCTTTTCTTCCTCATTATAAATATATGAATCTTTTAAACACTTGTGAAACAAAACTTGCTGTTTCTTATAAATAAACGAGTAAAGTAGCTTCTTCCGCATGAAAACTTCACAGAAGCTAATGAGTTTGTGTAGCCATTGCAGCAACGCGCAACGTTTCGTTATAATGTGAAGTATTTCGCGTAACGTTTGCTAGACGATGACGTCATACGGTGGCTAGTATCTGACAAACGTGGGGATAATGGTACAAGTTGATAATGGCGAGTGATTTTACAGTTTTGTCGCAAATTCATTGTGTCTCTATCATTTTTTATAGGTAGAAAGAAAGAAAGAAAAAGAAAGAAAGAAAGAAAAAATGTTTATGTGGGACTCGCACACAACAGACAGATGTAAATTTAATTAAATTAACAGAATTAAGTAGTCTTCACAATTCAGGGTGGAGTTTGTTCAAGAGTTACCGCGGCCATACTAGGAGGAACTTGTGACTAGATAATTACAGCCGCACGAGTCGATCTTCAAGTTTAAGCAACGCTTGCCAAGGTTGGTCTGTGGATGGGTGACCATTTCAACATACCGAGTTTCCTTCGTGCCTCGGAAAGCACGTTAAGCCGTTGGTCCCGCCTGTCATTTGTAGATTTTGGCAGTCATTACGGATAGTCAGAAGCCAGTAGGTAAATCTGACTCCCGTCTTGCCAAGAAGTACCGTGTTACCCAGTTAATGGATTGTGGAGGTCTGGTAGGCAGCGTTTCTTCGTAAAATACTGGTTTTCAGCTAAATCCGGCTTGACTGGAGGAAGCCGACCCCAATATAGTTGGGAAAAGGCTAGGCAGATGATGAGTTACCGCGACCCTGGAACGCAAAAAGGGCATTTAGAAAGGATGGGTTCCAGCCGGTATGAGTCTGACACTCCTTTCCGTTCTGCCCAGAGCGAAAGGACTCATTTGATGATTTCCCATTCTTTAAAAAAAAAGACGATGACGTCAGACGGCCGTAAGTACCTTACGAACGTGGCTGTAATGGCTCTAGTTGATAATGGCGAGTGATTTTGCAGTTTTGACGTGAACTCATTGTGTCTCCTTCATTATTGGTGGCTTAGATTTTCGTCATTAGGTATTATATTTGGTTGCTAGGTCGTTAATGTTGTAACAACATTAGGTGATATATCTCCGTCATGGTATTTTAGTCGTTATTAGACCTTTTAGAAAAATCGTGGAAGTAGATTAGGATGCGGAGGAGCGACTTCGTGCTTGCGCTTTTTTTTGCTTTTGCTACTTATTAATTATAAGGGCTACAACGAGCAAGTTCAGATTTAATAGTGAATTTAATTCATTTAGCAAACTCCGCTTTACTTCATTTAACAATATACTTAATTTGATTTAGTCGCCATTCACAAAATCCCTCAGGGCTTCAGGGAAGGCTTTTCGCCCAAAGAAAAAAAGGACAACATTTTTAATTGCTAGAGCATTTCTTAATTACGGCCAATCATTTAGAAATAATGTCCTTTTCGAAATTATGCCACCTTTCGCCCAACGATTATTTCCCCTGATTTGAATATTCCAAACGAAGTCGATTGCCGCAGAAATCGACAGTTCGCGTGCAAACCATTCATTTTGCTGAATTAACACTTAGTACTATAGTTACCTAAACTAGGAGCTCGTGGCTAAATAATAACAGCCGCACGGGTCGATCTTTAAGGTTAAGCAACGCTTGCCAAGGTTGGTCCGTGGATGGGTGACCATCTTAATATACCGAGTTTCCTCCGTGCCTCGGAAAGCACGTTAAGCCGTTGGTCCCGGCTGTCATTTGTATATCTTTGGCAGTCGTTACGGATTGTCAGAAGCCAGTAAATCTAACTCCAGTCTTGCCAAGAAGTACCGTGTTACCCAGTTACTGGGTTGTGGAGGTCTGGTAGGCAGCCGCTCCACGTAAAACACTGGTATTCAGCTGAATCCGGTTTGACTGGAAGCCGACCCCAATATAGTTGGGAAAAGGCTAGGCAGATGATGATGACATCTTCCATTGAGGTAAAATTGGCAGTTTCGTTATGTCTAAATAGTAGTCCATCAAACGAAAACACAAAATTGGCAAATAGGGGAAATAATTCGTGTAAAATCGATTGTTGGTTTAGTTGTAGGCAATGGTGTTTTAAACAACAAATTAAAAGTAATGATTGGGAGTGAACCTAACAGAGGCGACAGGGGGGAGTGTTATGGATTTCAAAATATGCCGTGTGACGGACAAATGACAGCCAGGGCCAACGGCTTTACGTGCTTTCCGAGGCACGGAGGAAACTCGTTATGTTAAGATGGTCACCCATCCACAGACCAACCTTGACAAGCGTTGCTTAACCTTGAAGATCGACCCGTGCGGCTGTTAGTATTTAGCCACGAGCTCCTCATCCTCAATGGAAGATGTATACTATCTTTAATGGGGTACAAACGACAGCAACTTTAACCTGTAAACGATAAGATCACACTTACGCATACTACCTCTATATGGATTTCCTCGTTGACCCCAACCCTTGCCGTAGATCATGAACTTTATTAGGGGTCTATTGGACCCCACTTCAGCGGGGTCATCCAAGCATGATAACTCACGATATATAGTTCTGTTATGTATAATATTAGATTGTTTTCCTCTGGCTCACCAAAGTTTTGGAACACAGAACTTTTTACCCGACCACGGTGAGGGTTATGGTTTAAGTGTCCATGTATGTTATAAATTTCAGTTTTTTTTTTTGTTTTACGCAGCGGTTGATAAATAATACGGGCGCATAGAGGATATCTGATTAATACTACAAAGTTTCGTTTACTGTTTTCGAGAAAATTGTTTTAGATATGGTTCCCGTAGACAAGAACGACAAAGGTGTGACGGCCATGTCTCATGGGACTTTGTGCTACTGAACGAAACTGTTTGTGTTCCCAATTTCCAAAGAAAAAAGTCACAGAAAAAGCCAAATGAACCTAAAATACGACCAAAGATAAATAGTAAATTTAAAATTTTAACCCAAAGGTTGACTGGTAGAGAGTGCCTTGTTGTATTAAGTCCGCCCATGTACCACAACATGTACATCCTCCTAGCCTTTTCCCAACTATATTGGGGTCGGCTTCCAGTCAAACTGAATTCAGCTGAATAGGTACCAATACTTTACGTGGAGCGTAGCTTGACCTTAAAGATGGACCCTTGCGGCTGTTATATTCCAAGACACGAAGGAATCTTGATATGATAAGATGGTCACCCATCCACAGACCAACCTCGGCAAACGTTGTTTAACCTTGAAGATCGACTTGTGCAGCTGTTATATATTTAGCTGCATGCATATTATTTAGCTACGAGCTAACCACTATTGTACATAATTTATTTTTTTGTTAGCCTGTTCTTGCATCCAACTGCTGGGCAAAGGACTGACCTCCCCTTTCTCCTTCCACATCTCTCGGTCTTGGGCAATCATTAACATAAAATTTAAATAAATTAAATGTCCCTGTGTTTTTAATACCGGCGTTGAGGAGATAAAAATACATCAGAAAAATCCTATCCGCCGAAAACATAAAGAATGAAAACACTGATTTGAAAGGTGGATTTCTATTTGACGGTGGGGAAAGAATAATAACTGGGGAACTGAAAAGGTTGGCTCAGCCTTTGTCCGAAACTTATATTATTCTATCAGTTGTAGGGAGCATCTTTTTTTTCATCATAGTAATGTTACTCGTTTACTACTTTTCGGGTTTGGGTAAATGCTATCTCGAGAGGGATATGAGTAAAATTAAAAGTGGTCCTTTTATGCCGCTCCGATCGACGTCGAACTCAACGCCGGCTGTCGCTGAATACCAGCGCTGTGGCTCTGTCTGGCACGCGAGTCCCAGCATTATGCTGAGCGACGGCCATTTTGCGCGAATTTGACGCATATCTTTCCTACTTTTTTATATTTTTTTTTTGGTTTGCATCATGCTTGGCGCAAATAAACGCTTTTTCTTTCTTTCCATCACATCCCGTGGGTGTCGTCAGAGGCGATTAAGGGACTCGCCAGAGAATGCCCAGCAGCGTTCTCTGTAAAAATCAACACCATACACTGCGATCGCCAACCCGAGCCAACTGCCAAGCGTGGCGAATATGGCAAACCCCACCCCTTTTGGGGGAGGCCTGTGTCCAGTAGTGGACGTCTTTCGGCTGAAATGATGAACTGTTGCTATTCAAATTGATTGAATAAGTAGTCCATTTCATTTTATTACAGTTTCCTTATCTATCGCCGTTGCATGTTTTATTTTTATAGCCACTGTAAAAAATAAAGACGTTAATGGTTTCACTCACGTAGAAAGTTAATGAAACAATTAATTGGATAGTTGCAAGTATTTTTCATTTTATCATCTGCAATCATGCGTTTTATTGTGAGTATAGGAAAGCCTTTCCTCTTTGTTTCGGGGAGAGTCATATAAACTTCTGAACCGTAAATAGTGTATGTTTTTAGGGTTCCGTACCTCAAAAGGAAAAACGGAACTCTTACTTACTCATAGATAGCACATTCGCAGGACAACCGGCTACACTTAATTTTCAAGGCACGGTTAAATACCTCCGGGGTGCTACTGAGAAATCCTAAATTCACACTTCACCTTACGCGGGAATCGAACCCAGGACACCGCGCTCATCATTCGCGCTTGCAACTGCTACTATTTTAGGTTATGTTTATTTTTATAAACTGGATTAACATAACCTAAAATAGTAGCTGTACGTCAGTTTTAACATTATTACCAGAGTTAGTTGACTTAACCCTCCCACATCGGCGGGTTAAAAATTTAAAATGAACTCGAGGTTACATTTTAAATTCAGTCGGTGGTGCAAGACGTAAATATAATTTAACTTCAAGGTTAGGTTAGCCAGGGGCGGCGGTCCTGGGGATGACCGTCGCCCCCCATTCATACGGACCCGAGGTGGCGGCGCGTAGTATTCCCGTGCGCCCCTCTTTGACGTCGCAGGGGGAGTCAAACACCTCACTCCCCCCGCTGACCCGAGGTGTGGCGGGCCGGCACCAGTCGGGGATCGCGGAAAGCCAATTAAGTTCTCGCGATCCCCGGCGTTGGTAAGAGATGGAACACCGGGGTGGTTTTAGTCAGTAAGAGTCTGACAGACCCCTCCGCCCGCCCCAGGGTGGAGGACATCCATGAGGATTTCCTCCCGTTAAAAAAAAAAAAAAGTCTAACACTGGGCTTGACAGCGGTCGCCTCCTTTTGCGAGGACGTCATCTCGCAAAAGGAGGCGGCGGAGCACGCGCGGGAGGGTGACCTTCTCGCTGCGCCGCTCCGAAGGCGAAGAAGAGGTCGGAGAAGACGTCGTCTTCTCCCTCCTCATGCTGGTGATGGGCGGGCGATAGGCGCGGGGTCGCCTCCGCCCGCATTGCACTCTACACCACCTTCGCCGGTCATTCCTGGCCCTCCCCCCATGGGGAGGACGTGAGGGGCCCGCCGTGTATTCGGGCGGTCATCGGAGGAGGTCTGGACGAAAAGGCTGGGCCGATCTCCCAGTCCCCCTCCACCCAGACGATGCAAGAATGCCGCTGGGTTGTTTTAGTGGGTATACCGGTCAGCCCGGGGAGTCCCACATACTCCTCCCATTCCCCCGATGGGAGGATAAGTGGGACGCGTAATGCATTTTTTCCCAGCGCAAAAAAAAGGTCTAACACTGAGGTAATTTCTATTGGTGCAACATAAACTATGAGTTAAAATTACAAAATTTAACCCAGACTTAGTAAACCCAAAGTTTATTATTTAAATAGAAGTTTTAAGGCAAGTGAAGATTGTTCTTGTTTAATCTTGCTACTCAGGCCAAGTAGCAAGATTAAACAAGAACAATCGAGTTATTAAGTTCGTGGCTAAATAATAACAGCCGCACGGATCGATCTTTAAGGTTAAGCAACGCTTGCCAAGGTTGGTCTGTGGATGGGTGACCATCTTAACATAACGAGTTTCCTCCGTGCCTCGGAAAGCACGTTAAGTCGTTGGTCCCGTTTGCTGTCATTTCTAGATCTTTGGCAGTCGTTACGGATTGTCAGAAGCCAGTAAATCTGACTCCAGTCTTGCCAAGAAGTACCGTGTTACCCAGTTAATGGGCTGTGGTGTAGGCAGCCGCTCCACGTAAAACACTGGTATTCAGCTGAATCTGGCTTGACTTCCAGTCAAGCGTTGTGCCGACCCCAATATAGTTGGGAAAAGGCTAGGCAGATGAATCGAGTTATTAAGTTAGTGCGAGCTAAACGATGCACCTGCAGACAGGTGTTATGCGAAAATGGTACAACGGCGCAACAATGCGTACCTATGCTTAGAAATTGTTCGAAAATTGCTTTAAAGATGTAGAACAGTTTCAAAGAAAAAGTCGTACGGGATCTTTAACAATCTACGTATAAAGGATAGAAAGTAAAAGTAATACCTTTCGTATGCTATCAAGTAATATCTCAGGACCGCAGAAAAAGGGTCCGTTTATCTTTACTCCACTAAAAGGTTCACTTCAATCAGAAAGCTATCCGTTTCATGTAGACGTTCGGTAGCTCATACAGAACCCGTCTCGGTAAACCTATGTTCGTAATAGTTTTTAACTACGGACAATATTGGTAGAGGTTTCTTTAACATGATTTTAGTGCGATCACTGCTGAAAACTAACCTCACAATCACTTTTAGGGTTCTTTACCTAAAAAGGAAAAAATGGAACCCTTATAAGATCACTTTTTTGTCCGTCCGTCTGCCTGACAAGACCCTTTATCTCGGAAAAGCGGGGAGGTATCGAGTTGGAATTTCTAAGTTAACGTAAAAAAGAAACAGCCGTTTATGCCGCAAAAAACGTAGATTTTACACTCTCAAGGGAATCAAAATGTATAGGGTATTTCCCGCTAACCTAGAACTATGAAATTTGAAAAATTAATACCGTCTTATACCACAAGTATGAGAAAAAGTTTCAAAACGTTATATATATTTGTAATTGAATAAAAAAATATAGTCCTTATTTTAAGTTATACCAACAAATTTGTACGGAACTCTCGGTGGGCGATTCAGACTCGCACTTGTCTGTTTTTTTAAGAATTGATATGCTATAATGTGCCAATGATTGTATTGTGAAAAAAGGGAAAGTGTTATGCATCTTGAATAGCTCCGTTTCCCTCCCACACCTGCCGGTGTGGCATGATGGTTTTAAGACGTCATATAAGACCAGAGCCATTGCAAGATGTCTGTTACTTCTACACAAAATTGGAATGCGTCATGTCTGTGTAGTCATAACTTAGTGCTACAGTGCAGCTAGTGATAAAAAAACATTTTTACAAAAAAAAATCAACCGACTTCCAAAAACAAAATACGACAAAGTAAAAAATAAATTTAATTTCGGAAGTCGGTGTTTTTGGTTATTTTTCGTTTTTTTGACAACGACTTCCGAAATTAAAGTCGGTGTCATAATCGAAATAAACAAAAACACCGCCTAAAAAAGGTTTTTATTTTCAACTTTTTAGTGATATCTACCTGCGTACCCATCAACGGCGTACCGTGATGTTATATTAAGAACAGGAGTAAACAATAAAAAGACATGCGATTTCAGAAATCCCGATCCATTTGCTATCACTTATTGAATAGTTCCGTTGCCTAACTCCGAAATTCTTCAGATCTTCACGAAACTGAAATGGGACCCGGGAAAATATTCTTCCAAACAAAAAAAGAATCATCCAAATCGGTTAACAATAGGCGAAAATATCGCTGCACAAACATTTTTCATGGGATTCCATCATCAGATGCTGACTTATACCTTCCATCATCAGCTCAGCAACATGAGATGATAATTATCAGGCACACATATCTGAATTGCGTTAGAAAGTTTATGAAAAACATTGTATGAGCCTATAAAGTTTGAAGGTTTCCAACGATTATCATGGGATCTCATCATCAGATTCTGATTTAGTGACAATAGGACCAGCTCAGGAGTATAATTTTTTGAATAAAAAAGAATTGTTTTAAATCGGTTCACAATTGCCGGAGAAATTGGTGAACATACATAAAAAAAACATACAGACAGCCGAACATAGAACCTCCTCCTTTTTGACGAAGTCGGTTATAACTTCAATAGTATTTTAATACTCATAGCTTTGGTTTTGCAAAAAAAAAGTATACAGTGTCCCATCTATTTCTGTACCAAAAATTCTATTATAAAAATGAAAAAATCTCACATTTGCGTTTTTAATATTAGTTAATATTACGATTTGTATCTACCACAAGGTCAAAACCTTTTTAAATGTGTTAAAGAATAAAAACTGGCCTAGTGCGAGTCGGACTCGCACGCAAGGCGGCCTCGCATGCAAAGGATACGAACCAATTAAATTTTTGTAACATGTTATTTTAACACTAGACCTACCAATTCTGTTGAAATTTGGTACACATATGGACTTTTGTAACCCAAATACGGACGCGTTTCGTAAATTATTAAATTTTTAGAGTGAAGGTCACTTTTGGGGTCAAACATGAAAATTAAAAAAAAAAATTAAAAATATCGTGTGATATATCAAATAAAAGGACTTACTGTGAGAGTTTTAATTATATTTTATTCATATTTTTAAAATTAATGGTTTTGAAGTTAATAAAGAAATTAGACGAAAAATGACCATTACCTCCCGCATCTCCGAAACTTTTGAAAAAAAAATGAAGATAATATAACTTTACCTAAAGATTACAGGAAAACCTATAAGATGACTGTATTGTTATATTAATATGTTAAAAAATAAAATTCGTTCGGAATCCTTTGCAAGCGAGTCCGACTCGTACTTGGTCAGTTTTTATTAACATAGGTACGCTCACTGAAAATGCTAGCTATGGAATCTGCAGAATGCTAACGCTAGTTGCTCTTTATTATTGTTATGCTAAAAACGTGTAACTTACTAGTTACACGTTTTTAGCTACTATGTTCGAATAACATTTTGTTGTTGTCTGTTGCTGTCTCAATTCAGTACTAAAGGGAAAATGGGACAAAGATGAGACGAAGATATAGTTCTAATTTTCGAAAGCAAGTTCGTGCCATTTTTAAACTGCAAAGCTTGTTGCAACTTTCCGACTGATATCTAACTAAGAAAAACAACATCTTTTTTTTTAAAGGTTAGAAATCTCCAAATGACTCCTCCCGCCCTGGGTGAAGTAGAAGGGAGTGTCAGACTATTACTGACTAAAACCCATCCGTGTTCCTCCTAGTCCTCTTTTCGCAACATGTCTCATTACCTATTGTTCTGTTTTCTCGCAAATGTGTTGTAAAAAGTTGTATAATACACGTGCGGATATTGGTATTTACAAACTCGTGACTCGTTTGTCAAAAACCAACTTACCGCACTATTATCATAAATAACTATTTCAGTGTTGGTCCCACGGTGAACGTAGTTCATTATGATGAATACAATGCCCCCTTAAGAGGTATTGCGTTTATTCTGTTACACGTTTTTATATTTTACTTTAAAAAAAAACATGTTTTCTAAAAACCAGTGCAGTCACCTTTCGCATGGATACCTACTTCTTTCCACCTAGTGCACAGTTCTAACGATGTTCGTATTTTTGTTCAAAAAGCTCCCATTCCACATTTTAGGGTTCCCGTGCTAAAACATTAAGAAACGCAAATATTTCGAAAAGTTGGTCCGTAAGCGATTGAGCTAAGAGAGTCGAGGTACTGAAAACAGCAATTTTGTATCGTTTTACATATTAATCATGCCTAATAATAAGTATAGTTTTGTAGGGTCTAATTTTAAGTATTTGTTTGCCAACTATGTATTAAGCATTCAAGTACCTACTACGGTAGCATTTAGATAAATGTGCAATAACGATCTTTGATCCACATACATTTACTGACTTTCATAATTTCAAAGACAGAAATAAAGACAAAAAGCTGTTATGCATCGACTTCTATCGTGATCCTACCTTAATTTTTGTGACCATTTTATATACGGACAACATGACGATAATTTATTTTACGCATGTCCGATAGATATTTAAACTAACACGTTTAAGTAATAATATTTCTTTGACGAAAACAACTATTTATTGCTGCAGTTTTTAAATTCTAAATTTGATTTGTTATTTAAATTGTATATAAATGAAAAAGGTTCTACTGAACTAGTTTCAGTAGAAATTGTTGAAAGGAATATTATACTGTTCATTACATAAAAGTGACCATGTTTAAACTTAAGTATTTGTGTTTATCAACCATATTATTTAATAGCATTATAGCATCTGAAATTCAAACACATGTGGGTAATGCAAATGGCTTTCGACCAGATAAGCACAAATATTTAGTTAAGTTAGATATATCGTATGCAGACCCCAATTCCCATGTAATGGGTTTGTGCAGTGGATCGATCATAGACAAGAAATGGATAATCAGCGCCGCACATTGTTTCTCTGATAATGTAATCAAAATCCGAATAACTAAGAACATTGGCTCAAAAAAACGCGTTATAGGAATTGGAAGAAAATTTGTAATTCATCCAGATTTCATTCATGATGACAATAATTGCGATGTAATTTACGATTATAACAATTATCAAAACGATATAGCGCTTGTGAAGACTGCGAAACCAATTCAATTCAACGCGCTCACGCAGCCGATTGGTCTGGCGCGACTCGGAGCGTTCGGGCAGCTAGGGACCATTGCTGGGTATGGAGGAGATAGGAACCCGACAAAACCTTTAGAAGGTACTGTTGTGGTCGATCGCTGCGGGCCTGACAATAAAATGCTGTGCTCGTACTATTTCGCATATTCGGAAAGCGGAGATTCGGGAGGAGCATTGACAACGGATGACGGTCTGGTTGGCATCACTAGCGCAGGAACGTCCCGAGTAGGCGGCAAAATAAGTATTTTCGTTGATATTTCTTTACATTTTAAATGGATTACTAAAGTTACGGGAAAGAACTTTACACTACATGGGCCCGAAATAACCACATCATGATTTTAATTATGTGTGTTATCGGGTCGAAAAGTTATTGAAGTTGGACCTAGAAAATAAAAAAGTATGAACTATGCGTATTGCGGGTGTTTTATTTCAATAATTACATTTTTATTATAATATTCGAAGGCGTTTACGCGCAATAGAGTGTGACTACAATAGATTAATAAGAAATAAGTGTTTAATTGTATACTGTTTGTAAATATCAAGCGCAACATGAATATCTTGCGCATGAAGCCTTACCTTACCTTACCTTGAAAATAAAAGGTATGAAAGTATGTTTTGTGTACTATACCTATATTTAAATTTTAGCCCAATGTAATTCAAAACAGTTCTGGCTCAATGATTCATCAATGCCCAGATCCTGAGATCTAGAAAGTACCAACGTTACCTGCCTTAAGGGCCCTATCACAGTAATTTTTTTTGTAGTATTGAAAATCATCAATTGACTCCTCCCGCTCTGGGTGAAGCAGAAGGGAGTGTCAGACTCTTACTGACTAAAACCCATCCGTGTTCCTCCTAATGCCCTTTGCGTTCCAGGACCGCGGTGACTCTTGGCTATCCACTAATAGTTTTTATAGCATAAAAGAGTTCTTTAAAAAAATATTAAATTACTAATAATGTTTACGCTTATAATGTTAATTTTTGGACCATCTTTTATACCATGTTTTTATGCAAATAAATTTTATTCTATTATATTCTTTCAAACAAATTCCGCAACCCCAGCAGGCACTGGCCCTAGCGGGCTCCGTCTTCTATGCTGACAGCTCTTTGAGGCGCGTGTGGAACACAGCGCGCCGTCGACCCGGGCCTGGTTCTGATCGAACGGCGAGGCACCCATTGCTCGCCGTCCGCACGCCTGCGCCTACGGTGGCCGAGAATCGCCCTGCAACTCCCGACGCCCGAGTTGTCTTCTCTTGTTTCGACGGCTGGGGCGTGAGGTTTCCCTCTCTCTCACGCGTTCGGCCTCCTCCTTCGTTAGCATAACTGCTTCGCAAACCCTCCGACAGTCATGCGTTTTCACTCACAAAACTGCTGACTCATCGCATTATGTAGAAATTAGGCAGTTTGAATTACGTTTATTTTAGGGTTTATTGTTAATTTATTTAATAAATATTTATTACATTTTAATTTGTAATGAACTAAGGTTTATTTTGGTATAAATTTTACGTAATAATATTAATGTGTTATGGAGAAATTGACAGTTAATTCTGAGCGTTTTTAGTAGTTTTTTAAGGATTTGAATGGGATTTTTTCTACTTATTTCAAATTTCTGAGGCCACAATGCACGAAACCACTAAATAAGGGATATTATGAAATATTTTTCATTACATTAATTTGGTTTGTACAGTAGTTCCACCCACGAGCTCAAAAAAGTGCCGTCGCGCTTTTCATGACTTACTTCGGAATTTTGATTTTTAACAAATAGATAAGAAAAAATTGCGAAAAGTGAAGCTGCTATACACTATACTAATAACTATTCTCAACTACCCAATAAGTCAAAGTTGTCTAATATTTAATTTTCTGAGAATAAGAAATCTAAAATTGGCCATTTTACGACAAAAAATACAGTCAAATTGTAATAGGGCTCTTAATTATGCATACCAAGTATAAGGAAGGATATTTTGAAATTAAAAAAAGTAAAAAGGCCTTTTTTTGTTATTATTGTTTATTGTTGTGGAGAGACTAACTTTAAACTTGATTTAAGTGCTATTTGACATTAACCGAACACGTATTTAAACACTTTCTAAGATACAAGCCAAGTTAGCTCAATATTCCGCGAACGAATTCCTGAATAAAAAAATTGTTGACACCCCACATGTTTTCCTGTAATCTTTAGGTATAGAACTATCAGATTTTATTTCAAAATTTTAGGCTCAGTAGTTTTGGAGATAAGGGGGGGAATGGTCATTTCTGGTCAAATTTATTGAATAACTTCAAAATTATTTATTTTAAATAATGAAAAAAAAAATATTATTAAAACCCTCACAGTAAGCCCTTTCATTTAATATCTCACACGATATATCGTGAAACCAGAAAATAAAAAAAAAAGGTTTTTTTTTTAATTTTCTTGTTTGACTCCAAAAGTGATCTCCATAGTAAAAAAACATTTTTTTACGTAAAGCGTCCGTATTTGGGTCACAAAAGCCCATATGTATACCAAATTTCAACGGAATCGTTCCAGTAGATCCGGAGAAAACTAGCTATGACAGACAGACAGATAGACACTCGAGTGATCCTAGAAGAGTTCCGTTTTTTACGGATATGCGGAACCCTACAAAAAGAAACTTAAGCATCGTTAAAAAAGGAACCGAAACAAAAATAAAAGGGAATCTGGAAATTAACGGAGCACAGAAATATGTAGCCACACCGTTTGTCAAGTTTGGCACAAAGTATGCAAAACAAAACCACAAACCGACGCAACGGTGCCCAGCCGCCTGTGACCATGCTACTTTAACCTGTATACCTTTTTATTTGGAGACACCTGAGAGTTTTCATAAAAAAATATGTTTTTGGGGTTCTCAGTTCAAGAGTTCTTTAAACCAATCCTAAACGTAAGCTGAAGAACACAACACTACTGCCATTTTCTCATACTTTAAATTAGGACACGACATAGTTTGACAATCCAGAATGGTAGCATTGTTCATCCCGACTAATCCCTTCCTTTACTTTTAGCAGTCTTTCAATCAAAGACTGATTGATAACTTCAAACTTAAAACATTCAAGAAACATAACGACTGTACGCCTTCATGGTGCATTACAAACTAAACTTTGCTCCAACAAGACAAGATAATGACTGTTACCGCTACTTTACTTCCGCGGCCTTCATTTTTTGCTGCAGCGCATTGACTGGAACGGCACGAAATTCAAATTGTGAATACGAATGGACCAATGGGAGAGCGAGGCCTGCATCTCGCAATCAAAGTTTTCTTCGCTTTTAGCTTACAAGGTGATGTCGGAAATGTGTTGCTGGGGAGTCCGATGCTGCCGTTAAGACCGGCCTTGGCGAGGGGCCGGACTATATCCTCGCTGTATTGTATTGTCAATCCGACAGTGTAGAGTGGCCTCTGCTTCGTGTATCGCTATTGTTAATGTTAATCTCCCGTTAAATTAACTGTATGTATGCGTTAAGATTAGGTGCCCTCTTCAACACCGAAACCGGTCGGCAGCATGCTTGACTTCCTTTTGTTTCTTGTGGCGATTTTTTTGTAAGCGACCAAAAGTTTCTGATAATAATCAGCTGTGTTTTAAACAGCGATCTGTTTACATTTGATTTTTTGCGGGGTAACTGTACACGAGTTATCAGCCGGAGAAGGTATAATATTATGGTATAGTGTGGCGAACCGCAATTGAGTTTCTGGACAACTATAGTCATTATTAAAACTAAACAAAAACTGTAAATTTGACGTTCAATTTACCTTGAATGTGAGTGGGACACAACTGTATTGCTATTCTATAAAAATCTAAGGTAAGCTGTCAATCCATTATAATTAAGCTGGAATGACAGTTAATTTCAAGCCTTCCTTTCCACCAAGTTTTCTCGGTGGAATAGAACAGAATAGAATAGAAAAACATTTATTCAGCACAGACACAAACGCACAGCGACAAAGAAAACAAAGTAATAAGTAGCAGGTACACAAATGGCGCTGAGCGTACCCATGCCGAAAGGGTAACCATCTCAGCATTTGCTGGGCGTCAGACACCCAGCGCTGGTAAAAGATGGTTACAGCCACACTATTCTGTCAAGGTATTATCTTAGGTATGGGCATGAAGTGTCATTCCATTTTGTTTGTAGGTATAGATTGACAGGCATGAGGACAACACTACATGTTGCCCTCATGCCTCACCGTGTAAACTGCCGGTTGAATCTGTAAAGATGTCGAAGTGAAGTCTTGAGAGAAGTGATCACATTCCAACTTGATGGCATGGAATGGCAGCTCATTTCGTGATCATTTCTCCCAAGCCTTTATCGACATGTTTACAGAATCGCACTGATACACACAGTACCTATTAATTACCTACACCATACGATTGTATATAGGAAATATACATAGAATATGAATGTGAGGAGCTCGTGTCTAAATAATAGCAGCCTCACGGGTCAATCTTTACGGTTAAGCAAGGCTTGTTTCTTTCAGTGTTAGATAGTCCATTTATCGAGGAAGGCGTTAGGCTATATATTATCACGCTAAGACCAATAGGAGCGGAGCAGTAATGAAAATTGTGACGCAAACGAAGTTGCGCGGGTCAACTAGTCATAAATATACGGATTAGATAAAGAGAATTTATTTGACGCACCTTTAAAAATATGCACAAACTTACTCGTGTAAGTAATAATATTTATTTGATAAAGAAATGTATTAGTTTATTGGTGCATTCTTTGCATTTTACATATGACTAGCTGTTGCCTGCGACTTTGTTCGCGTGTGAGTCCGAAAAGAAATCATCATCTGCCTAGCCTTTTCCCAACTATATGGGGTCGGCTTCCAGTCAAACCGGATTTAGCTGATTACCAGTATTTTACGCGGAGCGGCTGCCTACCAGACCTCCACAACCCATTAACTGGGTAACACGGTACTTCATGGCAAGACTGCAGTCAGATTTACTGGCTTCTGACTATCCGTAACGACTGCCAAAGATTTACAAATGACAGCCGGGACCAACGGCTTAACGTGCTTTCCGAGGCACGGAGGAAACTCGGTATGTTAAGATGGTCACCCATCCACAGACCAACCATGGCAAGCGTTGCTTAACCTTGAAGATCGACCCGTCCGGCTGTTATTATCCAGCCACGAGCTCCTCAAAGAAATGATTTCGCTGAATAAGATCACTAAGAAAAGATATAGGAACAGTCAATATCCAGCAATACCTAACCCCTGATAGAATTAGGAAGTTGGAAGAGTGTAATTCAAGGCACACTCTGAACTGTATTCAGGAAATGTCCCGTTGGTCTGCGTGGGGTACTGAGTTCGATTCCCAGGTCGGGCAAAAAGTGTATTTGAGGTTTTCCATTAGGAATTTCTCAGTGAGATCAAAACCTCATTACAAAGTTTAAGAGGGATTGTATATCTGAGCAGAAATCATAAAACTTAACCGGGTGATGAGTATCATTTACTTCAATCAAATGATCGTGTTCATGGACATACAACCTGTAACAGATAGATAGAACATAATTATGAAGAACTTTCACTATGGGACCAACACTGAAATCGCGAAAAATAAAATCGCCTCCCCCACACATTTCTGTGCGCATTACTCGATAAAATGTATTGAACAGCTGTTTTTTTTTTGCGATTTCGGGATTGGTAAAGTTTTTCATAATGATGAGTACAATGACCTCTTAAGAGGTATTGGGTTTATTCTGTTACACGTTGTATATACCTATTCTATTTTCTCCAAAAGCATTTGTCAATATTACACGCATTGAAGGTTGTTACTTGGTCGGTGCGAGGGACCAAAATAGTTCATTGCTATAGCCTAGAAACATCAGTTTTTTAGCTCGATGGGACCACCGTACAGAGAAAAATAAAACCGGCCAAGTGCGAGTCGGACTCGCACACGATGAGCTCCGTACCATAAACCTTAATTTTTATTATTTGTTGTTATAGCGGCAATGGATATACACAATCTGTGAAAATTCAACTGTCTACCTATTACGGTTCTTGAGATACAACCCGCTGACAAACAGACGGACGGACAGCGGAGGCTTAGTACGGAACCCTAAAAATGAATTTATGTTGTGGAGCAATGGTACAACACAGTCTCTATTAAAATAACGTACCTAACCATCTTATTGAATAAGTATGTGAGATGGAAGATCAGGTGGGTTGAGTGTATTAAGGAACTCCACAGGATAGTGAATAGCATAATCCATATGCACTACAGGGTCCATGGATTTGTACCTACTGGTATTCTGATTCTTGGAACGACATCAACAAAGTGTCAATAAGATAGAAGCCAGATCGTTCTTAGGTGTCAAAAAAATCGGAATTCGGTGTCAAAAAACGAAAAATAACCAAAAACACCAACTGCCGAAATTAAAGTTATTTTATATTTTGTAGTGCTTTGTTTTTGAAAGTTCGTCGTATTTTTTTTTAATTTTCTTTTTTTAGTGGTACCTGCGTACTCATTCATAGCGTACCGGCGTGATGTAATGTTATATACTGGTATAAACAATAAACAGACATGCGATTTCAGCGATCCCGATCCAATTGCTACCTATAATTTATTGAAGAGTTCCGTTGCCTACCTCCGAAGTTCTTCATCAGATCTTCACCAAATTGAAATGGGAACAGTCCGGAAAAATACTCTTCCAAAAAAAAAAAATGAATCATCCAAATCGGTTGACAACTGGTGAAAATATTGCCGAACAAACATTTTTCTTGAGATTCCGTCATCAGATCCTAACCTATACCTTCCATCAGCAGCTCAGCAACATAAGATGATGATTACCAGGCACAAATGTCTGAATTGCATTAGAAGCTTTATAGAAAACATTGTGTGTGCCTGTAAAATTAGAGGGTTTTTCTCGATTTTCATGGGATCATGTCACCAGATTCCGACTTGGTGAAAATGGAACCACCTCAGGAGTTTAAAATAAAATATATTTTTAAAAATCGGTCCACAATTGGCGGACAATTTGGTGAAAATACATTAAAATAAAAAACATACATTCAGCCAAACATAAAACCTCCTCCTTTTTGAAGAAGTCAGATAATAGAATACTCTTTATTCTTCTTCTTCTTCTACCTGGCGTTAATCCCGGCTATTGCCAGGGTCCGCCTTCCTACTTAGCTTCCTCCACTTTGCCCGATCTTGAACATCCTTCTCAGTTAGGCCATTAATATAATATAATAATAATATAATATTCCACACAACTATCACACAACGCCATCTAGTCCCAAGCTAAGCAGAGCTTGTGTTATGGGTACTAGACAACTGATAAACATACTTATATATTTCTAAATACATACATATTATAGATAAACTACACCCAGACACAGAACAAATGATCATGCTCATCACACAAACATTTGTCCTGGGTGGGAATCGAACCCACAACCTCTGGCATAGTAGTCAGGGTCACTAACCACTAGACCAACAGGCCAGTGGCTCTCATGTCGGACTTAACGACGTCCAACCAGCGCTTGCGAGGGCGACCACGGGACCTAGCCCCAAGAACAGCCATATTCATGCAACCCCGACCAACGTACTCCATAGGGCGGCGCATGATGTGGCCATACCATCGCAGACGACACTCTTGCAGTTTTTCCCCCACGTCACGTACACCAAGACTACCACTAATGAAAGAGTTGCGTATGCGATCGGATCGCGTTACGCCACTCATCCACCTCAGCATCTTCATCTCCGTGACGCGAAGCTCCTGGGTGAATAGAATACTCTTTATTTACTCTTTATTTAGAATAGAATACTCTTTATTATGTACACCATATAAGTTACAGAAAAGATAGATGAAGAAAACATTACATAGGGTGACACAATGGGCGGCATTATCGCTAAAAGCGATCTTTTCAAGACAACCTTTGGATGGATTTCAAAGATAACGAAAAAAAAAAACACACATGCAGCCGAACATAGAACCTCGTCCTTTTTGAAGAATTCGGTTAAAAATCGCACGTTCACATAACCACTGCATGGGCTTGCTGAAGTTGCGTTTGTCGAGTGCGAGTCACCGCGGCCTTAGAACGCAAAGGGCATTAGGAGGAACACGGTGCGTTTTAGTCAGTAAGTTCTGTTCCGCCCAGAGTGGGAGGAGTCATTTGATGACTACCCGGCCTTAAAAAAAACAAATAACAGGTTTGCCAAGTAGGTTCTGAACGTCTGGGTATATTTAGGCTATTAGATCTCAACCGTCGATATAAATAAAGCAAGATCTGTTGGAATTGTAATCTTGCACCCAGTTTCAGAGTATTCTCTTTAAGAAGATAGGAAAATTGTGCAACACAAATCGTCTTCCAACTGCACTTGCATGTTTTTTTTAAGGTAGAGTTTTTTTATTTATTTAAGAGCCAAGGAGTTGAGGTTTTAATACAAGCCTTACCTTCATCAGCTTGAGGCGAGTTAACTAATTGTCTCCATTACTGTCATTACACCAAATTCATTCCAATTTTGTATCAAAAAACCAAAAAAAAAATCTTTACAAATTTCCATTGATCTGTCTTACATGCCATACAACAAGTAAGAAAGCGACCGAAAAAAAAAAACATGCGCCATCACCTACTATTGGAGCAACAGCAAAACTAATTAATTTCCCATTAATGTTAATAAAATCTCCACCCACTTTCAGAAATGAATAATTGAATAGAAACAACAGTACCTACAAATGTAAAGAAATAACGAAAAACAATATACTTACCAATAATACCATTAAGAAATATTATTCAAACTAACCTTACAGAAAAAAATACAGAGCAATCTATTCGTAATCTAACTCTAACTTTTAATATTATAAATGCGAAAGTTTGGATGTACCTATGTTTGTTACTCAATCACTGCAGGACAGCTGAACGGACTTGGATGAAATATGGAACAAAGATAGATTATAGTTTGGAATAGACCATAGGCTATTTTTTTATCCCGAGAGTATGTTTCCTAGGGATCTCGCGGGCGAAGCCGCTGGCAATAGCTAGTGATTTAATAAGTTTATTCAGTATCTCGTATTTCCCACCCGGGCTTTAATGACTGCCAAGAGAACGGATGAGTGTCAGAACATTGTGTTGTGGGATGCTTGCCCACCTTTCTGGTTCAAGCTGCAATTGTGCAGAAAAAATACGCTGACTATGCCCTGAATCCAGCAACTCCACGACTGGGGCGGCTTCCGTGGGCGAGATATCATCCTTAACTATTAGGATAAAATACAACCGACTTCCAAAAACAAAACGCTACAAGGTGTAAAATAACTTCGGAAGAAATAAAAGAACTTAAATTTCGGAAGCCGATGTCAAAAAACGAAAAAATTACCAAAAACACCGACTTTCGAAATTAAAGTTCTTTTCTTTAGTTATTTTATACCTTGTAGTGTTTTTTGGGATGTCGGTTGTATTTTTTGTAAAAAAGTTTTTTTATATGCCGAAACTATATTCAAAATTTTAAGAATTCTGCAGTAAAAATATATATATTTAACAAAAGATAATATTACTAAGACAAGGAAGATTAGGAAAATTTTAAGGTTTAATAGGGTTTCGTTATCTGCTCTGCATCTTTATGATAAACAACATATTTCGATATTTTAATAATTAGTTCGGCATTCTTCTGAGTGATTAAATTTTATGTTTTGCCCACTACTCAGCAACGGTAATAACATTCGCTATCGCAGCCATGAAGTCCTTATAAGTACATGTGACGCAAAACGAATGGTGGACTATGGACTAGGAGTCATCCGAGATTATTTGCAGGAACCGAACATGGTCCCAGAAACTGAAAATAAAATTTGTTTTTTAACTGTAGGTAATCAATCCCAAGAGCTATGAGATCAATAATAATAACCGAACATGCATAAAATCATCAACTGATTAGCATATTATTAGGGCATAGCGAGGAACACGAGTGGGTTTTAGTCAGTAAGAGACTGACGCTCCCTTCCACTCCGCCCAGAGCGAGAGGAATCATTAGATGATAATCATTGGGTAGAGTAAAAAAATATTTTCCTTACACTTACCAACTCAAAAACTAGCTCTTAGGCTACCACTCAATTGACGCGGCGCGGAGCAGTAATGGTGTTTGTCCACTTTACAGACATTTTAATCAATGGAATTGCACCAAATCTTCGCACCATGTGTGTCAGTGACATTTTGTGCAATTCTATTGGTTAATATTTCTCCGTTTCTCCGCTCCGCTAAAACAGCCAGGCACCCTAATGAGGGGTGGAGTTGCGGACTGTCTGGAGTAATGTGTTCACGTGAAGTGTAGGTATATATTTTGAGCTGGCAGAGGATTTTTTCGGGCTTAAAACTAGTTCTCAAATCCCTATCCACTGAGAAGCAGCGGAGATTTTATGCATTTCCATTATCGCTCTGTTCCGCTCCTCTCCTCTCCGCTCCAGTAGAGAGCCTGCTTTAATATCGTTAGGGTCGGAATCATGTTCATTTCACACAAAAAGATTTTTTTTTTCACAACCCATCCCAAAGAGGTGAGTGAGGCCTTACAGTTTTGTTTTTTTTTTTTTTTTTTTTTTTTTTTTACTATTGATAGGCACGCGTTTGACCACTATCTCACCTGATGGTAAGCGAGGATGTGGTCGAAGATGGAGCACGCTTGCCTAGAAATAACCTATTCACTCTTGATTTAAAGACTCCCAGGTTGTAGCTATCAGGAAACACAGACTCCGGCAGGGAATTCCACTCCTTAGCTGTACGCACTATGAATGTGTTCCCAAAACGTTTTGTGCGTATGGGTGGGATGTCCACCATGTACCGGTGGCGCATCGCCGTTCGTCTTGTGGTCCGATGATGGAACGGGCGTTTGTCTTCAAGTTATTTACTTTTATCCACTATCTAATCTAATTAACTTTTAAAACATTTACTTCTTTTTTAGTAGGAAGTTATTTTACTGAAAACGAGTTAAAACACAAAAGTTTACCACGAAATAGCTATTATTTTTTTATTATTTATTGAAAATTTAAATGCGAGACGTTTTCGTATGTACTAAGCCGATAAAACAATACGTGAAAATTGATTACCTTTAGATTTATTATTAAACCCACTTAAATTGGTTTGGTTGGAGGAAAGCTCAGCCAGAAAGGTCAGACCCAGGTCGACGGCGTGTTGTATTCCACGCGCGCCTCAAAGGGAAGTCAGCATAGTAGACGAGGCCCGCTAGGGCCAGTGCCTGCCAGAGTACAGGAATTTATCCGAAAGAGTCACCGCGACCTCGGAACGCAAAGAGCTTTAGGGAGGAACACGTATGGGTTTTAGTCAGTAAGAGTCTGACACTCTTTTCCGCTCCGCCCAGAGCGGGAGGAGTCATTTGATAATTTCCCATCCTTAAAAAAAAGGAGGAAAGCTAGGTGTGAATATTCGACTTGATTGTTAATTCTACGGAGCAGCAAAGGGTTTTCTCACTTCTTCTTCTTCTACCTGGCGTTAATCCCGGCTATTGCCAGGGTCCGCCTTCCTACTTAGCTTCCTCCACTTTGCCCGATCTTGAACATCCTTCTCAGTTAGGCCATTGGCTCTCATGTCGGACTTAACGACGTCCAACCAGTGCTTGCGAGGGCGACCACGGGACCTAGCCCCAAGAACAGGGTTTTCTCACTACTTGTTTGTAAAACCTTACAGCCTTAATCTGTGATATTTTTAAAAGATCGTAAATACTTTTCATTACCACAATATTGGTTTAGTACTCGTAGGGACATGTTAGGCGAGGATGTTTCATTTTTTACTTATTTATGCCATCTTCCAAAGGTCAATCTAAAGGTTGTCTTGAAAAGATCGCTTTTAGCGATAAGGCCGCCCATTGTGTCACCCTATCTAATGTTTTCTTCATCTGTTTTTTTCTGTAAATTACATGTTGTACATAATAATAATAACGAACGCTTTTTTCGGGCCCTAAATGGGCCGTAGCCTGTTTGCGTTTCGGTGATCGTTTTGGAGATACCAAAGGTTTTTTTTTGTGCAATTATGAAAGAAGTTATCATGACGAATAACTACCGGAGATTTATTGTGAAAGACGGCACGGTCGACATATTATGTCGGGCATGTCACCGTCCGGGAGAATCAATTCGTCACATTATCTCTGGTTGTTCTCGTCTAGCTAACGGAGAATACTTGCATAGGCACAACCTTGTAGCTAGGATTATCTATCAGCAACTTGCTCTGAAATACTCTCTTGTGAAGTCGGAGGTGCCATACTATAGGTATGCGCCCGACCCAGTTCTCGATAATCACACATCGAGGCATGCCTTTTAAGTTCTGTCGTTTCCATATTTCCCGGCAATTTTGAATTTGGAACTGTTCTATATTTGAATGTGTTTAAATTTTGAATCTCAAAACAGTTGAAAGTATTATGATTAATGTTATTGTTTATTTTATTATATTCTGTTCTATTCATGTAGGGTGTCAACATTTTTTTATTCAGGAATCCGTTCGCGAAATATTGAGCTTAAAGTGCAATTTTTTATAACAGTTATGTACCAACCTCCTCTACCAACAAAACCGTTACTTGGCTTGTATTTTGGAAAATGATAAAATGCGTGTTCGATTAATGTCAAAGAGCACTTAGACCAAGTTTATAGTAAATCTGTCCTCAAAAACGAACAATAACAAAAAAAAAACAACGGTTTGCACTCCGGGAGGTACTCCCTTTCTTCTCCTAAAATTGTTTGTCTGAAAATCATTATCCATAACACGTTTGCTATAAACTTTAGTAACCATAATGCTCAAAATTCCGAAATTTTGTTTAACATAAATATCTTTGGTTCTAAAAGTATTCTGTCATAATATCGAGTACCTACTATAATAATTTAATCTCCTAATTTTACATGACCTAAAGTCATATGTCGTAAGTATTGTATATTATTCCGAATGTTGATTTATATTTTTTAGTCGTAAAAAATTGCAAAACATTAGATTTTAGTGACAGAAACGAATCGCTGTAAATTCGACTCCCAGCAGTCTTGTCTGCCCTACCCTTAGAGAGTAATTTAAAATTGCGTAGGCGCGGAGGGGCGAGGCGGCCCTCGAGTTGAGGAGCAGGTGGTTGTAACACTCACCGCCGCGGCTGAGGCTGGCCGGCGATGCCGAAGCTGCGGTGCTTGCTTACACGCTGCATGCTGCATGCTTGCTTGCATGCTGCATGCTTGCTTGCATGCTGCATGCTTGTTTGCATGTTACATGCTTGCTTGCCTGCTGCATGCTTGCTTGCTTACAAAGAGCACATGTTCACAATCAACTGCTTTATTATAAACAAGCGGACGTCACGCGGTTTCACCCGCGTAGTTTCCGTTCCAGTGGGAGTTTGGGAATAAAATATATGTTACTCTCTGATAATGTAGCTATCCATTGCTGAAAGAATTGTTGAAATCGGTCTAGTAGTTTTTGAGTTCATTCATTACAAACGTACACACACACACACACAAAAATACAAATGTTATAATTTATAACATTTGTATTTTTCAAACTTTATAATTTTAGTATGTATGTAGATGTAGATAGTGTAGATATAAATAATAAAAAAAATGAATATTTTAAGAATATTATTATTATAAATAAACATTGTTTTAATTCAGGACTTAAAATTTATATTAAAAACGGTTTATGTCTATTGTATATTATTGATTGTAATATTTATGACAAACGGGTTTAGGAAATAAAAAAAAATAAAATTATGGGTAAAAAATTAGATGACACAATAGAGAACCACTCCGGGAGTGTTGACAGAAGTGAAAACTTGAATACGTGTTTCTCTCCTTCCGTCTTACGAATTTTCATGGGTCATGTGTCCTGACGCCAGGGTCACGTGTCCTGACGCGAGTTTAATATTTTTGACATATCACAAAAAAGTTTGCAAAACACCGCTAAAGAAGTTTTCATTTCAAAAAAACCGAATAAACTACGCCTTCTACATTTTTTTTTAAATTTCGAAATGTCCTTCCTTATACTTAGGCATAAAGGCCTACCTTTATGCCTAAGTATAAGGACGGACAGACCTAGAACGCACCGACGTTACCTATAACGTCGGTGCTTTCTAGGTCTCAAAATCTGGGCATTGATTTTATTATTATTAGGCTAAAATTTTGATAGACACACACACATAACATAATTTTATACTTTTATTTTCAAGGTCCAAATATCATATTGCGCTTGAGATTTACAAACAATGTACAATCAAACACTTCTTCTTATTAATCTATTGTAGTCACACTCTCTTGCGCGTAAACGCCATCGAATATTATAATAAAAATTTAAGTATTGAAATAAAACACTCGTAATATGCATAGTTCATACTTTTTATTTTCTAGGACCAACTTCAATAACTTTTCGACCCGATAACACCCATAATTAAAATCATGATGTGGTTATTTCTGGCCCATGTAGTGTAAAGTTCTTTCCGGTAACTTTAAGAATCCATTTAAAATGTAAAGAAATATCAACGAAAATACTTTCTTGGCCAGGGGACCCTCCGCTAGTGATGCCAACCAGCCCGTCATCCGTCGTCAATGCTCCGCCCGAATCTCCACTTTCCGAATATGCGAAATAGTACGAGCATAGCATTTTACTGCCAGACTCGCAACGATCGACCACAACAGTGCCTTCTAAAGGTTTTGTCGGGTTCCTATCTCCTCCATACCCAGCAATGGTCCCTAGCTGCCCGAACGCTCCGAGTCGCGCCAGACCAATCGGCTGCGTGAGCGCGTTGAATTGAATCGGTTTCGCAGTCTTCACAAGCGCTATATCGTTTTGATAATTGTCATGTTCGTAAATTTCATCACCATTAGGATCATCCTGAATGAAATCTGGATGATTTACAAATTTTCTTCCAATTCCTATAATGCGATTTTTTGAGCCAATGTTCTTAGTTATTCGGATTTTTATTACATTATCAGTGAAACAGTGTGCGGCGCTGATTATCCATTTCTTGTCTATGATCGATCCACTGCACAAAACTATTCCATCGGAGTCGGGGTCTGCATACAATATATCTAACTTAACTAAATACTTGTGCTTATCTGGTCGAAAGCCATTTGCATTACCCACATGTGTTTGAATTTCAGATGCTATAATGCCATGAAATAATATGGTTGATAAACACAAATATTTTAGTAAAAACATAGCCCTTTTCACGTAACAAACAGTATAATATTTCTTTCAACAGATTCTACTGTAACTGGTTTGGTAGAGCCACTTTTATTTATATATGCCAAACCAATTTTCGAATTTAAAGAATGCAGCAATAAATAGATATCATTGTCATAGAAATATTATTACTTAAACGTGTTTGTTTATGCACTTGTCGGACATGCGTCATATAAATTATCGTCATGTTGTCTTTTCTCAAAGTGCTAATTTTTGTGATAATTTTATCACAATATGCGATAAAATTATCACAAAAACTAGCACTTTAAGGCTTAATAAATATTTTACGAACCCCAAAAAATAAACGTCAATTATTATTTAGGCGTGATTTATGCCAAATTACTGCTTTTTAGGTTTCTAAATCTCTGTATGAAAAAACGGAACCCTTATTGCATCATTCGATTGTCTGTCTGTCCGTCTGTCACAGCAGATTTTCTCCAAATCTAGGTACTATAGTGATTCAGTTGTTTGGTATACATTATAACCTTATGTCACCCAAATTCGCACGATTAATGAAAATAAATAAAGTTTAAAAATGAGGCTAACTATGTGGAAAAAAGGTGAGATAGTGGTCAAACCCGTGCCTATCAATAGTAAAAAAGGTGAGATAGTGTTTTTTTTTTTTGGGCAAGCCCGCCACACATTCCCAACCACTGCAACTCCTAAAAGCCAGAATCAACAGTGGCAACCACCAGAAAAACGCCGAGCCAATGAAACCCGACGAGTCCCGGAGAAACGATTCAACTGTCTTGGATCCTGCAACGAAATTAATCAGAAAAGTACAGCGGAGGAGTAGGATTAAAAATATACATATAAAATTTCCACTTCCCTCCGTATCAAGCAAACGCGTGCCTATCAATAGTAAATAAGGTGAGATAGTGGTCAAACGCGTATCAATAGTAAAAAAAATAGGAAAAAAAAACACCTACACTTTTCCGAAGTACTACCCTTTAGCAACTTAGAAAATGGAAATACAAATAATAGTTATTCACCTACAAATTACCTACAGTAAAGGAATCTCACGATTCTTTAAAATCATAGACTTCTTATAGGTATGAGAAGTTTCTGATTATCAAAATGTTAAAATAAAAACAACACAACAACAACATGTTAAAATATTTTAATCTTTCGGAACCCTTTGCACGGGAATCCGACTCGTACTTGGCCGGTTTTAATAACCTTGACTCTCTGAACTCAATCGCGCACAGACGGACTTGTCGAAAAATAATGAGCTTTCCTTGTTATTTTTAATACGGGAACCCTAAAATGTGAAATGTGAGGTTTTCTGAATAATACGAACATCGTTAGAACTGTGCACTAGGTGGAAAGAAGTACGTATCATATCCATGCGAAAGGTGACTGGGCCGGTTATTAGAAAGTATGAGGTTTATTTTTTTTTTATTATTTATTCTCCTTTATTCATATTCTTTACTTATTTAAACATTTTTAAATATTTTTATACAGTATATAGATAAAAAAAACATTTAAAAATACTTAAATAGTAGCCCACCGATATCGGGAACAGGGTCCAAGCTACCGCTAGTCAGGGCTCCAGAGAAAGGAACCTCCTGACAATGCGAGCCTTGTCCAGAAGTACCGCTTTCTGAATCAAGCCCTTGATCCAGCTGCCCAACGAGAGCCTCCTAAGGTGTTGGTCGAGGCTCGTGGCTATTAAGCCATTGGCCGATACGACTATCGGTACAATGATTGCGGAGTCCACTTCCCACATGTCGACAACCTCGCGAGCCAAGTCAATATACTTGATTTGTTTATCTTTCTCGGCTTTCACGAGGTTCTCGTCAGTTGTTGAGGTTTTGTTATTATTTATTATTATTAAGAGCAAAATAATTATAATGACGTGAACATTTTTGTGATAACTGGGTCATTAAATGGGTCATTGTAATCATAATTACGAACAACTTTCATCATGATATCAACACTGATATCGCGAATAAAAAATGGACTGCCTCATACATTTATCTGCACTTATCTCGACAAAATGTACTGCCGCGGTACTGTAGCGCGAGTACCATGTTCGCGGAGGCGCGCGTGGACGGTTTCCACGCGATTATGCGTAAGCGATGTGCGTCGACAATGGCGCGGGTGCGCGGCAGCCCCAGCGCCATCCTGGCCGCGTGCGCCGGCCGGTGCGACTCGGTACTGATGGCGCATTGGATAGGCCTACACGCGAGAGCAAGCGCCTATCTATTTGTACTTACTAACACTAGGCTAAGAATATTGTTACTAACAAACGTTATGGACTAAAATAAAGTAAAAAAAAATGAGTCTGAAATAAATTTATTATTATTATTATATTAAAAGTTGTTAATAGTGATGAGGTCAATGACCTCTGAACAGTTTGTGACGGAAATTCTAGAGTCTAGACCGTTGCGTTTATTCTGTCATGCGTTGTATACACAAACAGTCCTATATTAAACAGGGTTATTTTTAAAACACCAGCAACCTCTTAAGTGGTGAAAGTACACATTATTATAAGCAACTTTTACATTGGGAAAACTCTGAAATCTCGAAAAAAATATCAGCTGTTTCATACAAAATACAATATTTAGCCAATGAAAATGTATGAAACAGCTCATATTTTTTTCGAGTTTTCAGGGTTGGTCTCAAAGTAAAAGTTGCTTATAATCATGTGTACTTTCACTGTCTAAGAGGTTGCCGGTGTTTTACAAATATCCCTGTATATTAATAGCTGTCACTTGTATAGTGATTTATTGAACGAAAAGAATTTATGATTTTCCTGTAAATATCACAATGTTTGAAATAGTAGGTAATTTTCGTGAATCCAATCTTTAGTAACGTGTTATTCGCTCATATTTTAACTAGTTACACGTTTTTAGCATAAAAATAACAATGAACAACTGCGCCAGCATTCTGTAGATTCCATAGCTTGCATTTTCACTGCATGTTAATAAAATTATATTATGTTTACAAAATATAGGTACATATTTATTTGATAGTTCAGTTTAAAGCTTACACTCCTGTCTGTCTGTCTTATACATTATTGTCTACGTTTTTTTTTCATTTCTCCTTTTGCAGGTCTGCTGGAAGAAATTTCAGTTGCAGAAATTGCAGCTGTTCCTTTGTACTATAATTATTATTTTGTTTATTCAATATTTTAACTTAATTCTACATTTTTAAATGAAAAATAGGTGCAAGTATTTTTCTTAAAAAAAAAAAATACGTTGCCCTACACTAGAAATTTCTCCTGTATCGTAGACCGTGCGTTTACAAACATACAAACTCACATACACAAATAGCCAGCACCGAAACAACTATATGTAGGCCATACAAATATTTGTTACGTGCGGGAATCGCGACACGCAGCGCAGTTCAACCGCTCAACCACTGCGCCAACCGTGTCGTCAAATAAAAAAAAACATATAAAAATATAAAAAAAATAACTTTGTCAAAAAATCCGACCGCTAAAAACGACTAATAAGGTCGAAACAAGTCGCTTTTCAAACAGTCTGATGCAGTTGGTGGCATTGGATCAGTGATTGAACTGCATTTCCTACATTTTATTTTAGTGAGTTACTTTTTTGGTATTGTCTTCTCGAGCCCTTTATCTTGATACACCAGTCGATAGGTTTCGAAAAAAAAAAAGTCATAATTGGGCGCCAAAAATCTGCCATTCTGTTTTTTTTTCAATTTTGATATAACCAGTGTCACTCTCACAGTAAGTACAAATCTAACGACAACTCTCAAGCTAAAATCCATTGAGCCGTTTAGGCTCTAGGGCGTGCCAAAGAAATATATACACATACAAACATACAAACATAGACACGAATACATAACCCTCCTTCTTTCGCAGTCGGGTAAAAATAGTAGCCCACCGGTATCGGGAACAGAGTCCAAGCTCCTAACCATACGAGCCGTGTCCAGAAGTTCTCTTTCTGAATCAAACCTTGTTATTTGGTGTGTTATTATGTTGTGTGTTATCTACTGTTTTTCTGTATTTACGTATATTATGTATAAAATAAATAAATATGGTAGTGGATACAGAAATGTATGTATTTATTACCTTACTAACTAACTATCAACGGCTTCTCCCGCGTGAATATCGAAAATTACCTAGCCTCCTCTCAACTATGTTGGAGGTAGGTCTTTGTCTAACCGGATGCAGCACAACCCAGAACCGGAATAATACGATACCAAGACTGGTGTCAGTTTTGCTGGATTCTGACCACCTATAACGACATTTAAGGATTTGAAGTTATTGTTTATTGATATTTTATTAGTTTATGAAGTTTTCTAGGTAAAATCAAGACTCGATTTCCACAAAGAACAAGCTTATCGAACATACAAGTTCGTACGAAACCTTCTTTTCGTGTCGATTGACTCTCACTAAATTTTGTCCGACCAGCATTGAGCAACCTGTACAGCAATTAAGGAGGTGATGCATGTCCTGTGATTGTGAAGGGGCTCCGCACTGGCACAGCTATTGGGATGGGTGGAGAATGCCCCACTTAGCCAAGTTATATTTCCTTTGCATTGCGCTATCGCGACGCGTTGATGTGTATTTGTCCTTATGTATGTCGTAAGATACTGTGGGATTATACCCTGATTGTACGCAACCTCTCGTCATTACACAGACTACACCTGCGTTCGTACTAATGACGTCATGCCTTCAGTTTGCTTTTAAAAGTGTAATGAGTGTTACACAAGCGCTCAAAAGTAAAGGTATTTTGTAAAATGAAACGACTTCATAGTAATTTTATTTGTTTATTGGCAAATTCTTCAACATAAAAGTATCACTATTTTTAGGGTTCCGTACCCAAAGGGTAACCGACGGAAGTCTATTACTAAGCCTCCGCTGTCCGTCCGTCCGTCCGTCCGCCCGTCTGTCTGTCAGCGGCCTGTATCTCATGAACCGTTAGGTAGATAGTTGAAATTTTCGCAGATTGTGTATTTCTATTGCCGCTATAACAGCAAACAACAAACAATAAAAATTAAGGTTTATAGTACGGAACCCTTCGTTTGCGAGTCTGACTCGCACTTGGCCAGTTTTATAATGTTACTGACTCATATTTGTTTTTAATGAGGCCTCACAATATACAGGTGACCAAATACATACTTTTGACCGGCAGTCTAGGTGGAGTCGCGGGAAGAATGAAGTTGATCATTGTCATTATCAGCATGTTACCGGCAATAAGGGAGCATTCACGCGTGCCACAACCAAACCACATGGCAGCGACGAAAAGTGGTCAAGCAGTGGCTACGTGTGAATAGGGTCTTACTCACACTCGCACTGGCATTTGCGTTGTTGCTATAACTACGAAACGTGTTGTTACTAGTTGCGATGTGGTTTCTTTGTGGTTAGAGTTCGAAGTAATTTCAAGTTCTTCAAACTTAACAGACAGTTGTGTTGCTGGGGAGTTTGTTGGCCACTTCTTCTTCCCAGCTAAAACACTAGGTAGTGGTGACGGGCGGAGGGTGTCTTCATGTAAATTTTGTGAAAATGAATGAAAAAAAAGTGCTGATTTTCAGCCTGGTTTTAATACCTTTTGATTTTTGATTTTGAAGTCAGACACATGGACTCCGGCCAGCGGTGCCATTGCGTCAATGCAACGTGGTGTTTACGAGTTGCCAGCCGCTCTTGTGTGGTGTCGCTGGTGGTCGCGTTGTGGTTGCGATGTGGCCCACCTTAGTGTTGATGATTTTATGTGGTTGTGATAGTTCGTCTTCTCCAGAAATTCTGATTCTCCCTAAGAAAATCACATTCAAAATAGATAGGTAGATCTGCTATATTGAGGTAGGAAGTATGATAGGTACCTTTACCAAATCCCATTCCTCGAAGACGAACCACAAGTCAGCCTATGATGGCTGTTGAATATTCATGAGCACTATACATTGCGGCGCGATTAGGAATGCGCGCCACACACGCCTATGTAACAACACCATTATGTTTTGCTAATGACTTTCGACCGCCGACATTAATTATTGAGCCACCGGTTACTAAGCATATGTTACGTATTTGTGTCGGGGAATACCAACAAATGTCGGGTAAATTTATTTGGTAACTTAGCGCTACAACGCAGATGGTATAGGAATCGAAATAACAACTCTTTCTGTAAATTCTAAATTGTGGCAACATTTCCAGCTCAAAGCAAAAAAAAATCTTGTCTTCTATGCTAGCAACAGGGTCGTACAAAGTCAGGAAGTTTGCATAGTCACTAAATATTTTTAATACGTGGCAAAATAAAATTGAACATTTTTATAGACTTAAAAAACTACACTAATTAACAAGAAATTATGTACAAACGCGTATAAAAAAAATAAAATTAATCATTGGACATCAACAAAATAATCCACTTGAAATAGTCACTTGAAATTAAAAGATTCATTTTTATCCTTTTAAGGGTTTCGAACTTCCGTAATAAACGGAACCCGTACAGGATCATTGTCATTTAAACATGTCTGATATGTTTCCAAAAAGTAACAAATAACATCTGATTTTGATACGGGAATAACTTTTTTTCACACCACCTACACGAAAATTTCAGATTAGGTATATGCAAACACTGCCTGAAGTGAGTTACCGAGAGTTTGCCTTATAATCCGGTCAAAATAGTGGCTAAAGAATAACAGCCGCACAGATCGATCTTCAAGGTTAAGCAACGCTTGCCAAGGTTGGTCTGTGGATGGGTGATCATCTTAACATAGCGATTTTCCTCCGTGCCTCGGAAAGCACGTTAAGCTGTTGGTCCCGGCTGTCATTTGTAGAACTTTGGCAGTCGGTACGGATTGTCAGAAGCCAGTAAATCTGACTCCAGTCTTGCCAAGAAATACCGTGTTACCCATTGAATGGGTTGTGGAGGTCTGGTAGGCAGCTGCTTCTCGTAAAATACTGGTATTCAGCTGAATCCGGTTTGACTGGAAGCCGACCCCAATATAGTTGGGAAAAGGCTAGGCAGATGATGAATCCGGTTAAAATAGACAAAAACTCCGAAAGAGCGGAATATTGTTAGAGAGCCTAGGTACACCAGTAGAAATAACGTGTCAAATGTCGCCATCGATCTGACGTGTGCTAAACAACTTATTCAAGGTCAAAGGTCACATTTTCGGTTTTTTTGATTTTTCTCGAAAACAGTAAATTTCATCAACAATAAAGACCAGATAAAAAATGTAGATCACACAACTATCTACAAAAATGGTCCTTGTCATTTTTCCTTAGAATCACCATTCCAAAGATATCGCGATTCTAAAAGTTGAAGGGGTTACAGTCTACATGATGTGCACACATGCCACGTATGCCACGTATAATGCTACGTAATTGACTCTTCTCCTCAAACGATAATCATAAGAGTGAGAGAGAATTCGAGAATTGGCTCACGCACAATGGTCCAACATCAGGACTAAGTGCGGAAACCATATCCTGATAGATAGATAGATAGACAGAATTCGCCTACTCCTTCCTGCCTCCTTTATGGAACTCCAAAAAAGAATTAATTGTTTAGACAAGTATACATATTTTACTTTTGTGAAAAAATACAAGAATTTTGGATCGGCTACAGCTCATCAACACTTGTATCGAGTATACTATCAGCTGCATTCAGGATTCTTGTATTAACTCTATCGCTTCGCTCGTGTGTTTACCTCTAAACACCCTCACTAAGCACAGACGACACAGAGAAACTATTAAATACTTGTTATTAAACCACTCATTACCATCTATCATGACACATACATTTTTCGAGACATGTATGGGTAGCGGCATCAATGCCGCCAAAAGAAAAACCAATGGAGCAAATCTACACCGCTACAAAAATGAACTGCGACGCCATCTATCCGAATAGCAGCGAACTACAACGTTGAAATCCTGCATCGCGCAAGCAGAGTTTACCGTGCGATTTGAACACATACATCAGCCCGAATGTCAAATATCAGGCAGTAGCCCGCCAGGCACAACAGCCGCCTGGTCGGAGGATCCTCCTTTTCAATTGAGGTGTGCGGGACTTTACTCTCTGTTCCGCAACCCTCTGAATATGTACATTCAGTCAAAAAAGTATCGGGAATGGATGATTTGTTTATGGTTCCAAATTCAAATTTTTGTTTTTTTGTAGTTGTTAGATTGGCACAACTGTTTTCCATTTTGGCGCGGAGTTTGAGTTGCATCTGTTATTTATATTAAATACAGTGCTGGTTTTAGTAATATCATATATAGTGTGTATTGCGAATTTCATAATGGACAAAAATATCGAACAAAGAGTTTGTCTTAAATTTTGCATCGCCAATGGAATTTCGTGTTCGGAGTCACTGAAAATGTTACAGAAGGCTTACGGTGAATTGACTTTATCAAAAACTGGTGCTTATGAGTGGTTCAAAGCGTTCAAAAGCGGTCGAGATGTGATGGAAGATTTGCCTCGCTCTGGTTGGCCGTCAACGTCTGCAACTGAAGTTAACATCGCAAAAGTGAAGGAAATAGTGACTGAAAATCCCCATTCAACTCTGAGAGAGATAGCCGCCGAACTTTCTGTATCTCACGAGTCGATCCGTACCATTTTAACTAATCATTTGGGTATGAAACATGTTGCTGCTCGGCTAGTCCCAAAAGATCTGAATTTTCTCCAAAAACTCAATCGCATGAAAGTCGCTGAGGACATGCTAGAACGAGTCAGTTCGGACACAACATTCATGAAACGCATTGTTACTGGTGACGAGACGTGGGTTTACAAGCTTCGGAGTGGCGCCTTCCAACTGAACCGAAACCGAAAAAACCACGCCAAAGTCGATCAAAAGTCAAAGTCATGTTGACTGTTTTCTTTGACTATCGCGGTGTTGTGCACTCTGAATTATTACCGGAAGGTCTAACGGTAAATAAAGAATATTATTTGAGCGTTATGCGGCGTTTAAGAGAGCAAATTCGACGAAAAAGGCCAGATTTGTGGAAAGAAAATTCTTGGATTTTGCACCACGACAATGCGCCTTCGCACAAGGCTATCATTGTGAACGAATTTTATAAAATAGAAATATTCACCAGATATGGCTCCTGCTGACTTTTTTCTTTTTCCTAAACTCAAATTACCACTTCGTGGCACCCGTTTTCAATCGATAGAAGACATAAAGGAGAACTGAACTCAATTCCGGAAGCAGCGTTTAAAAAATGTTTTGATGAATGGATTATTCGTTGGCGCAAGTGTATCGTTTCTAAAGGAGCATACTTTGAGGTGATAAAATAAATTTGGATGAATAACAGACATTTTGTGTATTATTGATCTTTTCCCGGTACTTTCTTGACAGAGTAGTATACAACACAAACATACATTCATGGACCATCAGCACACAACTCACACTCTTGTACAGATTTCCTGCCTGATGTCTAGTGTGTATTTAATTTTGTAATTATAATTATTGTTTTTGTTTACATTTTCATTTATAATCCATAAATATACCTAACCACGATGAAAGATTGACATCGACGACACTGGGAATCCTAGTGTGGAGACCAGTGATTTATCTGTTATAATTAAGTATATTTTTTTCTGAACAATAAAACTTATTATTTCATTTATTTATTCTTATTTACAAATAACTTACATTTTTAAATATATCTTTAAAAAAAACAATAAAATTACTCTTAAAATATGAAAATAGTAGTCCGCTGGTGTTGGGAGCAGGGTCCAAGCTACTGGTGGTTAGGGCTCCAGAGAAAGGAACCTCCTCACAATACGAGTCGTATCGAGAAGTACTGCCTTCTGTATCAGGCCCTTTACCCAACCGCGTAACACCAGCTTCGACAGATGGTCGTCGAAGCTTTTGGCCATCAGGCCATTGGCCGTAACGACTATCGGCATAATGACAGCTGAGTCCACATTCCACATGTCGACAACCTCGTGTGCTAAGTCGAGATACTTGATTTCTCTTTCTCAGCCTTCACGAGGTTCTCGTCATGTGAGATGGTAACATCAATTATCGTTGTGCGGCGCGCTAATCGGTCTATCACCAGTATATCAGGCTTATTGGCAACAATAGTCTTATCGGTGATGATGATAGACCGATCCCCGTACAACGTGACATGGTCATTTTAGAGAACTGGGTCCGGCACATAATTGTAATACGGTGCCTCAGAATCCACAAGTTAGTATTTCAAAGCAAGTTTCTGATGGATAATTCTAGCCACTTGGTTGTGCCTGTGCAAGTAATCGCCATCAGCCAGACGAGAACAACCAGAGATAATGTCTGATGGACTCAACCGGACGGTTGGCATGCCCGACACACGTCCAGCGTCCCGTACTTCAAATATGCTTCCGGTAGTTCGTTATTTGTAAATTGTAAAATATAACGTTAAACGTTGTCTCCCAGTGGGGTGATGACAATCTGATCACTTTTAACGCCATCAAACACAGGCGTGTCTTTTTCAGAACAGACACAGATGCCCGTGACATAGACTCTAAATTATCCCATCGGTACTTAATCTACTATTATCTAAGTAAACAGATTCATTTCTATATAAAAATATATGATTCGTTTTAATCCTGATTATTAAAATCTCGAAAGAAAGGAATATAGAATTAACAAATCAGTGTTTTTTTTTTTTGTCGATTGCCACTCGCAGTTTCAACCTAGGAGGGTTGTCAACTACTAAACCGGACTTGCCTGTGTGGGCCTCAAATGAATTTAAGGCCCTCAGCCGAGGCTACAAACTTACATACTAAACTCCGCTCGCTGAGGGCACCCCCTGTGGGGTACGGACCTCGGCTCAACGGCGTCGTTTTGGGGGGGGGGCAGCTAGGGACTGGCTGGGTCATGTCATTATTTGGGGAGTTATTTATCACTACTTGCTCAGCTTCGCGGGCTGGCTCGTTAGGCAAAAGACGGGAGGGAGTATTACTGGGACGTCGCGACGGACCTCGGCGGCGAGGTCGGAATACGAAACGCGGTCTGTTTCTGTGTTTCTTGAGAGTGCTGGTTTCCCTACAGCTTTCTTGAAGGATGGTGATTGGGTCGTCAGGATCGACGAGAGTATGCCTAGGACGGCGAATCCTACTAATCTTGGAGGGAGCAAATCAGTGTTAAACTAAGCATAATAAATAGTTGAAAGTCTTTATAAATAAATAGGCCTGAGATTATTTGAATTTATATTTCCAAGTCAAACGGAAGTTATCATAGTTCAAAGTGACCCCGTTAAATAAAACGATTGTAGGTAAAGAAGACTAAAGAACTCCAATATTAAGAGCGCCTACTAAAATAAGAACACAGTTGCATTCTCTCAGATTGCATTGAATTTTTGTATTCTCTGGTTATTATATGTAGTTGATTTTGCTCGCTACAATATTGCAGATACATTTTCGGTCACAGTTGTTAGTGGGATTTCTGAAAAAATAAACTCAAAGCTTTTACATTGCGCTCATACCTGAAATGTATAAAATATTTACATCTACTAAATGCTGTGAAATTTGCTTTATCAAACAGTTGCAGAGAATTCTCTAATAGCAGACACAGTTAGTCCATTCCTATTTACCGTCGTTTGTGAAACATTCTAGAACTTTCCCGGAGAGAACATGTTGATATAACGAACAGTAGGTAAGCGTCCCCGTTTCTAATTGTTGGCACCTACTAGGTAGTAAGTTGGTAAGTTTTGAGCTCATTCTGAACAGAGCTACACTGACACTTTCAAAGCGCTTTTGCACCAAGAACATGCACATGGCGACGCGGTGCGCGGAGAAAACGTACTGGATCACTTATTTTTCCTAGCCAATCGATAGACGTACGAACTTATAGTACGCGGTTTTTAGGGATCCGTACCCTAAAGGGTAACCAACGGAACCCTATTACTAAGCCTCCTCTGACCGTCCGTCTGGCTGTCAGCGGGCTGTATCTCAAGAACCGTAATAGGTAGAGTGTTGAAATTTTCACAGAATTGTGTATTTCTATTGCTGCTGTATCAACAACTAATAAAAATTAAGATTTAAGGTACGGGAACCCTTTGTGTACGAATCCGACTCGCACTTGGCTAGTTTTTAAGATCGCGAGCATACTCGGCTCGGCATCGGTGTCAACACGTCAAAGCTTGCTCATTACTCTGGTACTAGAGGGACCGCGATGTCGTCAATGGAGGAAACTTTCTCTTATTCAGGAATATTATTTTATTATAGCCAGACAGAATATTTGTATGAGAGAAGTAAAGAAAAGAATTCTGTAAATTATTTGTGTGCATAGCTTCGAAAATCAGTAATTTTTGCAACGCAATATATCACTCGACGTGTCACAAAACAAAGTAATGGCTCGCGGCTTGCGGCTCGCAGCGCTGACAGACGTGCCAGCCGAGGCGAGCTACGAGCAAAATTTCAAACCTGTAAAGTGGGTGACAGACGTACGAACTAATAGTACGCGGTTTTTAAGATCGCGAGCTTACTCGGCTCGATGACACACGTGAAAGCTTGGTCATTGCTCTGGTACCAGGGGGACCGTGATGTCGTCAATGGAGGAAACTCTTTCTTATTTCGAAAAAATATATATTTTATTATAGCTAGACAAGATACTTGTATAAGAGAAGCAAAGAAAATAATTCTATTCATTATTAGTGTGAATAGCTTCGAAATTCAGTATTATTTGCAACACAATACCACTCGACGTGTCAAAACACGAAGTATTGGCTCACGGCGCTGACAGACATGCGAGCCGAAGCGAGCTACGAGTAAGATTTCAAACCTGTTGGATTGCCAACCAACTTACTCGGCGGTTTTTATATGTACGCGAGCTTACAGTGACACACGAGCGAATATGCTCGTCGAGCCACAAGTACGCGTGCTTGCTCGCACGTCTGTCTCCCTTTTTAGATCGCCAACAAACTTACTCGGCGGTTTTTATGTACGCGTGCTTACGGTGACACACGAGCGAAAAAGCGAGCCACAAGTAGGTACGCGTACTTGCTCGCACGTCTGTCACTCACTTAAGGCTTGTATATTTGCCAATGACCTTGTGCATACAAACGGAGCTAACTACACCTCGGCGCGCCACTCCACTACCCGTGTTTTTAATTTTTTATAATAAAACAAATAATTATTTTAAAAAACTAACAAAACCAAGTTATTTTCGTTTGTATTGCACAGCAGTAGATATTATTTTTTTAGTCTTTTGTTAAAAAATGAAGGAGTAAAATGGTTTCATCTCAATGGTTTAGAGTTGATTTGGTGATTTTTTTTCCTATTTTGTGATACCAATACAAAAATTCTGGCTAAACCAAGTTACGTGCAATATCATGTAGATTACTACCTATTTTTTTAGATGTAATTTATCAGTAAATGCCGAAGAAAAACTGCTTCATCTGCACGCTATTTTTAAGCCTTTTCGAGAGAACACCCTTAAGGGAAATGGCTTAGCTCAGCTAGGCTTTGTTTTTACATTATGTTTAACAGTCTCGCTGCCATCGCATCGCGCAAGATTCAAGAACTACAACACAACGTTCGTGGAAAAGCTCCCTAAGTCCCAAGCACGACTGCTTAGCTGGGCCCTGAGTTCGATGCCCAGATTCTAGAGTAAATATTCGGTCTCTCTCTCTCTCTCTCGTTTAACCCATCCATACAATGCTAAGTAAAGTTCTCCTCCATTGCACGTCACTTTACTCTACTACTACTATTGTGGGGGCAGTAAGGTCTAACGACCCCACACACCCTAGTACTTTACCCTGCTAAAGTGCTATTGGGTATAGGGTGGGTGGGTATATTTGGGTGATTAGGATCAAAAGTGATTCCTCAGTGGCATCCTGGAGTTTAGATTTGGTTGTATTTCCCCACGTGCCTTGAAAATCACGTTAACTCGTTGTTCCTGCCGCCTGATTCCTCTGCGGTTGAAATTATATTTATACTTAGGTTAAGGTCTATTGGTCTTTGTTACCTGATTAAGAACTGGTGTAAACACTAAAAAAACACGCAATTTCAGAAATCCTGATCCATTTGCTATCATTTATTGAAGAGTTCCGTCCGTTGCCTACCTCGTTCTTCGTCAGATCTTCACCAAATTGAAAATACTTTTCTAAACAAAAAAAAAGAATCATCCATATCGGCTGAAAATTGGCGAAAATATCGCTGAATAAACATATTTCATGGGATCTCATCATCCGATACTAATTTGTACCTTCCATCATCAGCTCAGTAACATGAGATGATGATTACCAGGCACAAATATCTGAATTGCATTAGAAAGTTAATGAAAAATATTGTATGTGCCTATAAAATTTTAGGGTTGCCCTCAATTTTCATGGTATCCCATCATCAGATTGTAATTGATAGGACCAATCGAGAAGTATACCCTTTCAGATGAAACAAGAATTTTTCAAATCGGTTTATAAATGACGGAGTTATGAGGTAACAGACATAAAAAAAATACAACCAAATTAAGAACCTCCTCCTTTTTTTGAAGTCGGTTAAAAATATATGGTTTTTGGTTTCTTATAGGGTTGAAACCTCATCGGACTATGAGAGTGAGGGAAGACAGACTGCCTTGACCAAACCTGTGTTTGCACACATCCTTGAGCACTATATCTCCCGTGTCAATTTACCTTTGTAGTGTACCTTTTCCGCACTGAAATTTTCCGCCATGGGTGAAATTTGGTCAAGACTGTCTATGTAAGTCTTGGTTTCTCTATGCAGTGTACTATAATTACGGTAAGGTTATACGCGTTAGTTTCAGCTGGGTGGGTATCACGGTATCACGCGATGTGTTCAAGGACTGCGCCGATAATTGTGTGTAATCAGACTAATTGCTGTGTTGTGGGCTGTGACTGCTTTGATTTTAATGAGTTTATTATTATGACGTGTACTATTAAAACTTTTTTCGTCTCAAATGTAAACGAATAACGTTAAAATGTTGGGCTTAGATTTTTTATTAATAATATTATTTGATACTATACTTACTTACTTAAGGTCCTATGATCCCTAGCTGGGGCAGAGGGCGTCCACAGTAGTTCTCCATCGCGAGCGGTCTTGAGCTTCACGCTTCACTTCAATCCAAGTCATTCTGATGCTCGTCGCTTCTACCAACACGGTGCGTCACCAGGTTTGTCGGGGACGGCCACGCTTCCTTTTCCCTTGAGGATTCCAATCCATGGCCTGTTTGGGAATATGATCGGCATCCCTCCGGAGCGTGTGACCAATCCACCTCCACTTACGACGCTTGATCTGGCGGTCGATTGGGCTTTCGTGGCATTTCTCCAACAGCTCTACGATAGAGATCGTCTCGGGCTCGGCATCGGTTGACGAAGACCTGGATTTGGCGTGAGATGTCCTTGGTTACTTCCACGTTTTGCACCCGTAAAGCAGAACGGATTTGACATTGGACCCGAAAATTTTGAGTTTGAATCTTCGGGTCAGTTTCCGTGATTGCCAGACAGGTCTCAGCTGTGCGAAGGTAGCTCGGGCTTTGGCAATCCGTGAAGTGATGTCGTCTTCCGTTCCTCCAGTCTCCGACACGATGCTCTCGAGGTAAGTAAACTTGTTGACGCGCTCCACTGCCTCCGTGCCGATAAGCAACGGTGTAGAATTCTCCACCCCTGTATTTGATACTATAACTCAAATACCCATGCTATGCCTATGCTAATTATTAACCGACTTTATCAAAAAGGAGGAGGTTCTATGTTCGGCTGTATGTTTTCCTTTTTTTTATGTATGTTCACCGATTTCTCGGCCAATAGTGGACAATTTTTTTCCTATTGTCACTAAATCAGAACCTGACGATGGGAAACCCTCAAATTTTATAGGCACATATAATGTTTTTCATGATATTTCTAACGCAATTCAGATATTTGTGCCTGATAATCATCATTTCATGTTGCTGAGCTGATGATGGAAGGTATAAGTCAGGATCTGATGATGGGATCCATGAAAAATGTTTATTCAGCGGTATTTTTGCCAATTGTTAAGGTGAATGCTCCAGGGTAGCCCGCGAAATTCAAATATTTTTATGTTTTTTGCAATTTGCCGGTCAGTGTGAAGCTGTATGTGGACCAAATACGATCCGCGACCGTAACGCGTATTTATCTAAAGAATTATAACCATTTCAATTTTGGAGATGCGGAACAGAGAGTAAAGTCCCACACACCTCAATTGAAAAGGAGGATCCTCCGACCAGGCGGCTGTTGTGCCTGGCGGGCTACTGCCCGATAGTTGATATTCGGGCTGATGTATATTTTCAAATCGCACGGTAAACTCTGCTTGCGCGATGCAGGATTTCAACGTTGTAGTTCGCTGCTAATCGGATAGATGGCGTCGCGGTGCTTTTTGTTGCGATGTAGATTTGCTTCGTAGGTTTTTCTTGTGGCGGCCTTGATGCCGCTACATCACTCCCCTCCGGAGACCGGAGGTCGATAGTGGATGAGTCGTCCATGCATCTTGAGATGCTTGCCAAGCCAGTTGAAGGTTGATTCCAGTGAGTCGGAATCGGAAGTCGCAGAGTTCTCGGTGAGTCGGAACTATATGCGGTGCCCCAGTGAGTCGGGGTGATGAGATATCCCGGTGAGTCGGGATGATGCTGCAGGCTCCAGTGAGTCGGAACCGGATGTCGCAGAGTTCACGGTGAGTCGGAACTATATGCGATGCCCCAGTGAGTCGGGGTGATGGGATCCCAGTGAGTCGGGATGATGCTGCAGGCTCCAGTGAGTCGGAGTGGTGCTGTTGTTGGCTCCAGTGAGTCGGGACCGGTAGTCGCAGAGTTCACGGTGAGTCGGAACTGTTTGCGGTACCCCAGTGAGTCGGGGTGATGATTGAGGCTGAGGATGCTGAACAGGAATGCGCGGCTGCTGCATGCTGGCGGTCAGGATATCCGTAAAAGCCGTGGGTACTGGCTGGCTGTATGACTCGCTGCTCGAGAGCTTGAGGTCACGATGAGGAGAAGTGATGATGACGTCACGCTGAAGTAGTTGCACGAAGGCTGCGCTGACGTTCAATGTCGAGGGTCACCAGTTTAGAGATATGCGGAACAGAGAGTAAAGTCCCGCATATCTCATTTGAAAAGGAGGATCCTCCGACCAGGCGGCTGTTGTGCCTGGCGGGCTACTGCCCGATAGTTGATATTCGGGCTGATGTATATTTTCAAATCGCACGGTAAACTCTGCTTGCGCGATGCAGGATTTCAACGTTGTAGTTCGCTGCTAATCGGATAGATGGCGTCGCGGTGCTTTTTGTTGCGATGTAGATTTGCTTCGTAGGTTTTTCTTGTGGCGGCCTTGATGCCGCTACACAATCATCAATATAGCCCTCTAAGTTCATGTAGCTCGACAGAATGATTATTTCTGAAATATTCATTCTGTCATCAAATTGCAAAAAACATAAAAATATTTGAATTTCGCGGGCTACCCTGGAGCATCCACCTTAACCAATTTGGATTCTTTTTTTGTTTGAAAGAATATTTTCCTGGACTGGTCCCATTTTAATTTGGTAAAGATCTGATGAAGAAATTCGGAGGTAGGCAACGGAACTCTTCAATCAATGATAGCAAATGGATTGAGATTTCTGAAATCGCATGTCTGTTGATTGTTTACACAACTTCATAACAAAACATTACGCCGGTACACGCTGTGTACCGGCGTAATGTGTGGTGTGTGTGTTTCAGGTCAGTTATTGCTATGAGTTTAAAAAAACACATCCTTTTTTCTCTTTTAAGAGCAGAATTCCCTATGATCCAGGCTGTGTCTTTGGAAAATTCGCTTCCGTAATTTTAACAAAGGCGTTTATATTATATACAGTAATAACAAAAAACTCAGCAAAACAAAGTTATTATTATAACATTATTATGTTATTGTTTACATAACACAAGTGAACAATCATGTGTTATCCAACAAGCACTGGAGTGTCAAAAAACCGGGGGCCGTTGAGTGCGACGGGTGACCCAATTTTTATGCACATATGTAATTACGTACCGTGCGGCTACGTAATCCACGCAATAGTACACTTGGGAGCAATATCACGGAGTTAGATCAGTACTAGTCATTTTAATATAAAGAAAAGGTTAACATTTTTTTAAATTACTTTTGTTAGTGCCGAATTAAATGGCGTAATAAAATTCTATGTGATCGATATAAAAACATAGATTTCTTAAACTTGGATAATAATAAATAACGATTTATTTTTCATGTCATACAGTAGAAAAATGAGGTTGTGGCTAAATAATAAAGCCGCATGGGTTGAACTTCGAGGTTAAGCTACGCTTGCCGAGGATGGGTGAGCTTTTGTTTTGTTTTATTGTTCGGGATTCTAGGCTGTTTTTTTAAAGATTGGTTATGCATTATCCGGTCTGTATATTCTGTTATTTTAACATAAAGGAAAATCAAGGATTCTTCTATACTCATGCGGATTCAATGATTTTAAAAACATAAAACCGTATATTTTTAATTCTCTTTGTTTTTACTTAAACATGAAAAAACGTTCCAAAAATTTACATTCTTTTTACTGAGGGTTTTTCATATAACTTTTCCAATTTAAATCTGGTGGATTCCTATATCAAAAGTTCAAAAAGACTTTGTTCCTACTCGTGAGATATTTTATTCTCTTTTAAAACTCTCATAATTTTCAAACGTAGAACCAGAATATTTATTCATTGGCGACATTAGGTACCAGTATCTATGGTATTTCTTTCTTCTAAGAGAATGCAAAAAAAGAAAAGGGCAGATGATCCATTTGTTTGAAAGGTTGTTTGTTAAATTATTGATAGGCGTGTTTGACCAATATGGGGCCGACAACTGTCAAAGTGCGCTAGTAGCGCACAGACCAAACACAAAGCAGTTTTTGATGAAAAGATGGGTAAATGATTACTTTCAGTTTAATTAGATCGTCAAAAATTATTTGTACGATTCCAAACCTACCGACATCCAATAACCTCACATAAACTATAATGTCAGATAATACGAATTCGATTTTTTAAACCTTAAAGGAAATCAGACTGCCTATAATACACAAACGAACGAACAAATGAATCTTAAAGACCGGAACCATAGACTAATAGTGTTCATCTCACTTTGACAAAGGTTCGTGTAGTGGTGGCGCCATCTGAGGCCAGCTTTCACTTGCCAACCCCATTTCTCAAAGAAAGCGATGTCGGTTGAAGATGGAGCACGCTTACTTTGAAGTAACTTATTCACTTCTACCTTAAGGTATGCGCCAGGGTAGCGCGCGAATTTTTTTTTTTTTTTTGCTATTTGCCGGTCAGTGTGAGGCTGAATGACTTTTTCATGAACCATTCAATAGGGCTTAATGAACTTAGAGGGCTATATTGATGATTAAAATGGTTATAATCCTTTAGATAAATACGCGTAACGGCAAAAAACATATAAATATTTGAATTTCGCGGGCTGCCATGGCGCTTCCGCCTTAAAAACACCTAGGCTGAAGCTATCAGGTAACATAGACTCCGGCAAGCCATTCCACTCCTTACTCTCAATACTCTCTCACTCGCTCAAATGAAGCAGTTCGGACCGGTTAGCATGTGCACAGCTCGTGTAAGCCTCCCAAAGTAGACTGGGGTGACATGATGAAGGTCGTGGGATTCTGCTGGATTCAGGATGACATAGGATCAGTAGTGGATTCAATATCTGAGAAACGAGTCAAGAAGCTCATTGAAAATGATGATAAGTAGTGGAATATCTTGCCAGAGTCTGTGTTTTTGATGAGCTCAAGAGTGAATTGATTACTTCAAGGCAAGCATGCTTTAACGTCACAATTAGGTAGGTAAAATAGCCAAAAAGCGCGCCCAAAAAAAAAAATATATGGCTCTGTTCTATTTCCTGATTGATATGGAGACACTTGGAAATTACAATTTTGATACTCCTCAGTAGTTCTTGAGTGGAAGCCGCGAATCAGCAAACTTAATGTAGGACGCCCTAAGGCTAGGTGGAGCGACGTGGCTGGTAGCAGCTGGATGAGAGTTGCCGGAGATCGAGCCAAATGGCGTGCACTTGGAGAGGAATATGTCCAGCATTGAACTGTTATAGGCTGATGATGATGATGATGACTCCTCCGCCGCTGATAACATTATTGCGACTGGCCTCATTCCGCGGCACCCGTCATAGTATACCCCCTCGAGGCCTTATCAGTTTTTACCATAGTCTTATGCGATAGACTTCGATTATAGCTGAGAAACATTATGGAAATATATCGATCACACGTACATTATGGATCATTTCCTAAGTGAAAGTGACATTATATTAATGGCATCATAGACACGCGAGTTTTATTCGTACTTAGGTACTTTTGCGGCCAGTTTAGGTACACCATTGTTATGTATTTACTGTTTATGTAATACATAGCACGCGTAATATACAGTTTGCGTCTGTATTTTCTATTGTTTTGACAAATGTGAAGAAGTTATAATAAAAACTGGCAAAGAGCGAGTCGAACACGTTCGTCAAGGGTCCCGTGCTTTTTATTTTAATAATAGTATTTCTCATTTTATAAGGGTTTTAGTTTTACGATATGAAATATTGAATTAATTGTAAAACTTTGTACACCTCCTTCCAAAAGATTTAATTGCATTTTTTTTTTTTAATGACATATTCGGAAGAAACTGCGTTGGAAGGCCTCCCACAAGGTAGACCAATGACCTGGTGAGGATTGCGGGTAGCCGATGGATGCGAGATGCACCGGTTGTTGTGGTGACATTTGGGGGAGGCCTATGTCCAGCAGTGGACGTCTTTCGGCTGATATGGTGATGATAATTTTAGTTAAGTAGTTCTTGAAATATCTAGCTGTGACAGTTAGACAGACGAAGTTAAGTTTAACCATACGGGTCCCTATTCTCCAATTTTGTTACGGAATCCTAAAAATGAACGTTAAATAACCGTGTATTATCAGATAAAATTAAAGCCACGACTGAGCTTTGAAACAATGTACAATGGGTGCTTTTATTGTTTGAAGACAATTTCTTTTTCAGATAATTTTGGCAAGACGAGGGAAAATTTACGGTCACGTAACATGGTGGACAAAGATAAAGTATTTCAGTTTAGAGTCCACATGTACACGGTACCTTCTATTCTTTTACAGTAGGGAATATGCATAAAAATATTTGTTATCTAACCATTTTATCGATTAAGTATACTCAAGCAGAATACATATAGTGAACACATAATCAAAGTCGATTGAAAAATAATGGAATTTTAAGCAATTTAAACAAATATGTTCTGTCCCTCTCGCGGTACTATTTTACCGATTCGAGAATTAGGTTTCATAATCTTCTTATGTCGGACTTTATTAGGGTTCCCTACCCAAAGGTTATCCAACGGAACCCTATTACTAAGCCTCCGCTGTTCATCCGTCCGTCTGTCCGTCCGTCCGTCCGTCAGTCTGTCAGCGGGCTGTATCTCAAGAACCGTAATAGGTAGACAGTTAAAATTTTTCACAGATTGTGTATATCTATTGCCGCTATAACAACAAATAATAAAAACTAAGGTTTATGGTACGGAACCCTTCGTGTGCGAGTCCGACTCGCAATTGTCGGTTTTTTTCTTTTATGAAGTTATTTAAAAACTCGTTCATATTTGTTTACAACAAAATTAAGCCATCAATTATATTATTGTTTTCAGAAAAATACATAATATTTCCACATTCCCTATTCTCGTGAAGACTTGCATCATAAAATGACAATCAACTTTAGTTGACGGTGAAAGGTCAAAGAAAATGTCAATTAAATGTCGGCGAATGCCTGAATGTCAAAGTCTTTGGATGGTAACTGTTTTGGTAAGTGTAGAGTGTGAACACGATTAATTCCAGTTTCATAATTATTTGATATTTTAGAGTAACTAATAAAAATAACTATATAAATTATGAATATACAAAACCAAATACAATCAGGCGTCGAAAAATTCCTCCGCATCGCCGTCATCCGGAAACGTGCCCAGAAGACTGGCAGCATTGCCACGTTGAATGGCAATGCTAATTCTTTGAGCAAAAAACGAGCCAGCCCTCTCTCTGGTCACGCAAAATTAGAGTTAATTATCTTCAATGTCAAAAATCATTCTCCTCTTTGCATAAAATGGTTTTCTATCTATTTCCAACTATTATCTACGTTTAAGTTCCTTCTCATTAAAAGTTTAAAATTATTTATTTTATTATTTATATACACACAGAAAAATAGTAAAAGTTAACATTATAAATATCATTAAAAAGGTCCTGCTTATTTCTAATGAATTTTTTTCCAGCAGACCTGTGATTATGTTTTTGGTAACCGAGTAGACAAGAATGCCGCAGGTTACCTATGCCTAATTTTATAAAAACATGAGAACTAATAACTATTCGGTTTATCTTTACATTCGTAACGAATTTGGTTTTACCTGTCATTCTTAAAATGTGTGGGCTCTACGAGTACGGCTATGGTATGTTTGAATTAAAGTTATTTTTTACTTTGTAGTCTTTTGTTTTTGGAAGTCGGTTTTATTTTTTTGTTAAAAAGTTTTTTTTATTTTTCACTTTTTTTTTGTGGAACGCAGGTACCACTAAAAAGTGAAACCACAAACATAGCGTGCCGGCTTGATGTTATGTTATGAACTGGTGTAAACAATCAACAGACATGCGATTTCAGAAATCCCGATCCATTTGCTATCATTTATTGAAGAGTTCCGTTGCCTACCTCCGAAGTTCTTCATTAGATCTTCACCAAATTTAAATGGGACCAGTCTGAGAAAATACTCTTCCAAACAAAAAAAAAACCTTCAAAACGGTTAACAATTGGCGAAAATATCACAAACAAACATTTTTCATGGGATCCCATCACCAGATCCTGACTTATACCTTCCATCATCAGCTCAGCAACATGAGATGATAACCAGGCACAAATATCTGAATTGCGTTAAAAAGTTTATGAAAAACAGTGTATTTGCTTATAAAATTTGAGGGTTTCCCCTCGATTTTCATGGGATCCCATAATCAAATTCTAACTTGGTGACAATGGGACCACCTTAGGAGTATAGGCTTTCGAATAAAAAAAAAAATTAAAATTGGTCCAGAAAATCGGTGAACATACATAAAAAAAGATACATACAACCTCCTCCTTTTTGAAGAAGTCGGTTAAAAATGGTTATTAGATACAATGACGTTTCTAAGCACACGGCCGAAACAACATAAAAAATAATTAGTCCACCGGTGTCGGGAGCCTAGCCCCCAAGGGTCCTAGGTAGCGATCATCATCATATCAGCCGAAAGACGTGCACTGCTGGACATAGGCCTCCCCAAGTGTCGCCACAACAACCGGTCCTGTGCGTCCCGCATCCATCGGCTACCCGCGACCGACACCTGGTCAACGGTCCACCCTGTAGGCCTTCCAACGTTGCTAGCTGGCGATAAAAATATAAATTTTGATAATTTTAAGTTTAGTTTTGCATACCAGGATACTAGGTATTTAAGTTATTAATATTTTGCTAATATTAGATTTAATAAATTATGCGAAAATAAATGCACTCAAAAGCTGATTTTATTTTAATACTAGAAAGTTGATACGATAGTAAAAGTTGGCCATATTCACGCCGCGCTTTCACCCCCAAAAATATTGTCAGTAAATTAAGTCAACTTCGACTTTCAAAGCATCATCAAAACTACTTACCACCATGTTAAATTCCTATTATCATCATGAACTTAGTAGCACAGACATCCAATTAGTTTGGCAATTAATTATCGTCTACTTATGACATCGATAAGTCCTATTCCCAGATGACCCTATGCGCCCTACATTGTATACGTACCGCCATTCTGAATGGGCATTTAAGGCAATGACATATTGCCAGGGTTACTGAGTTGTTTGGAAGAGTTACCACGGCCCTGGAAAGCAAGAGACAATTAAAGGAACTCAAGTAGGTTTTAGTCCCGTTCCACCCAGAAGGAGAAAAGTCATTTGATGATTATTTTCCAAACACCAAAATGGTAGGTAATGACATGTCCATACTTCTGAATGCTTCATTGCCCACATGAAGGCTACGATTTCCAACATCATTTTATGCTTATTAAGCTTTGTTTCTTCAAATGATTTGCGTAAAAAACTGCCATTCGAGTCCAAACCGTCGCAACACTGCCAGTGTCGGCGTGAGACAGTTACCAGTTTATTTAAAAATTATACGTGTTATAAATATTACGTAATGGCAGGAAATAAGTGTTCCGTTGTAATGTTTCTTGTGCTGGTGGTCGTCGAGATATCATTAGCTAAAGGTGAGTTGTACTTTCATTTCTTTGTTGTTACCGTGGTAACGTAACGTTAACGCGTGCGTTATGGTGTAGATGGGGTGTCTTTGCGATCAGACAGATGTGTTGCTGGGGTGTTTGTTGCGTCACTTCTGCTTCCCAGCTAAAGCACTAGGAAGTGGTGACGAGTAGACGTTTGCATAAGTGAATAATTTGAATAGTTAATTTGAATGAATGGATTTTAAAATTTGTTTTGCAGTCGTCAACCGTTTGGGCAATAGATTTGATTTTGACAGTTGAACAAAATCCATTGCTAAGTTTGTTCGAAAAAAACTTTTTTGTCGAGAATTGAGTACGACTGGATACTACGCAATGGATTTCACAAATAAACTTTCGAAGGGAAAGCTATATTCGGATTGCGGTGCATATGTTTACGCAATTCGTGGTGCATGGTGACATTATTATGGTCTAATTTCTTCATGGAATATGACAATATCCAGCAAGAGAAATCCATTGTTCCTGATGCTAAAGCAAGCAATTTGTCTGTCTCAAATATTAGCTCCATTTTAATGAAGAAGCTGTATCACCGAGGAACTAACTAGTCTTACGAACGACAATTAAGATCTCTGCAGACGTTAATTAATATGCAAAACACTGCCTAATTCACACAGAAGGAACGCTCGAATTAATTTTAATGCTCTGAGCGTAAATCAGATGGTATCTTGGTGTTGCAAAGCCTGCCAATGCTTTCATAAAATGACCACAGTAAGCCTTTTACGGCCTTCGCATTAAGAAAGTGCTGTTTTGTAATTTAATTGCTTTTATTATTTAATTTTAATAGTTGATTGGCGATGGTTTGGTGTGGGTCGCGGGTTTCCGCTGACAGGACCGGTCTATGTGGCGACACTTGAGGGAGGCCTATTAATTAATTAATTTAATTCCAGACAACCATTGATCCATTACATTTATATTGTTAGTATGAACTTAAAAAACTATGTTAGTACCTATAAGGTACTAACATAGTTTTTCATAACTAAGAGAGACTTAGTCCTCTGGGTGAGGCTACACACAAGAGGGCTGTCTGTCTTATTGCCTATTACCTTCAGGATGCTGTTACTGCTCCCACGTATGCTTATCAGTGCGCGACTCAGCGAACATTATTGACGCACTGCAGAAACGCGGCAGACGTAACAGCGCCCTGTAGGCATTGTTAAACTGGATGCGCAGAGAATTGTGAGCCCTTTGCGTATATCTGAACCACAGGCCCGCTGAGTACAGAGATGTGCAATACGCTTTGAATAAAGTTACTTTCACCGCGTCTGTACATCGAGCGAACCTGCGGGTCAGCATGTTCCCCCGGACTGACAACGCCCTGCGCTCCCTGTCCATGTCTACATTATCTCCAAGATTTTCGGTCACCACATGCCCAAGATACTTGAACTGGTATACTCGATTAAGAGGAATACCATTGAGCAACACTGGTGGAACATCAGTTGGGCACTTGGTACCCGCCTTGAAGATCATGCACTCTGACTTTTTAACATTATAACTCAGACCGTGTGTGGCCGCATACTTTTTACACTCGCACTATATCCAGCAGTGGACGTTTTTCCGCTGAAATGATGATGATGATGAAAGGAATGCTTACTTATATCGTAACAAATACAGGTAGTTAAGAAAAAGTTCACGTACAAAATAAACGATCGTTACACATACTCTTGGTAAGGGAAATTGAGATTAATAACTGCCATTTAGTACACAAATGAAAGAGAGCCATAAAGCAGAGGCATTTTTTCTCATTTTCTTTCTGAGAAAACAAATTAAGGTAGCGCCAGTTAGTAGTAAAGTAATAAATTATACACAATTTTTATTCGATTCATTTGAATTAAGAACGCTATTGAATACATTATTTTTTCCTACAGAAGAAAGCAATGGAATTTGCACCTGTGCAGCTCTGAATGTCAACAATAATCTTTTTTATTTTAAAAAAAAAGAACTCGACTGCCATTTTATTTTCTTATTTCCTTGTGTGCTTATGCAGGGGCAGGAAACATTTTCATTAAAAGAATAAGCTGTGGGTTTTAAATTATTTAATGCTTAACCTTATCTCTGGCATTATTCCCTCGTGTCGGGAAAGTAGAAACAAAGTATACCGCAAGAAATCCCGTGGGTGTATCCTGTAACGAATTGTTATGGGTAGGGGCTAATGTGCACTATGTAAATGTAGTGGAAATAAGCTAAACAGAGGAGTTTTCTTTTGAAATTATTCCGCATTGTGCATTAGCAATACCGAAATAGGTTTTAAACATTTGTTTATTTTTCGTACTTTATTTGCAAACAGCTTGTGCAACTTTGCTCGCATTTATTTGATTTTTTACAATTTTGATGAATTTGCCAAAAGCGAAACAAAGTAACATAAATAAACACATTAAAATATTCGTTAAGGATTTATCCTGGTTATCATTAAACGTGAATTTCAACACCTTCATTTATTTTCAGTTTCAATGGTGGAACAGGTTGGAATAATTATTATAACTAACTTTTTATTCTGAACGTAGCATTCTCATTTAATTTTGGCATGCATCGTTCCTTAGTATTGATTCGTTTTCTAAGCAGTACTTCCTAATAAAACTGGGTGCACGTAAAATGTTATGCCATATATATATTTTTGTACTGTGTGATTTCATATGTATATAAACTGCTCTACATTTGAATGTCACATAGTATTAGTGGAAAGGAGTATAAGTCTTGTTTAGTGAATTATATAACCCGTCTGTGTTATAATTTAACTATTCCGGAATTATTTTATTCATCGAATGGGTTTCACATTGGGTATTATGACTTAGAACTACGTTTATTACGTTTAATTGACAGTACTAACGAAGTATTGCGGTTATTACTCAAATAATTGGCTCAGTTACATTCGCAGTAATTATAACTTTTCTCTAATACCTACCTCCTTCTGAAAAGGATGGATTTAAAGTATAAAAATTGTGTTCTTTATTAGGTACTTAGTGAGAAGGAGAAAAAGTGTTGCATATTTTGTTTGTTAAAACAATTTAATACAAACAGAATTCGTGTAAGCACTAGAAAGTTTTTGAAAATATTGTAATCAGTTATATTAATGTAGTTTGGGAAAGTAAAAGTGTGTAAAGAACGTATAAACTTACATCTAAGCCGGATTTCTGATAAAATAACTAACCTTTGTGAATAGTAACATAAGTAGTTAGGCGGGCTTGAAAAAAAAGACTGCTAAAGAATAGGGTTCCGTTGGATACCGTTTGGGTACGGAACCCTAAAAAGTAGCAAAGAGAAAACAGCGAGTTTTTTAAAGCCTATAAAAATAGTTTTTTTAGTCTACCTACTTCAGAAAAATTAACAATTTACACAAAACAATATTTTACAAGGTAAATCCAAGCAAAGGAGGAGGTATATTTAAACCAAAGGTACGTCTGAACTTATAAAAAATTACTGTGTCATAGACACCGAGTCCTATCATTAACGTAAAAGTGTGGTTGTTTGTCGATCAATAACTCCTCAACGGCTCAACGGATTTGGAACTTTTTATCTCGCAATAAAAAGTGTCTCGTAAGGTTCGGTGTGTTATTTTTCAACTTTCACCCATGTGAAACCACTCACAAAAGTTAACTAGTTTTTAGGGTTCCGTACCTAAAGGGTAGGTAACTAACATAACCTTATTACTAAGCCTCTGCTGTCCGTCCGTCCATCCAACCGTCCGTCGTCTGTGTCCGTCAGCAGGCTGTATTTCTATTGCCGCTATAACAACATTAATCAAAATTATAAAAAAAATAAGGTTTGTTGGAACCCTTCGTGTGCGAGTCCAACTCGCACTTGGCCGGTTTTTAGATGTTTTATCTGTTTGACGTGTATTCTTAACATCTCCAATTTTACTGAAAATCCTATGAAAGGTACATTCGGCTTGATTAAATTCTTACTACGTCATGACATTGTGTTAAATTAATTTAGAAATTTGTGTTTCTTTAGAATTTTGACTTTCATTTGAAAAGCTCTAGCTTTGGAGATGGAGGTTTTTAAAACTAAATGTAATTTTATGTCTTACTGGGAAAACCCAGTAAGAGATAAAATTACATTTAGTTTGAAGTTTACATTACATTACGTTACATTTAGTTTGCGTACGAAGTCCGGGCAAAAGCCCGGACTCGGGCCCGTATATCCCGTTTTTGGCGTTCCCCCAAGAATTTTGGAAAATCCTCTCTTAGTGCTCTTTTACACTTCCCAAGGAACTTACAAGCCAAATTTCAGCTTTCTGAGAGCAGTAGTTTCTCGACCAAATGTACTTAACAACCGATTCTTTTTTTAATATTTCGGGGTTGTTCTTGTTCTCTTAGTAGTTGTTCATAGTGATGAGTACAATGACCTCTTAAGAGTGATAACGTTTATTCTGTTATATGTTGTATTAAATCTAGATAGGTAATTATGAAAGTTAGAATTAAGTATACTTCGTTGGTATCGCGGTCCCCAGCGTCGGTACAGAGCGGTGATGGTTAGGTTCAATCCTCTGGCGTGGCCATAGGATTGAAGTTTCTGTAAGGGTTGCAAAATGTGTTCGAAAGCGTCACCGAGGCCCTGGAACGCAATGGGCGTTATGAGGAACACGAATGGGTTTTAGGTAGTTACAGTCAGACATGCCCTTTCGTTCCTCCCAAAGCGGAAGACATATTTGATGATACCCAGTCCATTGTAAAAATATTGAACTTTACACGAGTTCGAGTTGAGCTTTTACAGCCTCCTGTCAAAGTATTTTGGCCTAGTGACAATAGACTACCACGTGGAACCGTTTAACTGTAGGTAACAAAACTCTTTTGTCGAGTGGACTGCTGACATCAGACATCATCATAAGAAAGTAACATAAAAACGATTTTTTAATAAATACGTATTCCTATTTAAAAATAACCTAATTTCCCCGCAAACTGTAAAGTAAACGAAACAAACATTATATTTATTTCATAGGAGGCAGAGCCATAATCCCGGAATAACAAGGCTCTCAGTGGCGCCCCCTAATGGGGTACTTACCGCCCTTTGTCACTTGAGGAGCTGTGCAATCATCACCGCACTTGAGGGTGAAAATATGTTGTTGTTACCGTTACCTGTAGGTTGCAGTAGTAGGGAAGGTGGAATAAATTTAAGAGGTTTAATGTAATATTTTTGGAGTAGTTTTTCTAGGCTATCTTCTTAATATTAGTACTAGTACCTAGGATCCTTGTTTTTTTGTAGTATTACTACTACTACAAAAAAGTGAGGAGCTCGTGGATAAATAATAACAGCCGCACGGGTCGATCTTCAAGGTTAAGCAACGCTTGCCAAGGCTGGTCTGTGGATGGGTGACCATCTTAACATAGCGAGTTTCCTCCGTGCCTCGGAAAGCACGTTAAGCCGTTGGTCCCGGCTGTCATTTGTAGATCTTTGGCAGTCGTTACGGATAGTCAGAAGCCAGTAAATCTGACTCCAGTCATGCCATGAAGTACCGTGTTACCCAGTTACTGGGTTGTGGAGGTCTGGTAGGCAGCCGCTCCGCGTAAAATACTGGTATTCAGCTAAGTCCGGTTTGACTGGAAGCCGACCCCAATATAGTTGGGAAAAGGCTAGGCAGATGATGACTACTACTACAAAAAAAGTAAATATAACCATGCAACTAAGGGAAATCGTAAGCATTGTAATGGTCAAAAAAACTTTGAAATCGGTCTAGTAGTTTCTGAGTTTATTCGTTACAAACATATATATCTTTCTTATATATAATATTATTAGTTGACCAGCGCAACATCGTCTACTCCGCTCCTATTGGTCTTAGCGTGATGATATATAGACTATAGACTTCCTCGATGACTGCACTATCATTTTGCAATAATTTTTCATATCTGACCAGTAGTTTCTGAGATTTAGCGCGTTTAAGCAAACAAACAAACAAACTCTCAGGGGGTGAGGGATGGGGAGATCAGGGATGGCCAATCGATCGAACCTGACTATTAGTTTAGTCGATCGTGGCAAGGCAAAACATATAAATAGGTACGATTAACAGACTGCGTTTCTATGTAGTTACTAAATACTTAGGTTATGTTAATAAAATGAAAAACTCTACATAATTGTATACTGAACTCTACCTACTGTTACATTTGTAATTTTAAGAAGTACCTATGAAATTAGTAGATCGCACAGGGTTTCGTCAGTAAACAGCCGATCTTCGGTCTAAACAAGTTGGCCACCCCTGGTATAGATGATTATAGTGTGAGACTAGCATAATTTGTCGATCGGCGGCGGCGATCTCTCGCGTCCAGCCCTGGTTCAAGCCATGGTCCGGAGTGAGGAGACATGGGAAGCGGTCACCTCCTTCTGCGAAGCAGTAATGCAAGCAAAGGAGGAAGCCGGACGCGTGAGAGAGAGGCAAACCTCACGCCGCAACCGCCGCTACAGAAGAAGACGCCCTGGGCGTCGGGAGTCGCAGGGCCATTCTCGGCCACCGTAGGCGCGGGCCTGCGGACGGCGAGCATTGGGTGGCTCGCCGTCTGATCAGAACCAGGCCCGGGTCGACGGCGCGCTGTGTTTCACGCGCGCCTCAAAGAGCTGTCAGCAAAGAAGACGGGGCCCGCTAGGGCCTGCTAGTGCTGCGGACTTTGTTCGAAAGAGGTACCGTAGCCCTGGAACGCAAAGGGCTCTAGGAGGAACACGGATGGGTTTTAGTTAGTAAGAGTCTGACACTTCCTCCTGCTTCACCCAGAGCGGGAGGAGTCATTTGATGATTTTCCATCCTTCAAAAAAAAAAACATTCTTCGCCTCGTGCCATATCCTACAGGAAAGTTTACTTTTTCCGGGATTAGCTGATGGAACTTACTAATAATAATATAGCTCTATCAGCGAAGAATAGAAATTCCTAGAATTTTTGCTGGTGACTATTTTTACTTGGGTTAGTACTTCTAGAGATTAGCCACAAAATAATTTTACTTCTGTACCTATACCTCTATAACATTGCTAAAACTTCATACCTCCAAAATTGATTTAATCTCAATAGGAATTTAGAGATCCAGTCTGTATTTTTTTTTTAAGGATGGTAAATCATCAAATGACTCCTCCCGCTCTGGGTGAAGCAGGAGGGAGTGTCAGAGTCTTACTGACTAAAACCCATCCGTGTTCCTCCTAGTGCCTTTTGCGTTCCAGGGTACGGTGCCTCTTTCGAACAAAATCCGCAGCCCCAGCAGATCCCGAAAGTCTGACAGCCAGTCTTACTCAGTAGCTAAGATAGGCAGACGCTTTTTTTTGTTTTTTTTTTTTTAAGGATTGGAAATCATCAAATGACTCCTCCCGCTCTGGGTGAAGGCAAGAGGGAGTGTCAGACTCTTACAGACTAAAACCCATCCGTGTTCCTTCTGGTGCCCTTTGTGTTCCAAGGCTACGGCACCTCTTTCGAACAGATTCCGCAGCCCAAGATAGTCAGACGCTACACGTAAAATACTGGCACTCAGCTGCATTCAGTTGAACTGGAAGCCAACCCCCACATGGTTGAGAAAAGGCAGGCAAATTAAGCTAAAATAGAGTAGAGAGGAGAAGGAGAGAGGGAGTTAGCTCGTGGCTAGATAATAACAGCCGCACGGGGCGATCTTCAAGGTTAAGCAACGCTTGCTAAGGCTGGTCTGTAGATGGGTTACCATCTTAACATAGCGAGTTTCCTCCGTGCCTCGGGAAGCACGTTAAGCCGTAGGTCCCGGCTGTCATTTGTAGATCTTTGGCAGTCGTAGTCAGAAGCGCAGTTAATCTGACTCCAGGCTTGCCACATGAAGTACCGTGTTACCCAGTTACTGGGTTGTGGAGGTCTGGTAGGCAGCCGCTCCGCCTAAAATATTGGTATTCAGCTAAATCCGGTTTGACTGGAAGCCGACCCCAATATAGTTGGGAAATGGCTAGGCAGATGATGATGATGATGATGAGGAGAGGGAGAGAGAGAGAGAGAGTATTCTATTCTATTCTATTTTAAAACCATAATCGGGAGTGGAAGAATAATAAGTATTTGTAGGATAGGATAAAATTGGAAGAGTATTTTTATAGGTTCAAGTCAAAGCAGTAGGTGGACGTAAAAAAATTGTTAAACTTTCTCCCAAAAAAAAAAAACTATAAAGAGGTCAAGTTTGTGAGATTGTAGGAGGTAATAAAAAAAAGGGGGTAATCTCTGGATCTACTTGCACCGATTTCGAAAATTCTTTTACTAATAGAAAGCCACGGTATTTGTGAGTGTCATAGGCTATATTCACCCGAAAAATTTCGCCCAACGAGGTAAGTACGAATCAGCTTGTTATTAATACGACGGTATTCTGGACGTAATAGCTGTACGTTTTGATGGTCCCTTTCAAAATCACTGGGTCTCATGACTTGTTTGTCTGGCGGGTCAATGTGTACTTGACATGGTTAACTTTTCTATGGGTCTATGCCACCCGAAATAAAGTTTAATAATAATACTAGTTTTTGCCTGCGACTTCGTACGCACATATCGCGTTCCCGAAGTAATTTCGGAAATCCTCTCTTATTGTTCTCCAACACTCCCCAAGGAATCTACATGCGAAATTTAGCTTCCTACGACCAGTAGTTTCGGCTTTGTGATGTCTGTCAGACACTCACTTAGTCACGGAAGAGTTTTGTGTATTTTAAATAAATTAATTAAAGATATATTGATTGATATTATCTATCTATCTTATACTAATATATAAAGCTGAAGAGTTGTTTGTTTGTTTGCTTGCACGCGCTAATCTCAGGAACTACTGGTCCGATTTCAAAAATTCTTTCAGTGTTAAATAGCCCATTTATCGAGGAAGGCTATAGGCTATATATATCATCACGCTAAGACCAATAGGAGCGGAGCAGTAATGAAAATTGTGACGCAGACGAAGTTGCGCGGGTCAACTAGTCAATTACACATTGTCTTGAAATATTGCAGTACTAAACTCGTTTATATTCCCGTTATCTTCTTACAAACAGCTTTAATTTGAAAGATGATCATACAATTTTAACGCGACTTCGCGAGACGTACCTTACGTATTATACTCGGATATTAATTTAAAGGCATTCAGTTTAACGGCGAGATTAAGATTTCACTTTGTACTTGGAAGTATCGCATTTACACATTTATTACCTCACTTAATTTGGAAGATCTCGTTTCTGTGTTAAATTGTTATGTTTTTGCTTTATTCAAGTGTCAGAATAAATTCTACAATGTTTTATCTAAATTTCGTTTTATATCTATTTAATTATTTTTTTCTGTGATTATTCAATATTTCTGTCCCTGTATCACTCTTAGGTCAACCAGTACAATTTTTAAGGTATTAAAGCCGCCTTTAGAGGTACTTACAGTGTTATTTTTAATTGTGATGAAGGCTTATTAACTAAACAAATTGGCTGCCAAGTATTCTATATAAATTGATTCAACTTATCGCAGTCTCCCGCTAAATATATGTATAGGTATGACCCAAATTGCTAAACAAGACCCGATCCTCCGCTTTTTGTTTGTAGTCTATACCAGCCACCTTTTAAAGGTCGTCTGTTTATCTAGCTGTGGGCGTCCTCACTACAGCACTATAATAACCAATGCTGATAGTACTATGTTTAGTACACAAGTGGTCATGACAGCGAAATGGCAAGCAGCCCTTCCTTATGATGTGAAACGTCAGGGCTGATGAAACTGACAGAGTAGTTAGGAGAGTGGGCGGTTTAGTCACCCGCGACTTTGTATGCGTATATTCTGATTTTTCTGTTCCCGTAGAAATTTCGAGAAATCCTCTCTTAGTGCTCCCCTACACTCCCCAAGGAACCTACATGCCAAATTTCAGCTTTCATCGACCAGTAGTTTCGGCGTTGCGTTGTCTGGCAATCACTCAGTAACGGTGAAATCCTCTCTTAGTGCCCCTACACTCCCCAAGGAACCTACATGCCAAATTTCAGCTTTCATCGACCAGTAGTTTCGGCGTTGCGTTGTCTGGCAATCACTCAGTAACGGTGAAATCCTCTCTTAGTGCTCCCCTACACTCCCCAAAGAACCTACATGCCAAATTTCAGCATTTTACGACCTATAGTTTCGGCATTGCGTTGTCTGGCAATCACTCAGTAACGGTGAAATCCTTTCTTAGTGCTCCCCTACACTCCCCAAAGAACCTACATGCCAAATTTCAGCATTTTACGACCCATAGTTTCGGCGTTGCGTTGTCTGGCAATCACTCAGTAACGGTGAAATCCTCTCTTAGTGCCCCTACACTCCCCAAGGAACCTACATGCCAAATTTCAGCTTTCACCGACCAGTAGTTTCGGCGTTGCGTTGTCTGGCAATCATTCAGTAACGGTGAAATCCTCTCTTAGTGCTCCCCTACACTCCCCAAGGAACCTACATGCCAAATTTCTGCTGCTGTGCGTTGTCAGTCAGTCACTCAATCAGTAAGTAGGTACTTAACGGAAGAATTTTATATGTTTTGATGATATTCAGTATTTTGTTATTTATGCCTAACATTTTGGGAGAATGCTAATGAGGAGCTCGTGGCTAGATAATAACAGCTGTACGGGTCGATCTTCAAGGTTAAGCAACGCTTGCCAAGGTTGGTCTGTGGATGGGTGACCATCTTAACATACCGAGTTTCCTCCGTGCCTCGGAAAGCACGTTGAGCCGTTGGTCCCAGCTGTCATTTTTAGATCTTTGGCAGTCGTTACGGATTGTCAGAAGCCAGTTAATCTGAATCCAGTCTTGCCATGAAGTACCGTGTTACCCAGTTACTGGGTTGTGGAGGCCTGGTAGGTAGCCGCTCTGCGTAAAATACTGGTATTCAGCAAAATTCGGTTAGACTGGAAGCCGACCCCAATATACTTGGGAAAAGGCTAGGCAGATGATTTTGGGAGAATGTTATCGCAGCTTTATTATGTTTAGGCAACTAGTTATCTAGTTTATGGGAAAACGAAGTCCCAAAGAATCAGTTACAAAAATGGTGTCACTGATTAAAGTCCGCATCAAAATAGTTTTAGTTTAGTTTAGTTATGATCTTTCTTTTTTAACTTATAATTTGATTTCATTTAATTTAATTTTCTATTTTTAGCCTATAAATTTGCTCTATGTACTATTCTTTAACTTGAATAATGTAAGTGCTGTGCACACCTTTAAGTGACAAATACACTCTAGATTTTAAGTATTACTTTATTAGTGTCCTCAAAATGTGTCAGTGAATGTGTCGTTGGAGTGCCAGAAATTAAATAAATAAATAAATAAATCATGCACGTAAAGCAAGAAATTCTTTCGTTTTACAATCTGATATCTTTCAAAGCCCAGTTCGAAATGCAGTTTGCTTCCTCCTCTCTACGTATTTCTTTGTAGAATCTAGTTTACAACTGATATATTTTTGGCTCTATTCCGGCCGGAGTGAAATCTATACACGGTTCACTGGTGAAGTTGCGGTTCATTGTGTGAGAAAAGGGTGTTCGTGACTTTTATTTGAGAATAAATAGGTTACGATGTACGTTGAATCTGTATATTTATTGAACAGTTTAGGTACACACATTTAACAAACAGATTAAAAGAAGTGGCTCGATAATAACAGCCGCAAGGGCCGATCTTCAAGGTTAAGATACGCTTGCCAAGGTTGGTCTATGGATGAGTGACTTTCTTAATATACCGAGTTTCCTCCGTGCCTCGGAAAGCAAGTTAAGCTGTTAGTCCCGGCTGTCATTTGTAGATCTTTGGCAGTCGTTACGGATAGTCAGGCGCCGGTAAATCTGACTCCAGTGTTGCCATGAAGTACCGTGTTACCCAGTTTATGGGTTGTAGAGGTCTGGTAGGCAGACGCGCAATGTAAAATACTGGTATTCAGCTAAATCTGGCTTGACTGGAAGCCGACCCCAATATAGTTGGGAAAAGGCTAGGCAGATGATGATAAGAAGGAAACAGAAAAATAGGTAAAAGTTAGTAGTGCGAAAAGAGAGTAGAATAAAAGAGATGTAGACACTGTGTAAAAGTTACGCGTAAAAATAAAATACTAAATTTTAAATATAACATACAATACATAGATAATATTACTAAAATAAATATGACACTTATACATACTAATATTATATAGTAGGTAATAGTAAATTGTTACTAAGTGAAACAGGTCTGTTATGGTGCGGGTTAATTATTTTTTCAAAATTATTTAGTGTTGTTTGTTCCACTCGAATTTTCAATGAACATGTAGGTGCTACTGATCTCAATTATTATTATTATATTATTTATTATTACTTACGCGGGGGAATTTTGTTATTAATCAACCGAACGGTTAATCAACTTATTAATATTTACCTATGAAATTTATGACTTAGATGGAAGGTGACGAGCATTGGCATGAGTGGCATCGGTAGGTGAAGGACACACACTTTATTGGTGATGTTCTTTAGAAGGGTCAAGTGCATTGTTCTCTCAACCAGCGTGTTTGTAAGATCAATCGCATCTCAGTCGCAAACTCTCAAAAACTGCTCAATTTCTTTACATTTTTCGACAAGTTGATGATGAATGATGTATTGATGATACCCAAGATTTGAACTTGTTCTAAAGATGTACCTATGTACGTAAATAGTGCAAAAGTAACGTATGTCAGCTACAACCTGGGAGGCTTTAAGTCAATAGTGAATAGATTACTTCTAGGCAGGCGTGCTACATCTTCGACCACATCATCGCTTACCAACAGGTGAGATAGTGGTCAAACGCGTGCCTGTCAATAGTAAAAAAAAGTATTTAAATTTGTGTTGAATCGACAGAAGACTCACCTGAAGGCTTTTCCTTACTTAAAAAGCGTTCAAATTCCAGTTACAATATCATTTAAGCGACAATCAATGTCAAAACCTTGTTAAAATGTGTTTTTCACAGTTTGCGACAGCGACGCCAATGCAAACGCTCCTTAAAAATACGAAAATTACCCCTCTGATGTCAAGCAGCAACGTCAATTACCTGTCACTGCAATAAGTTACATAGGTCTTACGTAAACCTTCAAAATTCCAGGTCAAACTGCCAACCTTACACCTTACGGCGTTTAAATATTCATTTAAAGTTTATGTAAACAGTGTGTTAGTAAGTCCTTCCTTCCTCCACAAAAAAAAAAAACAGGTAGATACTTATGTCATCACTAATATTATAAAACAAGTCCTTCGCCGCGTTCGTCCTCTGTCTGTTCGCAGTAAACTCAAAAACTACTGCACCGATTTTTCATGTTGTTTCCATCAATGGATAGAGTGGTTTCCGAGGAAGGTTTTAGTATGTAATTTGTCTAGAAAAAAATTAAGGAAATTGCAGCGCGGACAAAGTCGCGGGCAAAGTGCTAGTTCTATATATAGACAAAGTTGTAAAGTCTCGTGTGCATATCTGAAATATTGTAATACGTAGATTATTTCATGGCCGTCCATAGATTCGAAGTGTGAAGGATAGTAAAAGCGAGATCGTAAACGTTAGAATTCAATATTTTATTATTGCGAATACAATGTCTGTAAATGGTATTTAGCTGAGTTTAGTCTTTGATCGATGGATTAACTATGAAAACACTAGATTTTTTAAGATTTTTCAAGAATTTGAGCAGGTATTAAGTATGAATAAATATTAGGCAATTATCGTCCTTTCTAACTCAATTTAATTGATGTCTTCGTCTTCTAAAGATCTCCATTGGTCGTCAACAGTCTCCTCCTGTCTAGCCATTTGTCACACAGTTTATATTTTCTTTGGTCTTCCTTTACTCCCATAACCCCACATTGACATTCACACTCAAAACCCTTTTTAGGACATCTTACTCATTCCACCACACCACACATATGTCCAAATACAAGACAAAGATAAGGTCATCATCGTTATTACAGCCGAAAAACGTCCACAGCTGGACATAGGCCCCCCCAAGTGACGCAGCAACTACCGGTCCTGTGCGTCTTTCATCCTGCTGATTCCTTCGCTCTTCACCAGCACATCGGCCTAACTTGATGGAGGAAACCCAGCTCCATTTTTCTAAGGTGCAACCGTGCCGATAATCGACCAACTTGAGCTTCTTGGGGTTAACATCTACCCTTAATTTTGGGCCTTTCATAGAGGCAAAAGCTCAAGTGGCTGCAAAGAAATTGAGGATGCTAGCAGAGGTGAGACCGTACTTCACACCGGAACAGCTGCTTAAACTCTATCAAGCGTAAGTTCGATCGTGTATGGAGTACTGCTCTCATCTTTGGGACGGATCTGCCAGATACCAGCTTGATGCCCTTGAGTCAATTGAGAAACGAGCCAAGGGGATCATCGGCAATGATAGGCTCGTCACGAGTTTCTAAAGTCTTGAGCATCAACGAGGAGTTGCTAGCCTGTCGGTTTTCTACCGGTTGCATTTTGGGGAATGTGCGACGGAATTGCATACATTAATTCCGCCAAACCCGTTCCTTCATCGGATCACAAGACGAACGGCGATGCGCCACCGGCACATGGTGGAAATCCCACCCACACGCACAAAACGTTTTGGGAACACATTCATAGTACGTACAGCTAAGGAGTGGAATTCCCTACCGGAGTGTTTCCTGATATGTACAACCTGAGAGTCTAGTACTGGTCCGAATTGAAAAATTCAGTGTTGGATAGCCCATTTATCGAGGAAGGCTATAGGCTATATATCATCACGCTAAGGCCAATAGGAGCGAAGCAATAATGAAAATTGTGACGCAGTCGAAGTTGCGCGGGTCAACTATAGTAAATAAAAGGAAACATTTGCTAGATAAAACAGTACGATACTTACCATATAACTCTGACTTCTGCAGTAGTAAATAATCATTACACCCGAACCTGCCGTGTTTAGACTAAATCGCATAATCTTATCAACCTTCATTCCTTTCAAGTACGTTCCGTTGCATAATGTTAAAAGCTATTAGTTAAGGTATGTCGGGAGGGGTTGAGCATAGATCTATCTTGCCGAACTGCAGTTCTAGCGAGTAAACCGCGCCGTAAAGTCTGTCTATGGCGAATCGTTGATAGACAACGCATTTTTCGATCACTTTCGATCTTTGCTCTTGTGAACTAAATGCGTTACGTTATCGTTATCTGTGTCAGTATCGAAAGAAAAAAAGCGATTTGAAATTCGAATGTGTGATAGATGGTGCAACACTGCGCTTTGATGCATTGGTTTTTTGTAGATGGTCAGTTTGTGTGTGAATAAGCAGTAACTTTATTATAATAGTGCTGTTATAACCACTCATATTTTAGTTGGTTAATCCTTTTCAAAACATAATTTCAAAAGTTTTCAAACAAACAATCAAACTTAACTTAGTTATTTCACCATTTTCTCTTGTTATATTTATAAACACGCAGTGTCGCAGCATTGAAAAATTTCGCAAAACGTATTGCTCAACCAGAATGATTGTTTAAAATCCAAGGCAGTTTTAGGTAACTCATGAGATTGCATCAAGGATTGCCAAGCAACGTAAAATATACGCGAAGTCTCGGCCACTGATACATTTCGTATTCAAATGTAAACATATTACTCACCGTTTTAATATCAATAACTCTGGCTTTTGCGTTATTTATAGCAAAATTCAGTTTATATCTGTGCTAACATTTCAATAATCTAAAAAGCAGTGCATTGGTGAATATTTTCAATTTCGTTAATTTCTAAATTGCACGCGTTTTACGAAATAACTGGAACTCGTTACCTGTCATTAGAATATTATGTCCAATGATTAGTAATGTGACTGCATTGATTATATTTTGTTACGAAATAATAACAGCAACTAGGTGGCCGACTGTTGGACACGGTCAGTTATACGCAGTAATCCGCTAAGGTCGTAGTGTTATACAATACACGGACTAGAACAAAATCTTGATAATTGATTTATTAATTTGCTACCTTTATCGATTTGCAGCGTGTGAAATCGATTGACATTTCTAATCCATTCCGAGTTTGAATTCGTGTCATAGACAAAAATGCAAGTCTTAAAAGTGTGTTACATTTGGACTCTATTGTCGTTGCTGCTGTTCGAATGCCTGATGGAAGGTTCTTCTCAAGAAGCCTCGTTTGAACTGCCAGTGCAGCTAGTCGGATTCCCTTTCATTATTGTCGCTGTCCGACTCACTAACTTTGTGAAGAAACTGTCCTATGCTCTGAACCCAGGTAAATAATTTAGTGTTTAAGACGCATGCTACAGACACCTACCGACTCTCAAAAGTTTTCAGATTTTTTCAACGTCTTAGTTTTTTTGTGTCGTTTTTTGGCTGAGGGTGAGAATCAGGTCTTTTTGAACATCATAAGTAAGTAGGTTACCTAGACAAAACCCCATAAACGCCTGCCTACTGTTTTGCCTCCGAATAAGAAAAAGGACATCGGTCTCTTAAGTTATAGGAATGTAAAATAACTGTTATAGCACGTGATACTGACATTGTCGCTGTTAAAGTTCGAACTACGGTAAAACCTTAGTTTTACAAAGTCATCATCGTTACCTGTTCTATATGCAGAACTTAATTTTAATAAATTACTTATTTCTGCGTACAATCAGAAAATCTTAGGTGTTAGGTACAAGTAGGTAATTGCTCAATAATAATTGGCTAATATTTATGAGTCAATCGACACGAAAAGAAGAAGTAGGTAGATAAATGTTGTTCCTTGATTTTATAATTAGTGATTTTATTGTCTGATAATAAATGTAGGGATTGAAGTAATTATTATTTAACAGCATTAGATTGTTAATTATTAGGACAATCATAGTACGTCAATTACTTAACTTTTCTAATTATTTCAAAAAATCAATTGCTAGTCATATCCACTAATTATTTAATCACATTAAATAACTTCAAGTCAATTATTGTAAAAAACATAAACAAAGATTTCGTAATACTTCTACTGGAGGCAAAAGTGTAACGAGTTAAGATTGATTGACCTACAAAATCATTACATAAAGTAAACCAAAGAGAACGTGCTTGCGTTCCGTCTCACGTACGGAGAGCTTTTGCAGTGCAATCTTAACCGTAGTACTGGCTAGTTGAGAACACCCATAGACCGCGGTCACCGCGTGCGAAACGAACGTTCGATATTTGAATTTGTCATTTTTATTCATCTGTGGTTGCGTTTAGGCGCGAACTGACGTTGCGGGTTAATTTTTTTTCCTACAATCGTGTTTTGTTTTTCAAAATGAAGAGCAGAAATATAACATTTGTTGTATTGTTAGCACTGTTTTTAGATAATTTTTGTGATGATGTGCTTAGTCAAGAAAGTCAGTTTGAGTTACCAGTGCAGTTGGTAGGTTTTCCTTTCATAATAGCTAGTGTGAAACTTACGAATTTCCTGAAGAGGTTTTCTTATTCCGTAAGCCCAGGTAAGTTGTATAAGAAAGTACCATTTGGTACACTCTATTTCAGAATCTAAACGTTTAATTAATTGTCAATATTAATTGAACTAGTTATAAGTACCTAAGTAAATATTTTAATATTCGTTGGGACAATAGTTTCATGCAGATTAGCATTTTATTAAAATTGATCCATGAAAGTTTAATAAAACGATTCACATGGAAACAATAATATCCAATTTAAAAAATGAGTCGTTGAAAGCGTTCCTGACAAATATTCTGTTCAAATTCGCGTTGGCGTATCAAGTATGCGACGTTTAAACAAATTGTTTTTGACAAAGTATTAGAACATTTTTATAGACGTACTATCAATCAAATAAAAAAAGTTTTCTCCTAAATAAAAGCTGCATGAAAATAGTTTGAAACATAGTTTTTCGCACGTAACATACGTCATGGCAAGAGGCAGAATATATAGCACCCCACTGATGCAAGTTGCGCTATGATAAATGCTCCTCAGCAGTTCTGTGGTCGCGGGATGCTGCTACGAATATTTTTAACAACAAACTTTCATAAAAATAAAGCTGAATAATGTTCCTTATTTTTCTGTAACAAGACGATGTGAAATAATATGGGTTACAAAAAGAAAGGGCACAAAGGGACATTATAAGGGCCTATAATGTACCTATGTGAATACTAGTATCTACTACAATAGATAATGCTTTGTAATGTGTCGTCTTGGTATGACTTGGCAAGTATTGTTAGCTTAGAAACAAAATTAATCTTGGGTCAAGAAGTGGACTCGACATATGGAATGAAATTAAAAAGTTCTAATAAAAAAATCCGACAAAAACGCCGCTGACTTTTCCAGTTTTCTCTTCAATTAATTACGTACTTTATTTTGGTCTAGTTTCTCCCAGAATAGTGCCAAGCCTGGCAAGTTAAGCTGTTTAGATAATTCATCCTCTCTGACTTTTTAGAATTCTCCGTTTTCGAGCTTACGTCAAACGAAAAACCGTCAGATTTACTTGAAAGCCAAATTGCTATTCGTACGCTAAAAGATTAGTTTTCCGCGCGAGTTTTCATGTGAAAAACTGTTTCATAGGTTTCTAAAGAACATTAAAGATAGGGATTTATGAAGTGTATGTACAGTCAACAAAAGAGACTTGTATAAATTCAGTCAGGTATCTATCTTGCAGTTGCAAGCCATGTTATGAGTGTCGTGGTTGATAGAATTTTTACGTCACAAGCATGATCCGAAAAATATTATGCGGACGCCTGCATGGTCTTCTTGTCTAATTTGGCTGCATTGTATTGTAAAATTAAGTTTATTGACAGTGCCTGCATACCAATTTCTTTTCCTATTGTAATGGATTACGAGTACTTAATACGTGCGCTAGTCGCATCTAACTGCATAATGTGTGCCCGTAAATCACCGTAGCTTGTGCGTAGCTGCGTTAGTCTGTCACATTAATAACCACCCTGGAACTTAACCAGTCCTTCCACTGTTTGTATTGCCGATTAAGCGTTAACTACTTGGACATGTTACGTGAGTTTATCGAATGTGGGTCTAGAAGGACCGGATTGGCAATTGTTTTGTTAGTCATGTGGTGCTGCATTCATTGCAATGTAATTAAACGTCAAAGGTTTATTTGTATGCATGCTTTATTAAGAGATTTAAAGTGATAGTACTTATTTAGTTACATTTCTAGTAGCGATAAAATTTACAAATGTTCAAATAGTAATCCAGGATTTCACCACTAGCAGCACTGTATTTTAGTACATATGTTTTTGCCAGTACAATAATAGTTATCGCATAGAATATACATTTGTCAGGAGCATTGCTTACACACAAGAAGCTCGATAATTTAGATGAAAATTAGATTCTTCATGACATCCAATGATTATTGAAAATTTTTAATTCTTCAATATTTGGCTTCCAAGACTGAGTTTGGAGACCAAAGAGGATTTTTAATCAGATATAAACTTTTTTATAGGAGTTAAATGCAGATTTTAATACCAGTAATTGTTCTTGCGCCTTCTTTCGGAAATACCGGTAAAAGAAAAAGTTTTACCCCGAACCGTGTGGATGGTGGCAGAGATAAAGTGCACAAGTAATTAGGACGAAGACACTGGCAATTAACTGGTAATGGCCATTAGATGATAAAAAATAGTTCGGATAACTTGCGTCTGATAGTTTGAGCGCGATAATGAAATAGTTTTTTGAGAAATAATTTTTAAAGAACGTATCAAACCTGCATAGTAGAAAAAAACGAATAGTTTGTGGAACTTTCAATTAAATATTTTAAAGTGTGGTGTAACTTATAAACTTACCTATGCGTGACAGTCTTGAAATAATGACGCCATTCCTAATAACACACAACTTGCTCTCACTCTAAAACATAAAAAACAAACTGGTATAATAATATGTTGTGATTTTTTTTACTTATCATCTGCTATCCCAAGTATAGACTAGACCACTAGACTTCCCTACCCGACCTCCACAGCCTACTAACGGGATAGCACGCTGCTGTAGGATTAATGATTGCTTATTTGTCTTTTTTACCCTCTTCCGCTTTTCCTATTTTATCACGAAAAGCCTCTTACAGATCTTTATCAGCTCATGATAACATCAGACGCCGTAGTCCCCCAGCTTCTTAAGGCAATAAAGTGGAAACTTCATTCCCAAAGGACTCATTTGTTTTTGAAATCTGTGGAATTATTTCGCCCAACATATCATCGTGGATTGAAAACTACTATGAATTATAAATTTTGTTAAAAATTTGCTTTTCAATTCGGTACTTCATCACATTTCGTATTTATAATTTAATTCTATTAAATATCGTTTATCATCTCATCTTTTGATTGTAATTTCCTGGCGATGATTGAGTGAATTGTATTCCTAACGTTCCTTTGAATGTTAGACGATTTGGATTTGATTTGGGATTCGTGATACTCTAAATACTTTTCCCTTTCTGTTTCTTTTCCCCTTCTGTTCCGTAGGACGGAGATTTTTATTCAATCGAAACGAATTTAATAAAGTTATGCAACATTGGAGGTTTTTTATTAGGTGTTGTAAAATATAGTTTCTCAAAGCACTTATCAGATTACGAAAATTCTTTCGCTGAGTGTCATAAACTACTTTAAATTTGGCTAAATGCATGGTTCTTGTCAGGTAGGCCACGGGCACGCAGCGTTGAAAGGCTTCCCAAAAGGTGGACCGATGACCTCGTCACGGGTCGCCGATGGATGTGAAATGCTCAGAACCGATTGTTGTGGCGACACTTGGGGAGGCATATGTTGAGCAGTGGTCGTCTTTCAGCTGATATGATGATGATAATGATGAGGCCACAGAAGCCAGACTGACCATTTTCAAAACGGTCCTTGCTGATCTGCCTCTGATATAATACAATTCAGCTGAAGCCTCCGACGGAAAGAACTGAAGGTCGATGAAATTTATTTAGTCGATACTCAATTGTGAATTTTTCATAGCGTGTTTGCGTGACATTGCCCACGTAGGTAGTTTGGTGCGCGTAAATTCACCATGATGTAATGTCAAACGTGTCTGCTGTCTTAATGATGACCTATCGATTATTCGATCTCGCAACTGTGACGCCATTCAGGTCCATCGATGGATGACGTTGCACGGTCTAAAGTTATTCGATATGTTCGTGAGTTAAGAGTGTTTTAAAGCTCACTCATGCGATCGAGGTTTGCGTTTGCGTAGGGGTTATAAAATGTTGATAGCCTTTGAATCACTTAGTTTGTGTGGTTTAGATTTTGGAAATTAAGAAATGAGGTATAATAACTCATATATCCTCGAATATGAGTGTTAAAATTCAAGACAGCTTAGATTATTATTGATCGTCCATCATCTTCAAGGTTCTCAAGTGTTCCTTATTATTTTTATTTCTTCTGCTTCTTATGGAGGGGGCAGTAAGGTCTATAGACCTCATACACCCTAGTGTCAGAGTTTCTTAACCGCCTCAAGGACGTCTGGTATGGTTTATATAACACCAATGTGTGTGTATTATTTTTATGTCATTTATAAGAATCTCCATCGCAATTTGTTTTTACATATCCTATATTTTATTACCATTTTTACAACTTTCCTATTTACCCGTTTCAGCGACCTACCGCTCCCGCAACCGTCGTGAGCTGACCCTGGCAAGTGATCCAGAGTCCTTCGATGTCAACGAAGTGGAGAAGTACATCGTCGGAGAATTCGGCGCGCGCGCATGCATCTTCGAGCGCGTTTGCGCACACTATGCGACAAGGGCTCAGGCGCAACCTCGCCCGCAGTTCGACTGGCCTGATGTTTTTAGGTATTTATAAAAACTACTATTACTTATGATACATAGCTTCCCCAAGGTGTGTTGCAATGTCCATAGTTGTCGAAGGACCGACAACAGGTGGAGCAAACGAGTCTTAGATTGATAATTTCCTCAACTTGATGTACTGACTTCGGCTGTATACAACTGTAGACTGCGGACTGGACTTCTTTCTGGCTGTGGATGGGCGATAGGTTTTTTTTAATTAACTATGATCTATAAGTTTGACGTTATTAATAGGATTCAGAAAATCTTGACTTCTTTAGTTTGCACAAAGATAAGGTTCTAAATCTGCGAGGATCGTCAGGAGGACACGGTGGAGCATACGGTGGAGGTCTGCCCTGCTTGGGCGGAGCACTGCCGTGATCTTGTCGAGGCGATCGGCTGCGGCGATTTCTCGCGTCCGGCCCTGGTTCAAGCCATGGTCAGGAGCTTCACCCAAAGCGGGAGGAGTCATTTGATGATTTCTCATCCTTAAAAAAAGAGGGGTCTAAATAGTTCGATAAACATTCCATAAGAATTAATTTGCGTTGTTAATTTCGTCCAGAGTCCATTTACTTATTCCCCATCAACACAGTAACAATACAGTAGTATCGATACAGGGTAATTTCAAAAGATCTAACCGATGGAAAAGTGAACAATGTCCCTCTCGTAAATTGTAAGTTAATACTTGTAAAGTACTTTGTAGAACTTTAAAACTGCTGCGCACTTTAAGTTGAAAAGTTTATCAAAAAGAGTTTGGGTACGATGTTAAATTAGTTTTTTTCCTCTGAATGTTCGTAGGCTGTTCTTTTTATTTGCGTATTAAAACAAGTTCAAAGTTTGGCAGCAATTTTCTGGAATTCATTTTTTTTTTCTGATGGAGAATATGCAATTTAGGATCAAAATTTTAAAAATCTATAAATTGAATTACGTCGAGTAGAAACGCACATCAAACTCGTATCCTATACCCAAACATTATACAGGATACTTACAAGACCTACTATAAAATTCGAACCCTCTAATCCACCCATTTATTTCCAAACGACCTTGACACGTCGGTCCATCGCTCCATCGGTCGCGGAGTTTCTATGAATATTTCATGTTTTCAATGCCACGTCCAATTGTGAGGAACCGGGTCAGTGGTCGGTAGTGTTTCGTACAAGAATGCAGTAAGTGTGTCCAGCGGTCGCAAGTGGGACATTGATGTAATACTCTACGCAACCGCGCGGGTCATCGCCGCTCAACGTTCGGCGTAGTCACAGTCACCCAGCCATGAGGATTGTTGGATGTTGCGAAATTTTTTGCTAACCGTTTTCTTACTGTTGAATATTTATTTACTTTTTGGTTGATAATTATGAGGGTTTAGAAATAGTTGTGTTTTTGAATTTATTAAATGCAATTATGAATATAACATAATACTTTCACTAGGTATAATAAGTTAAGCAAGAATATTATAAAGTGTAAATTAAATAAGTTATTTCGCAAACATTTTTACATTTTTATTATTTATTTATAACATGCTTTATTTACTGTTTACCTCATAATAAGCACAAGACAAACATTTTAAGACAAAAAAACTATTCATATTTGTAGAATTTTAGCAAACATGCTTTTGAGTTAACACATTTTCAAGTTAATTGTTATGTATCTTATCAAGGCATATTTATAAATAAGTAAAGTGTCACTACTAGGTCATGGTGATAAGTACCACGACCTCGTCAAAACTTGGTCCATTATATGGGATTCTCAACAAATTACGAGTCTACTTGTTGCGAAGATTTAATTTCAAGTTTTTTATGGGAACCTGCAATTTTAAACAAATACACTAGGTATAAAGAAAGAAAGAAAGAAAGAAAAGACGTTTATTTCCCCAAAAGCGACGCACAAAACAAAAGAATACTGATTCACTAATTGATTTAATCAAACTCACATTGAAAAACAAAGTTAAATGAAACAGATAATACTTGATATATCTTCCTAATTAATAATAATAATAACCATCTGAATCATCAACACAATACTTCTCATTTAATCATAATTTCTCCACACAAAATTAAGCATATGCCAGGCAGACGAGTAAATTATCTTTCTGTATGGCGGATTAGCGTCTACTTTACGTTCGACGTCCGAGGTGAGCCGCTATTATGCAACACCGCAAAATACTTTCACTGCTCGAACTTCTCAAGCAAAAACGCACCTTAACACCAGGAAATAAAGCTCAGTAAAAAAACAACAGCGATCTTTCCCTACATCTTAGATTACATATATCTTATAGACTTTTCATCTTGAGTCTAAAATTATACTGTGTGTTTTTACCGTGGTATAGCAATTGTCAGGTTGGTGGTTTACCACAGTCGGAGATTGTTACAGAGATGCAGTTCCGTATTATCTCACCATTCGAGATCTAATAGCTGTTATTTAGTGAAATAACTTGCAGTTTCAATTTGCAGGCTCGTGAACTTGGTATAAGAAAGGGTGTACACTACAATTTTTGGGTTTTTTTTTTTACTTTCTCGGGTCCCTGGAGACCCGGTCCTTTGGTAGGCGTACGAGGGGCCGAAGCCAACTCGCAGAGGCCTCTTTAGATATTTCAAATGGAATGGGACACCAATAATATTGGGAATATTTTATTATGAACATTACCTTGCTGTACATAAATGACCTACTCGATGATAACCTTGACGACTCATCTACTTGATGATCTTTAAGTACCTCGTTTTTTTTAAGGATGGGAAGTCATCAAATGACTCATCCCGCTTTGGGTGAAGCAGAAGGGAGTGTCAGACTCTTACTGACTAAAACCCATCCGTGTTCCTTCTAATGCCCTTTGCGTTCGAGGGCCGAGGTGACACTTTCGAACAAATTTCGCAACCCTGGCAGGCACTTTTAGTACCTAAATTATACTTTTTGTATGTTATACGGAGATATATGTCCAATGCACGAGCTAGTGGGTCACAGATTCAAGTGTCTCCGAGAGGATATTTTTGAGCGCTTTTGAGGAATACTTGGGTACAGCTAAAGAGTTAAAAACTGAGGTATTTGAGTGAAGAGCGAATAAGTTACTTATAGGCAAACGTGATGTATCGTCGACCATATTATAGCTTACCTTCAGGTAAGTTAGTTGTCAAACGCGAACGTTCTTAAGACCAACGTAATCTCTTCGCAATAAAATATTTAGATACAATATAGTCCACAGGTATTTTTCCCAATATAGTTGGAAAAGGCTAGGCAGATGATGATAGTCCACAGGTGGACAAAACTGACCAATTATCTATCCATCTCATTGAGTAACGGTATTATGACCGTTTCTTAAGACACCCTTGGGTGATATTACGATGGTGCTTTTATGAGATAGCATAATTATGCGTGTTATAACGTTCATTATGACTCGTCATTTCAATTAATGAAGAAGTTGAACGGGCTTTGAACCTATTTAGGTATTCGGAACACGAACGAGAATAACCTAGGTCTTAATTATGGACTTTTCTATGACTATTTTCTTTATCTAAGCTTCATTTGTTGAAGTCTATTTGATTAGGGGTCTCCTTTGAGAATTATAACCTAGGATCTAAAAAAGAAATTGGAAAATTATGCTTTGTTCTTCTTTTGATGAAAAGTAAAATACAAGTCCAATAAAACTATACCTAAGTATATTGCCTTTGAGCGTAAAATTACAGATTCAATAAACGTAGTATCTAATAGAACATATTTCTACCATAGCAAACATTTCAACAAGTTGCAAGCAGAAACATATTTCTCGGAAAACCTTTATACAGTTTCGTGAAAAATACTGTGGTAGTATAACGTTGAAATAAACTCTTATTTTTGTATGAAATTAATCACTTAGTTGAAGCTTGCAAGGGTTTCAACTAGCGAAGTAGCGGCGGAGTGCAAATGTGTGTCAGTTTTTGTTTATTACGACGCCGGCTTGTTTGTGGTTTTCATGGTTTTAAGTTGGTTTCAAAGGAAAGGTTTTTCTAGTACCTATTACGTGTATTTAAACGTCGTAGTAGCTTGTTCGCATGAGGAGCTCGTGGCTAGATAATAACAGCTGTACGGGTCGATCTTCAAGGTTAAGCAACGCTTGCCAAGGTTGATCTGTGGATGGATGACCATCTTAATATACCGAGTTTCCTCCGTGCCTCGGAAAGCACGTTAAGCCGTTGGTCCCGGCTGTCATTTGTAGATCTTTGGCAGTCGTTACGCATAGTCAGAAGCCAGCAAATCTGACTCCAGTCTTGCCTTGAAGTAGCGTGTTACCCAGTGTGGAGGTCTGGTAGGCAGCCGCTCCTCGTAAAATACTGGTATTCAGCTAAATCCAGCTTGACTGGAAGCCGACCCCAATATAGTTGGGAAAAGGCTAGGTAGATGATGAGTAGCTTGTTTGAATAGGTAAGAGCAGGTCTTAGTGCCACTTTTATGCTTCTGCGGGTCTAAAAAGGCCACTTTAGCAGAATCATAATATTAACCACACAACAACCTGTCAAATTTTATTTTCATCTTTATCGCTAACGCATTAGGTTCAAGGTTGATTGAGAAAATTTGACAGTGACGAGCAGCGTGATGTGCTGTCTGATTCTGCTAAAGTGGCCTTTCTAGACGCCCTGATCATTTCTTAATTGGGATGGAATAGATAGGCTTTATCTACTGATATCGACAAGTTGTCAACTGTTGTCAGTCTAGGGTCATTGTTTAAAATTAAGTTGACTGGCTTGTTGCTCTTGTGCTTTGAGCATTACTGATGAGCATAAGGCCTGACAACTCACATATCCTGGGTTGTCACATAAGAAAAACCATAGTCTTTTTTTTTTCAAGGATGAGAAATCATCAAATGACTCCCGCTCTAGGTGAAGCAGAAGGGAGTGTCAGACTCTTACTGACTAAAACCCATCCGTGTTCCTCCTAGTGCCCTGCGTTCCAGGGCCCCAGTGACTCTTTCGAACGGATTCCACAACCCCGGCAGGCACTGGCCCTAGGGGGCTCCGTCTCTTGTGCCCTTATAGTCTGGAGCTTAAACCCAGGATTTATGCGGAACAAGGTTTTAAGTCCCACAAACTTTAATTGAAATGGGATGATGCCCCAGAAAGACGGGCATTACATTGTGTCTGGTGAGCAACTGCCCCAATGGTTGATATTTGGGCTGATATGTTCAAATTGCAGGGAAAACTTTGATTAAGCTGTTATATAGGATTTTAGTGACGTCAGGTCTTTAGTTCCTATGTGATGGCAAAGAAGTCCATGTTTACGACTGTACATGATTATTGATGACTATTCTATCAATTCTAAAATGTTTCTTCTTCTTTACAGCCAGTACAAGCGGTCCCCGGACCAGGCCAAAGAGTTCTACCTACTGAGTGTGTTCATGGGAGACATCGTGGGTTCTCCTCAACTGTGCCATCAGCTCGGCAAGCGTAGGAGTTGTGACAGCCAGCAGTATGGGGTAGCTTAATAGTACTATTGTATTGTTAGAGCTCCAATGATACATGAAGAAATCTCTCGTTTGTATTTTAAATAGAAGAAAGAAATAAAAACTGTTTATTCACGTGAAAGTGACGCACATACTAATTTTGCAGGTATAAATCAAATAAGGATATATAATTTTATCCATATACTTTATAATTAGTTACCGAAAAAGTTTCCAGTTGATATTTTTTTCACGGTTTCGGTGCTTGTTTACGAAAAGAGAAATTAAGTAGCTCTTGTTAACAAATATGATTTTTTTTTTAATCTTCATCAGCAATAAAGTCATTAAACTTCAAAGTTCATGATTTAAAAATAAAGTCTGGCTTAAACTTTAATGTCCACTTCACTTTTTTCATTAACAACACTGTTTCAGGAAAACAACAACGTTGTGTTCTTGTTTTATTCTGATAAACTTCTTCATAAACCTTAAATTGAATTGGGGTTTATAAATATCTAATAATAGTTAGCAAATTTAATTAAATTCAATATAATATTAAGTAAGTACTTTCAGCGGGTTCGATACCCTATGTCGGGCAAATGTGTAATTATAAAATAGAAAATTTGTATGTTACAGAATTCTTAGTAATTGTAAGAGAAACGATTAATTTTCATAATGTTACAGTACCTATATTCTTGAATATTTTTTTGTTATCAATATAATATTTAGGCATATTTAATTGTTTCGCGTAGATATCCACTTAAATGTGTTCACATGTTAAAAATACCTTTTATTAGTTTTACTTAATTATTTTCACTAAAATACAAATTATTATTAATCATTAAAATAATACCACATCAATATATCGTGATGATAATTAAGTTACAAAAACGTTAATTTGTTTATAGTTTTTATTTTTATACTTAGGTTAAGTAGTTTGAACTTAAGTTAACTTTAATTCATAAGTTTAAGTTAACGCGCGCATTAAAAGTTACCTATTTTGTGATTTAATATTTTATAGACTAAACAAATCTTTGGATTTACTTATCACTTTGTTCTATACTACTATGTTTTAAATTATTAATAAGTGGATTGGTATTACTTAACTAATTATGATAAATATTGTGTTATCTACCAAATACTAATCGAGTATTTGGGTCATTCTACTATTCGAGGGCAAATTTACATGTACCTAAGTTCGGAAAAACGACTGCGTTACCTACCAAAGAAACAACGTTGTTACCATAAAATGTATGCTTATAAAACAAATAAATCATCCCAACAAGTTCATTAAATAAATTAAGTCAGCGAATTATGCATTCAATATGTAGGAACAGTTTTTATATAAGTAAACATGTAAAAAGTAAACTAAAATTTATATTATTCGCACAAAGCCAAGTTTTTGGCAGTCGAAAAGTAGAATGACCCACCTTATAGGTCTTTCAATTTTGTGTATTTCTTACATTAACGATCTAGTGACCAGACGTGCCCACTTGCTCCACAAATTCCTAAACGGTTTTAACGCTAAATCTATTTAAAAAACATTCTATCTCTGTCATCTTCGAACTTTTAGGTAATAGAATAGTCTTTGTCACCTCTGACCTAGACAAGAGTCAAGAGCAAAACCAACCAAAAAAAAATAAATTGAACGATGATTGAATGCGTTTAGCACAAATGTATTTAGTAACTAGCTGACCCGCGCGGCTTCGCTCCCGTCAATTAGCTACCCTACCTACCCTACCTGACTTACCCTACCCGCCTACCCTACCCTACCCTACCTACCCTACCCTACCATACCCTACCCTACCCTACCTACCCTACCCTACCCTACCCTACCCTACCCTACCTACCCTACCCTACCCTACCCTACCCTACCCTACCCTACCTACCCTACCCTACCCTACCCTACCCTACCCTACACTACAAAAAAAAAAAATAGATGTTGGCCGATTCTCAGACCTACTCAATATGCTCACAAAATTTCATGAGAATCGGTCAAGCCGTTTCGGAGGAGTTCGGGAACGAACATTGTGACACGAGAATTTTATATATAAGATTTATGGTGATAGTGGGCCTTAATAGTGCAGATATTAACCAATAATAATTAAAGAGGCTAATAATATAATTTATTACTACTTATGTTATTATGTAAAACTACGAGCGAACACACGATAAGTTGCAAATTAACAAAAATAATGTATTCCGTAAAGATTGCCGCAGATAGGTGCGACGCGACAATACGACAACGACGCTCCGTTTTCATTAAAAAAAAATTGGTTGTCTGTAAAATCGGTTTACAGCGGATACGGATATCGGATTACAGATATAAATCCGTGTCTTATTAAAAAAATAGTTTACAATTTCACGCGATATTTTACAATCTTACGGCGTTTGCCATTTTCCGGTGGCAATTTGTATTTAGAACAAGCGCCGTCGCAACATTGCATTTGCATCTGTCTGCGGAAATCTTAACTTTAGACTAAACTTTTCTATTGTTAATATACTTTTTGTTTAAACCTTGTTTTATAATAATTATAAAAATGAGCATGTTTCTTAAATTCTTAGTTAAAATAGGTAAATAGATTGCATAAGACTTTAACCCGTGAATTCTTCCATTTAGTTGCCACAGGATAATGTGCAATGAATACGATGAATTCTTCCGTTTTTTTTTCTTTCGAGTAAATTTATTTTATTTTATAGATTTTTTTTTATGAATGTAATATTGTAAATTGTTATATTAATCTGTAGGTACAATTCTAAACCTTAGTTTGAAAAAATTTAATAAAAAAAATAATTTTTATTTTTTTTATTTTTGAATTAAAGTATTCTAACTTTACTTCTGTATTATTTTGTAAATTTTTGTATCTGTTACAGTTTAAGCAACCACAATTTTTTGTTAGAAAGTAGGACTAGTCAAAATAAATAATAAAGAAAACATGTTGTCATTTTATTCATCATAAAAAACCTTTTTACGCCTCTTAGTAGTTTCTCTTCTGCCTAATGTGATTTATTTTGAATACTAACAGACTTTGTAGGGGTTAAAGGCACCCATTTTCGAAGAAAGGTCAAGCTATGAGTCTCCATCGACCCTTTAACCCTTGATTTGTAGCTATCTTTATAGTTCAAGAGTTTCTTCAGCCCCAAAAAGATCAAGCCGAGACTACAAATTTTAATTTAGGTAACATACTGGTTTAGGGTTCAAAGAAAACTACCTTTTAATTTAAGGGCTTTTGGAAAATTGCTTTTAAAAGAAAAATGTGGCTTTCACTAGAGAAACTATAAAAATCGGCCAAGTGCGAGTTGGACTCGTACACGAAGGTTTCGTACCATAACCTTAATTTTTATTATTGTTGTTATAGCAGCAATAGAAATACACAATCTCTGTAAATTTCAGCTCTCTACCTATTATGGTTCTTGAGATACAGCCCGCTGACAGACGACTGGCGGACGGACGGACAGCGGAGGCTTAGTAATAGGGATCCGTTGGTTACCTTTCTGGTACGGAAACCCTAAAAAGCACCTAGGTTAGGTACCTACTCAAATTCTGCAGTGCGGTTCTGTAAACATGTCGAAGTGAAAACTTAGGCGAAGTGAGCTGTGAAACCATACAAACAAGATGGAATGACAGCTCACTTGTCGTTCATTCCACCTAACGACGACATCACGACACGCTCACGGTGAGATGTCGACAGAATAGATCGGTTGGGTGGAACACTACCCAAGAATTCCTACCTTTCGCAGTAACATAAGGAGTCGGTGGCTAAGTGTTCACAGAATTATTGTGGAATTTTAAAATAGTAAAGTCGGTTTTTTAATTCCTGAGTATAAATTGAATAGTGCAATTGTCAAAATTGACATAGGCGGGCCGCATACGTACGGTTTCTTGATTAGGTTTTCCGATTAGGAATTTAAGTTCGAAATCCCGTGAGACGCTCGATATTCAGTTCGTCTGACTCAAACACACGGCTTGTTTTTGAAAAGATCGTCAGGTGCTTTCCCATTCCTAAATAAACAAACGTGTGCGCCCAGTTCATCATAATGTATGTAAAGCAAGCATTCAGGTCTCCGAATCTGAATTTTTGATCAGGAAACCGAATCAAGAAACCGTGCGTATGCGGCCAGCCTCAGATTTTATTGTAACCTATGTCAGTTTGCCATCTGCACTTGTCAATTTAGTCTCAGGGATTAAAAAACACACGTTAGTTACGGCTTCATGGTAATCACGCTCAATTTCTGATTCATGAATTTGAAGTCGACTATTTTTCAGACTGCTTTTACCTGAAAATCTGTGTAAGTTTGGCATTAATAAGGTTTGTCACTTTCTTTACTCCAAATGATCAATTCAGCAACCGACCCTCAGACAGATACTTTAAATTCATCGGGCGATGCGTCCAAAAACAACCCATTTTTATAAATCAAGTCCTTTCTGATAAGGAATAAGGTCAACTGTTTTCAAGTACTGCGAAACATCGAAGGGGCACATGTATCTGGGAATAAAATTTGCAAATGTACCGGAAAGGGCGGGCCATTTCCGCGGACCCAACATGGCCGTCCATCCGGCTGGACATAGCGTTAATCATGCGGTTACGTTTTATTATTTTAGGTAGAGGTATTATCTTCATACTATACCTAAACTTATATGAAATATTATTAATCAAGTCTTGGTTATAAGCCAGTTAAATATAATGTTGTTTAGTGGTGCTGATTGCATTTGTATAATTATGTACCTACTTTTAAAACTTAATAGTAATCTCTGGATTTCCCGAAGTAAGTAGCCGATAAAAATAAAATACCTACTGATAGAAAACTCGCTGAGTGGCATTTTCTACTGCCTCCCATGAAAATGCACGGTTTCTGTTGAATATGTCGGGCACGGGAGCAAAATTGAAATGTCTAGTCTTTTTCCAACTATATTGGGGTCGGCTTCCAGTCAAAATGGTTTCAGCTAAATACCAGTATTTTTCAGACTTCCACAACCCACTAACTGAGCAACACGGTACTCCTTGGCAAAAAAGACAGTCTCCTGAGAATGTCTTTCTCCCATGGTATATATATATTTTTTTTTTACTATAGCTAGGCACGCGTTTGACCACTATCTCACCTGATGGTAAGCGATGATGTGGTCGAAGATGGAGCACGCTTGCCTAGAAATAACCTATTCACTCTTCACTTAAAGACTCCCAGGTTGTAGCTATCAGGAAGGAAACACAGACTCTGGCAGAGTTCAAAAGAGAAGTGGAGGAAGATAGCCCCTGGTGGTAATAGCTTAATGAATGTCATGATTCATAGGCCATATTATCAATTCCCTAGTTCTACTGCAACTTTTTTACCACAATTAGGTATGTGAGTATCGGCTTTATAGAGGATGATAGCATTTTACGAGTAGTAGGTTGGTATCAAAATGTTGCAGAGGTAAGGCAACAATTGATTTATTAGAGAGTGCCAGTAACACAAGTATGGTGGTGAAATATTTAAAAACAATGTTATACGGGTAAGAACTCAAAGGAATAATAATATGACCATAAACTTGTACTTACTACAAGTGTGCATGTGATAGATAAAAGGAGCTACATCTACCAACAAACTGCTTTGCAGTTTGGCAGAAGTAATAATAAAGTGTTGAATGCATTTTTCATGAAAAAAAAAAATAAAAAATAAAGTCCAATTGCTTTCTAAACTTGAATCTACAATCGTATAACTTGTGCTGACAAATGAACACGATAAAGTTAGCAATACAGAGAATATTCGGATGAAGCTAATTCGAATGTAAACTTGCTGCAAGTCAGCATCCTATAACGACATCTCGCGGATTCTCGCGGTAGTGTGGCGAAACTGAATGCATTTCACTAGAGGTGAAAGTGTGGCCTACCTTGCTCGTAGCGTCACTGTGTCTGACAGTGAACATTTGTTCCTATATCTTTCGCAAGGTGGCGCTATTAGCGTACCACGTTCCGTTGCCATTTAGTTTCATAAAACTCTGCGAGGGGGCGTTACTATTGTAACATAATGTTCTCTACATTTTGTAAAGATAGAAATAAGTTGGACTTGCTGAAAATTACTTAGGCAAACTAATATTCCGTTAAATTGGATTCGTCATCATCGTCATTTTGACGAAAGACTTCCATTGTTCGACTTAGGCCTATCCCAAACGTTGCCACATCGACCGGTCCCGTAGGTAGACCATCAGGCTCTCGTCGCGGTCACCAAAGCATCGATCCTTAGGTATTAGAAGGTCCACCCTGCGTTTTCTGGTACTCAACCGGTACTCCAAAACCTTTCGTCCCCATTAGCATCCTATCTTCAAGCGAACCACATTGCCTATTAGATGCCAATTAACGCTTTCATTTGCCAACAGAAACTAGCCATAGCAATCGCAATAAGACGGTAAAATACCAATTCCCTGACAGAAATGCCAGTTTAATAGTCATAGAGAAATACATGACCCACTTAGACCTACGACAATAATGACGTAAAATTAAGTTAATTTTATGCATCCACCTTGACATCAGAACATCAAATTATATTCTGATCATAAAGGCCCAAGAAAGTGGTCATAAAACCTTATTTACATAGTGATATAACTAGTTACTAAAAATATATTCAAATTAAATTATATCAACAATCAATTAAATGCAAATATTTTCGTTTTAGAGACTTTAAAGGCTATTAATAGGCGGGTATGTTGTTGTAGAATTCTAGGATGTGCAAAAACTGTTTGTTTATGCAATTTATTAACATATTTCACAATTACTTAGATGAGGGCTTTCCAAACCAGATACGATAAGGCCAATGAAAATTACCAAATAGATTGGAGGGCTGCAAAAATATTTGAAGAATCAAAACAAAAACAGACTTGTTGACCGAGTGGCAGCAAACGCGACTCAGGTTGGGCATAGTATTGTTTGGTTTTTCGATTTTCCAATAGGGAAGATGCAAATACAGAATTTATTTGTCAGTAAAATGATAAAAAAGTATAAAATAAAGACCATTGCAACGTTTTTATTTTGGTTAGTATCGATTTTTAACAAAAATAATGAATTAAAGTACATAACTTGAAACGGAACGTATTTAAAAACAACAATCAGCGTTTGGTGACGTATCGGCTGTTATGCCAACGAAAAGGCACCCTTATGTCATTGAGTTAGGACAGTTCTTGACCAGTGATAGACACAAGTGAAGTCATCGTCCGTTTTCGAGCGAACCTTTAAACTGTCGGTTTCAAAACGCAATTTTGGGAATAAATTAAAGCGTTTTCATTTCTTATTTATGTGGTGGTCTATTCTAGAGTTGTTTAAAATTAAAGCAAAAATGGAAATATTGCATGTTCCCCATTTCAAAATCAGCATCCTAGTAGCGGAGTCTGGAATGATGCCCTGTGTTTGGCAATAGGCTCGCCCCCAAAGTTGCGCGGGTCAGCTGGTCATTTTAATATATAAAACTGAAGAGTTTGTTTGTTTGCTTGAACGCGCTAATCTCAAGAACTCCTGGTTCGATTTGAAAAATTCTTTCAGTGTTAGATAGCCAATTTATCGAGGAAGTCTATAGTATATATCATCACGCTTAGACCAATAGGAGCAGAGCAGACGAAGTTGCGCGGGTCAACTAGTCTTATATTAAAGTAAATGAAAAACATTTAGCGGGCCGCATGCGGTCCCAGGGCCGTGGTTTGGACAGCTCTGACTTAGATAATCAAACATTTAAGTGGTACCTTTAATTCAGAAACTTTAATTTAACGTGTGCTTCATGGAACGCAGCATTCTGAGCGTATAAATTCAAGACAGAGTTTGAAACACCACGCTGCCTTCCAAAACGGGAATAATATTGATGTAGGTAAGGAGGCTGCCAGGCTAAATTGGGATTAGGTGGGTCACGTTAGCCGTCTGCACTGCGCTGGGTTATAGTCTCCAAAGAATGCAATGGGTGCCAGAATATGGACACGAGGGCTAGTTCGAGGAGGCAAATGTGGAAGGACTTACGCAGGAAACAGTTTGTTTTTCGTTACCCATTATTTATTTATTTATTTATTTAGAATGGGATATCATCAAATGACCCTTCTGCTCTGGGTGGAAGGGAGTGTCAGACTGTTACTGCATAAAACCCATCTGTGTTCCTCCTAATGCTCTTTGCATTCCAGGACCGCGGTGACTCTTTCGAACAGATTCCGTAACTCTGGCAGATTGTGACAGCCTACCGATTTATTTCTATTTCTTATATTTCTGTGGGCGCCATATATTTTTGAAGGAAAAAGGTCCCTCCTATGGAATTTCCCATTTCTACAGTAAATCAAATAAAGCAATTCACAGCCGATCGGTCGCCAAATTAGATCTGCTCTCAAGACATTCTATAGAATTTCCAATTTTGCACGGAAAAGTACGATTTGTTAAAATATATTTGGCACATGGTTCGATCTTGCATTTCTATATAAGTGTAGATACTTATTTTTCCCGAAGACATGAAGATTTTTACTGTAGGTAAAAGTTTGCTGGAAGCTGGTGTCTAAATAATAACATTCACACTTGTCGCTTTCGTGGGTAAATAATGTTAGCAGAGGTTGGGGCGTGGATAGGTAAATTCCTCCATGCCTCGGAAGGAACGTATAGTAGATTAGACAACGAGGGGATAAAGCAATGTCTTATATTATGTCAATGAAGGATTCTGGATTTAAAAGTTTAACTCACGAGCGAAGCGAGGGAGTTTATACAAGAATCCTGAAGCCAGTCCAAGCAAAGACATCTTTATCGCCGAGGAGAATACTCTAATTTCCATACATACTGCGAGAAAATTGTTCACAAGTCATGAAAAGAGGTGGGTAACCGTCGGTGTCAAAGTTGAGTTCCAAATTCAAATCACATTATTGACCTCCGGGCAATAATATTGTACTGAATTTCATTTTGACCCGCCGGGCAATAAATACTTACTTTAGATTGAGTTTGCATGACGTATATGTGAAAAAATCTTACCTGGCAATCAATTTGGAATAGGTACTTATTCGACAGTTAATACGGGTAGTCAGAAGCCAAAAAATCTGATAACGGCCTTGCAAGAAGTGCCGGCCCCAATATAATTAGGAAAAGGCTTGGTAGACTGACTTTATCATACCTACCTATACGTTTTGTATATCGTTCTTTCTCTCTCGTTGATCTTTTTAGGTAACGATTATGTGCAAATTAGAATTCCTCACAGAATAATATTCACCTTAATTTGCAACCAAATCGAAAACCTAACTTATAGTAAACAATTTATAAAAAATACTTGGCAACACATTACCAGTATCTATGCCCAAACCTACGTCAATGGTTATAGAGGTGTGTCAACAAATGCTAAAAATAATCGTTATCCGTTCTAAAATACAGAATCTTTAATAAAGGTCGCACGAAATCAGATAATATGCGATTAATTTGTTTGGGTGTCTTGTTGTGTAATCTGAATATTTTTTACAAGCGCTCCCTTATGACAACCTTGAGGGAAAACGCAAGGAAGTGTTTTTTGTACATTTCCTTTATTCAATAAATTAACCTACAAATTACATTTTTAAATATTTAAAAATATGAATCAAGCCTTTGATCCAGCAGCCTAACGAAAGTCTCTTGAGGTGTTGGTCGAGGCTCGTGGCTATTAAGCCATTGGCTGATACGACTATCGGTACAATGATTGCGGAATCCACATCCCACATGTCGACAACTTCGCGAGCCAAGTCAATATACTTGATTTGTTTATCTTTCTCGGCTTTCACGAGGTTCTCGTCATGTAGGACGGTTATGTCTACAATCATTGCACGCCTCTCGATGTGGTCCAATACCACTATATTAGGCTTATTGGCAACAATAGTCCTGTTTGTTCATTCATTATTATCATCATCATCTGCCTAGCCTTTTTCCCAACTGTATTGTGGTCGGCTTTCAGTCAAACTGGATTTAGCTAAATACCAGTATTTCATCATCATTTGCATCATTTTAGTCGAAACACTGTGGTAGTTAAGGGGTCTGAGAATGACATAGGCTACTTATTATATCCTAGAAAATGCGCGGTTCCTATACTTAGCAATTGTATTCAACAAAAACCGTGTACTTACTTGTATAAAACCAATGACCGCTTTTTGTTCAACTAATTAAATTAAAACCCGGGCGGAATGGAATAGTGGTGATTTTGGTATCAATATTAATCCTTAGCTATTTAAATGGATCATCACTATCTGCCTAGCCTTTTGCCAACTATATCGGGGTCGGCTTCCAATCAAACCGGATTCAGCTGAATACCAGTATTTTAACGTGGAGCGGCTGCCTACAAGACCTCCACAACCCATTAAATGGGTACGCTTACACGCTAAGTACGACGGGTATAAAATGCTCAAAGTAAGAAAAATGTTACAGTTAAAGCTAACTGCCCTACGCTGAGTCTATTAATAAGTAATTTACACATTACCATATAAAGAGGGAGATATATGAGATGAAGTTCGTGACCTACTTAACCCGCGCGAACGAAGTCGCGGGCGAAGTGCTAGTTGTTGATATATCAGAGTTAAGCCATATTTAACTATTTGACATGCGAACATTATTTATGCACATGACATTTTAAATCAGATCAGTTAATAAATATCATTCAATACATTCATAGCTTTCTTAAGAAGGGACCTACATAGACCTACTGTCAATATACTAATAATTATTTTACTAAGTCTGTAGGTATATCTGTTAGCACGTAAAGTTATCGAGTTGATTACGATATGATATAATAATAACGATGATTACACAAGAGATCAATATTGACATTATCATCTTACATTATTTGCAGAATCATCCAACGCAATTATTTAGACCGTAGTTGGTCTGCTAAGTCTAAAGCTGGTTGCGTAGCTAAAGCTAAGCTATGTTGTGTAAGCTGAACTTGACTGAGCTCGTCGAATTGACGTTGTTTATGATTTGCAGTGTGTTGCAGTTTGCACTCAAAAAATAAAAATTACCTAAGCTACGCTAAAACTGTCCTATCTTAGATTTTAATCTCCAACGGGCTGAATGCTGCACATGTTAGTTAAAAGAGCGGTTACCCCGCAAGGCAAATAAAACGTAAATATTTTAACGGAAAGAGAAATTGATTTTTTTGTCAATTAAATTTCTATCAAGAACTAGAATTGCTCTCACTGTTTCTCTAAAATCTTAGTATGTAGAACAATCCTCCAACTAATCTAAGGCATTTTTTTACCGCCAGTGATCAGCGAGTAGCGAGTAAAGCTTTAAACTCGAAATAAGTTGGCGAGCAGCGAGTAGCGAGTGAAAAGTTTCGATAGTTTTGACGCTCGGCTTTCAGCGAGTGCTTTAGTGCGACGGGCTTTTACTCGCAATACTCGCTCCGGCCCGCATTTTAGGTAGAAATAACCGCTGTATGGTGAGTTCTGACCGCTGAGCAAGTGCAATCTTTGATAGCTCTTGATCAACTAGAGGTCAGAACCGCTCGCCGGCAGTGTGAACAGCCAGCTATCGACTATGAATGTATGTGTCTCTTTTACTCACACGAGACCTATATTTTTTGTCCTTTTCCTCAGCGAGCAAATAGTCGATAGTTATTCTATTTCCTCGCCACCGATGAGACAAGTGCCAAAGTAGATCTCAATCCTCTCCGTGTATATCTATCACAGCAGTGGACGATCGACTTTATCTAGTGTCGAACCACTTCAAGTTGATACTCGTGAACTAAATTATGTATGGAACAGACGTCACTGTTTGGTAACAACACTAATAACTTAGATCGCAGATAGTAAAAACAGCTATAAATTAGAGATGTTACAGGTGTTTCATAACTTTATCGATTTTGAAACGACTCCTTAAGAAATTATGCTACTGATATTTATTAGTGTATGAAACTATTGGTTACTTCAGATATTTATGTAAAGATACTTAAAATTGGTTCCGAAGTGATTGCTTTAGAAAATTATTTAGAAAGGTGAGAAGCTTTGTGTAGTGAGTATAACTACTCACAAAATAAATTTAGCGTCTATGTTACAGTTATAGGCTTGAGAAAAAGTGACGATTCTCAACAAGTCTACAAAGTAATGAGATTGACATGCGCCACTAAACATGTTACCTAAGTATGTTGTCAGTACATCATTGCAACTTACAATATTTAACAATCATAACCCATTGTTAAAATATGAAAAGAAGATATTAATAAAAAACCATTTATTTTGCACAAACTTAAAATTACACAACAAGTTTATAAATAAAAAAAAAAACAAAAATAAAATAGTTATTAAAAAAAACATTAAGGCTGCTCACTCGAAAAAAAGGTTAGAATAGCGCGCACATGAAGCAGCTTTTCGTGGTCACTAATAGAGAAAATAAATCTGAAATTAACAGTAATCTATATACGTAATTTAGTTTAACCTGAATTTGTCTATCGGTATCACATAATAAGATCACCTTCAAATCGTTGAGATGAAACTATTTTACTCCTTCATTTTTTATCAAAAGAGTGTAAAAAAATATTTACTGCTTTGCAATTCAAATGAAAGTGATTTGGTATTGTTACTTTTCAAAAACATGCATTATTTCTATTATAAAAAAAAAATGCGGGTAGCGGAGTGGCACGCAGATGAGTAGTTAGCTCCAATTATATGCACAAGGTCATTGTCATGATTGCATGAATAATGCCTCTCGGATGCAGCAAATGGGTGCGATTCAGCACAAACGCTGGTTGTCATCCCTTTGTTCAGTCTAGATGCCCAGGACATACAAGTTAGATATTTAACCCTTTTTTTTAGGATGGGAAATCATCAAATGACTCCTCCCGCTTTGGGTGAAGCAGAAGAGAGTGTCAGACTCTTACTGACTAAAACCCATCCGTGTTCCTCCTAGTGCCCTTTGCGATCCAGGGTACGGTGCCTCTTTCGAACAGATTCCGCAGCCCCAGCAGGCACTGGCCCTAGCGGGCCCCGTCTTTTATGGTGACAGCTCTATGAGGCGCGCGTGGAACACAACGCGCCGTCGAGGCCTGGTTCTGATCAGACGGTAAGCCACCCAATGCTCGCCGTCCGCAGGCCCGCGCCTACGGTGGCCGAGGATCGTCCTGCGACTCCCGACGCCCGGGGCGTCTTCTTTTGTTGCCCGGGGCGTCTTCTTCTGTGGCCCGGGGCGTCTTCTTCTGTGGCCCGGGGCGTCTTCTTCTGTGGCCCAGGGCGTCTTCTTCTGTGGCCCGGGGCGTCTTCTTCTGTGGCCCGGGGCGTCTTCTTCAGTTGCCCGGGGCGTCTTCTTCTGTGGCCCGGGGCGTCTTCTTCTGTGGCCCGGGGCGTCTTCTTCTGTTGCCCGGGGCGTCTTCTTCTGTGGCCCGGGGCGTCTTCTTCTGTGGCCCGGGGCGTCTTCTTCTGTTGCCCGGGGCGTCTTCTTCTGTGGCCCGGGGCGTCTTCTTCTGTTGCCCGGGGCGTCTTCTTCTGTTGAGCTATTTAACCGTACTGATTTAATTTTCTGTGTAATAAAAGTGACTAGCTTTTGAAATCTCATAAATATTTTAATATTGTGTAGCGCGACTTAAATGAAGTTCGTTAACAAAAGCAATTGCTATGCACTAAAACTTAACTCAAACTTATTAATTGCCTAAGTTTTATTTGTTTAAACGATCCATCAAGAGTGGTAAAGTTGAACTAGGCAACTAATTAATAAACAATTTTGTTTCTCTATAATGTATTGCTTTTAATATTGATAACGCCAGCATACTCTAAGAGGCTAAGATAATTTGTTACCACATCTAAAGTGTATTCACAGAGGAGCTCGTGGCTAAATGATAACAGCCACACGCGTCGATCTTGAAAGTTAAGCAACGCTTGCCAAGATTGGTCTGTGGATGGGTGACCATCTTAACATACCGAGTTTTCTCCGTGCTTCGAAAAGCACGTTAAGCCGTTGGTCCCGGCTCTCATTTGTTAGATCTTTGGCAGTCGTTACGGATTGTCAGAAGCCAGTAAATCTGACTCCAGTTTTGCCAAGATGTACCGTGTTACCCAGTTAATAGTTTGTGGAGGTCTGGTAGGCAGCCGCTCCACGTAAAACACTGGTATTCAGCTGAATCCGGTTTGACTGGAAGCCGACCCCAATGTAGTTGGGAAAAGGCTAGGTAGATATGATGATAATGATCTAAAGTGTATTCACATTTCACCAGTTATTGTAGCCCAGATCCAATAAAATTGTATTAACAATAAAGTCCATTTGCAATGTTTTACCATAACAGGTTCTTATTTAAAAATCGGCGGCACAGTTGGCGCAGTGGTTGAGCGATTCACTGCTGCGTTGCGTGTCACGGGTTCGATTCCCCACGGAACAAATGGCTGTTTGTGTATGTGAGATTATTGTATGTAAACGCACCCACGATACAGAAGAAATTCATAGTATTAGGCAACGTTTTAAAAAAAAACCGGCCTAGTGCGAGTCGGACTCGCAAACGAAGGGTTCCGTACCACAAACCTTCTTTTTTATTGCTTTTTGTTGAAGCGGCAATAGAAATTTACAACCTGTGAAAATTTAACTGTCTACCTATTACGGTTCTTGAGATACAGCCCGCTGACAGACAGACGGACGGACGGACAGCGGAGGCTTAGTAATAGGGTTCCGTTGGTTAACTTTTGGGTGCGGAACCCTAAAAATCACCATGTCAGGTATTTAAACATCGTATATTTCTTCTTATTAACAAAATATACCTTAAAGTTTATCTAAATAAACTTCTGTGGGATATCGGGGATCTTTAAGTGAAGAGTAAATAGGTTACACCTAAGCGAGCATGCTTAATCCTCGGATCACACTGCTACTTACCATCAGGTGAGATAGTTGTCAAACTTGAGCCTATCTATACTTCTATACTAATATATAAAGCTGAAGAGTTTGTTTGTCTCACGAACTTCTAGTCCGATTTAAAAATTCTATCAGTGTCAGATAGCCCATTTAACGAGGAAGACTATAAGCTAATATATCATCTCATGCTAAGACCAACAGGAGCGGAGCAGACGAAGTTGCGCGGGTCAAATAGTCAATAATAATAACAAAAATAAAACATAAAATAAATTATTCTCACACAAAAGAAAAAATCCAAACTAGACAAAAGAAAACCATCTCATTTGACGTTATAACTAAATTATAGGTATGTCCCACAAAAAGTTTCTTTCAGAACAATAAGCCAGCCGTTTTTGCAAATAACTACTTAGGTATACATTTTCAGACGTGTTCGCGGCAAAGTTGATCTAGGCCACATAACTAGGTAGTTAGTTCGTAAACTATAATTATTTTGATGAAACCTTACATCGTTTGACAGAAGTGCATTGTGCAAAGTTGCTGCTGGTTTAATAAATTAGATAGCTGTTGAGCAACCAAGATCTGGATGTTTATAATTATGGAGCTAACAAGAATATTGTGTAGTTTGTATTTAATAGTTTTGCTTACCTTCTAGTAAGAGGTGTAAATAGATTACTTCTTGACAAGTGTATTCCATCGTCTGCCACATCATCGCTTAACATTAAATGGGATATAGTTCCAGCTAAACCCTAGAGGAGCTCGTGGCTAGATAATAAGAGCCACACGGGTCGATCTTCAAGGTTAAGCAACGCTTGACTAGGTTGGTCTGAGAATGGGTGACCATCTTAACATACCGAGTTTCCTCCGGGCTTCGGAAAGCACATTAAGCCGTTGGTCCCGGCTGTCATTAGTAGATCTTTGGCACTCGTTACGGATTGTCAGAAGCCAGTAAATCTGATTCCAGTCTTGCCAAGAAGTACCGTGTTACCCAGTTAATGGGTTGTGGAGGTCTGGTAGGCAGCCGCTCCTCGTAAAATATTCAGCTAAATCTGGCTTGACTGGAAGCCGACCCCAATATAGTTGGGAAAAGGCTAGGCAGATGAGGCAGATGAGTTCCAGCTAAAACCTATCAATTAAAACGTCCTATCCGTGTGTAGGATGGTTATTCCTCTTTCACATGATAAGGATTAAGTCATAAATATCCTGGGGGTATTTTGCTTTAGGATGCTTCCCGAATAAAACAAAGGTGAAGCCGCTGGCAAACGCCAGTTCTTCATATTTCCATTGCCGCTATATCAAAACAAAATACAAATCAAATTAAAAAAGAGAGCTTCCAAACAAGAAACGTGTTTCTTCGATTTATGGAAGGGAGGGAACCCTTCATATGAGAGTCTTACTTGCTTGGCCAGTATTTAGGGTTGTTCGCAGAGCATTACTACCATTGGAAGTTATTATGAGCTTTAAAACAGTGCCGGCTGGTTGGATAAAACTTAGGTTTGAGGCTGCAGCCACACAGGGAGCTTAAAGATGCCTTTCCATTACAGCGGAGCGAGGCAGCGGAGCGGAGAAAATTCCGTTAAAAAAATAACCAATTGGAGTCACTGTTAGTCACTGACCTTTTATGCAATTCCATTGGTTAATATTTCTCCGTTTCTCCACTCCGCTGACTCGCTCTGCGTCAATGGATAGGCAACCTAATTACACATAGGTCTGTAGGTATGTTTGAGTTTTAAAACGATCGAAAATAATTTCGAAATAGCTTTTTAATTGTCGAAGATTAAATTGCCTAGGGCTTATCGAAGATATTCACTTTTGAACTTATTAATTTTAATACCAAGGATGAACTTTCAAAAAAGATCTACATTTTACCGTATTAAATACATTGGGATTGCAAGAATTGCAACCGGAATGCTGCGTTTGTAGAGTATGTGCCTTTCTCATAGCAAGGTCGAACTGCAACCGCTTAAGATTACCTAGTGGTCGAAATCAATGTCCTTAGAAAATTATAGACAAGATTTGAACGTAAAATAAGTTAATCTTTACCTCTTGCCCTCTTCCCGATTCGTTGAAAAACTAGTTTAGGTACCTAGAACCTAACGATATGAAAAGAGCTTGGTGAGTTTTAACTGACTAAAAAAGGAGTTTTTTTTATTCGTTTGGTTTTTTGTGTTTTGCGTTCAGCGATATCGTTTTCCATGTTAAACAATTTTGCCTAGTTGTTGGAGGGCCCCCAATGCCTTTTCATCTGCACTATTGAGGACCTTATGAATGCCTCTGATGCTGCTATTAGCTTGGCCACCAACTGGACACAAAACGTTTAAGTTCCACTCGAAAAGAACAAGAAGAACAATATTATGATGTCTTTTTAAGGGTTCCGTACCTCCATATAGAAAAACGCAACCCTTATTGGATAACCGTGTGTCTATCTGTCACAGCTGATTGAAAGTGATCATCCCAAGACTCTCAGGGGTAAACATCATCGGATAGGCTTAATATTTGGGTTGAGCCTAACAGGAAACTGGATAACAGGAAAGTATAAATGATATTTCAAGGAAAACTGTATCCTAATTAAGGAGTATAGAGGAAAAATAAGGAAATGTAATCAGCTTTTTGTCACTGAGTAAAGCTAGTTCCTAGTATTATTTAACGTTCCTTATTGGTCTCGTGTGAGACATTAATAAGGTTTCTGGTAGGGGCCAAGAGTGTATTAGATATCTCTTGTATCAAACAAACTCTTGGCTGTTGGTCTTTAGAAAAAAACAGGTTTAGCTGTAATTACTTCTTTAATTCATTCTTATAAAATTCTTCCGCTGTTGATTGATTGAGTGACTGACAGACAACGCCTAGCCAAAACTACTGATCGTTGAAGCTGAAATTGGGCATGTAGGGTCCTCGGAGACCGGGGTGCGGAATCCGTTCGAAAGAGGCACCGTACTCTAGAACACAAAGGGTACCAGGAAGAACACGGAGGACACAAAAAGAACTCGAGAACACAAAGGGTACTAGGAAGAACACGGATAGGTTTTAGTCAGTAAGAGTCTGACACTCCTTTCCACTCCGCCCAGAGCGGAAGGAGTCATTTGATGATTTCCCATCCATAAAAAAGGGTCCTCGGAGAGTGTAGTGGTAAATGTTAGTTACGAGTACTACTATTTTCAAAGAAGGAAATATAACTGAGACTCGATTTCTTTTACTAAAATTATCTTAACTAAAGTCTCATGAAATAAATTGTATGAATTTTCTAAAGCCAATCACATCAACTGACCTGAGTTTAATTTATGTCGATGACTTATTTCCGAAGTGGGCTGCCTGTCAATTGTCGCGGAGCGAGGCAGCGGAGCGGAGAAACGGAGAAATTTTAACCAATGGAATTGTATTAAATATCAGTGACTCGCGTGGTGCGGAGATTTTATGCAATTCCATTGGTTAAAATTTCTCCATTTCTCCATTTCTCCGCTCCGCTGCCTCGCTCCGCAACAACGGACAGGCAGCCGAAGTCTTACTAAAAATGCTCAACTATGCAATACTGAGCAACTGCAGTAAACTGGCTTAGCTTCATTAGTTTTACTTAATCCGCCACATCAAGTAACAAGTTTAATTAAGTAAGTTTATCTCTCTTACTTAATGTGTGAAGCGTACGTTTATTGGAGGACTATAATTACGTGTAGTGCGACCACAGTATTATGTTGGTAGCAGTAGTGTTAGTGGGCTGTTTTATTGAGATTCGACCTACTTAATTAGTTGTTTGAGCCTAGGCACGTGTATACTCGACTGGAGTCGTGTAATGGCTTCTTTTATTCTGTATATCGTGTGGGTCCACATTAAGGGTGCCTGTCCATTACAGCAGAGTGAGACAGCGGAACGGAGAAACGGAAAAAAAATATCAATGCAATTGCATAAAATGTCCACACTACGTCAGCCACTGATATTTTGACTGACATGATTGGTTAATATTTCTCCGTTTCTCCGCTCCGCTGCCTCGCTCCTCGCAAATAGAAAGGCACCCTAAGCGTCGTAGATTATCTCGAGTACATTGGCCAAACGGTCAGTTTCCTCGTAGTTAGACTACTGTTTCACTATTGACAGTAATCATATGATTTATTGGGTCTACGCCGAAGACTTGTGATAGATTAGCACCCGCCATACTTCGAAACTGTAATGTTCTCACGGTTTATATATAAACTATATAAAATCTAGATTGTAGTTTGGTTTATTATCCTTTGTAGTAACGATTAGAGGTTAATTGTCGGTTTAACTATTATTTAATGAACTGTGGTTTAATTGAAGGCTGTGAAAAATGTTTTGATTGTTATGTAGTAATGAGAATTATGGATGTAAAACCTTTTTGTTATGATCTGTTTTATGCGTTTTTTCCATAATGAAAAGAATGTTGTAAGAATTTTTCAAGGTTATTGTTATTACCGTGGGAATTTGCGTCGTCGTCATAACTGCTAAGCATCATCATTATGATTTCAGCTAAAAGACGTCCACTGCTGGATATAGAGCCCTAGTGCATTCCTGCAACCCTTACTAAGGCATCTTTGTACCTTGGGGAGATTTCCAAAGCTGCCGGAGTAGTAGTTCTTACTTAGCTATAATGATGATCCATACTAATATATAAAGCTGAAGAGTTCGTTTGTTTGCTTGAACGCGCTAATCTCAGGAACTACTGTCTGTCTGATTTAAAAATTTATTTCAGTGTTAGATAGCCCATTTATCGAGTACGGCTATATATCATCACGCTATGACAAATAGGAGCGGAGCAGACGAAGTTGCGCGGCTCAACAAGTTTGGTATAAAATACTGCTTCATTTGCAGAGGTGTATTCACCAATATAGTACAAATCCTTATCTTAATAAATATGTTCATCATGATTGTTTAATTTAGAGCAAAATTGCCGTTCACACCATTTAATTTGGATGAATATCTTAGGAGATATCTCAAGATTAAAAGTAAGTCGCGCAATCAAATAATTATAACAGAGATAGAGATGTCCCGGACGTCATTGACGGTTGTCTATTGCACTTTTTATTTCCACAATATTGAAACCACAATATTATTGACTCTGGTAAATAGACGTTAACTTTGTTAGTTTGGGCTACATAAACATTTGCACCCGTGCGAAGCCGGGGCGGGTCGCTAGTCACTATATAAAGTCCCTTTAAAATATATGGAAAAATTTTACCGTAGCGTTCAGCCTGTCTAACCAAAGAAATCCAAGCAAAAAAGTGATTTTATTTTGAACTAAAATGATCATTTGTCGGAACACTAGAATAAACATATCCTATTTGAGAGGGTACTTATTTGCACTCGCGTTTTTCTTATTTTTTTTTTAATGTTACCTCATTATATTACGGTTCCAGAAAGTGAATACTTTTTAACCGACGATTAAAAAGGAGGATTTTTTCAAGTCTATCAGTATATTTCTTTTTCAACGATGCGTCTTCGGGTGCGACGGAGCCACTCCAGAATCTTTCTCCAGTGACCATTCCCACACTGTTAAACAGCTTTGGTTATCGCCAAAGGTTATTTGTATTTTTAGGGTTCCGAACAAAAAGGGAACCCTTATAGGATCACTCGGGTGTCTGTCTGTCCGTCTGTCACAGTCAGTTATCTCCGGATCCACTAGACGCTTCTGTTGAAATTTGGTACAAATATAGACTTCTGTGACCAAAACACGGACGTGTTACGTAAATTATTTAGTATGGAGGTCACTTTTGAGGGCAAACTAGAAAATTTAAAAAAAGTTTTTTGAACAGTATCGCGTGACATATCAAATAAAAGGGCTTATTGTGAGGGCTTTATTTATATTTTTTTCATAATTTTAAAATAAGTTTTGAAGTTATTCAAGAAATTAGACGAAAAATTACCTTATTCACCCCTTTTCTCCGAAACTACTGAGCCTAAAATGTAAAAAAATGGAAATAATAGATCTTTACCTATAGATTACAGAAAAAAGATTATAAGAAGTCAATAGTGTTACACTAACATGATAAAAACATTAAATTCGTTCGAAACTCTGTGCACACGAGACCGACTCGCTCTTGACCGGTTTTATTTTTGAATGAACAGATCACTGTCTCTCATTATCATAACATTTGTAACATCTTAGTAAGTGGTAGCTTCTTAAAAAAAGAAACTATTGAATTTGAATGGGATTTATTGTACACAAAACGATTTGTTTCATAAAATATCGAGAAATTATAATCAAATAAAGGTTTATTACAACGAGGAGCTCGTGGCTAGATAATAACTGCCGCACTTATCGTTTTTCAAGGTTAAGCAACGCTTGCCAAGGCTGGTCTGTGGATGGGTGACCATCTTAACATACCGAGTTTCCTCCGTGCCTCAGAAAGCAGGTTAAGCCGTTGGTCCCGGCTGTCATTTGTAGATCTTTGGCAGTCGTTACGGATAGTCAGAAGCCAGTAAATCTGACTCCAGTCTGGCCATGAAGTACCGTGCTACCCAGTTAATGGGTTGTGGAGGTATGGTAGGCAGCCGCTCCTCGTAAAATACTGGTAATCAGCTAAATCCGGCTTGACTGGAAGCCGACCCCAGTATAGTTGGGAAAAAGGCTAGTCAGATGATGACGAGTAAGTGGTAGCTTCTTAAAAATTTTGTAACTTTTATAAATTAAGATGACTAGAATGATTTATAGCAGTCAAATTATGGTAAATAGCTCTGTTTATTTGCAAAGAGATTGTTGCAACGATGATACCTTTCAGCTTCCTAGGTCATTGCAAATGAATGATGTATCTAACAGGTACATCTAATTCATACTCTATGGCATCATTAAAATAAATGGAGTGACTGTGAACGGATGCGTTTGATTTATTATTGTGTTTCTTAATCGTTTATTGGTTTAATAGATCGTCTAGTGTGATTGCACTGACGTTATTTCGCGTCTAAAGTTCCATTCAGTAGTGATTTTCATCCATTATAGTCTTCGGAAAAAGACCTCTTCAATAACATGTCATTGTACTCGATTTATTTTAAAATCATATGAATTATCTGTCCAAAGGAGCCAATGTTAAAATGATATTTTTTTAATTTATTTTTTTATTATTTATGGGTTTGCTCTTGACTCTAGTCTATGTGAGAGAAGACAGAGACAAAGTCTACGATGGAGCGAGCTTACCCAGAAGGAGCCTGTTCACTCTAACTTTGAAGAGGTTATGGTTGTAAGCTTTTGGAAACACAGACGCAGGCAGAGTTCCACTCCTTCGCTGCGGGCATTACAAAAGACGTTTGGAAACGCTAAGTGCGAATTGGTGGAATTGCTACAAGGTAGGGATGGTAAGATGCAGTGCGTCTGGATGTCCGATGGTAAAAGGGGGCCGGTGGGATGAGGTCGTGGAGTTCTTGGGCACACTCACCGAAGTACAATCTGTATTTTTTTTTATTATTACATTCATACGGGATGAGATTAGGTTAAGCAACTCCTTGATTCATAGATAGGATCCTGCCTTGGAAAATATGTTAATTGGGTGGTGCCGACTGTCCCGACGACATGATTGGCGCAGTGGTTGAGCTATTGACTGCTGGGCTGCGTGTAACATTTTTGATTCCCGTACGGAACAAATATTTGTATAACCTACAGATAGTTGTTTCAGGTCTGGCTGTTTGTGTATGTGAAATTATGTTTGTAAACGCACCCACGATATAGGAGAAATTCCTAGAGTGGGACAACGTTTAAAAAAAATTATACATCTTTGACAGTCGTTACGGGTAGATGGCAGCCTGGAAATCTGATCCAAGTCTTGGCAAGGGACATTGCGTTACCCGGAGGCCCGAAAGGCACTTGCTCCTTTTGAAATACCAGTATTGGATTAGACTGGAAGCCGTCTCCAACATAGTTCGGAAATCGTAAGGCAGGTGGACATAATCAGTCTATGGACAAAGACCTCTTCGATCGCATGCTCCATTTACTTTTAAATTGATCACGATGACCTGGTGAGGGTCGCGGGTAGCCGATGGATGCAAGACGCACAGGACCGGTTGTTGTGGCGACGGTTGGGGGAGGCCTATGTCCAGCAGTGGACGTTTTTCGGCGATGATGATGATGATAATTTTTAAATATACCTACCCAGACATTGGAGACAAACTCAAACAAAATGTCCCAAATCGTTTGATAGGGATTTTTGCCAACAGATATGTAATGAATTACACTGGGTTGTGATAGATGACCTCGCATTGTTGCCATGTGAACATATTTTTTGATAAACTGTTATTAAACTGGGTTTATGAAAACATGTAAATAAATGTGTTGCTGGGGAGTTTGTTGCGCCCCTTCCTCTTTCCAACTAAAATATCAGCATTTTATGAAAGCTATCCCGTTTAGATTGGCCGCTAGAGGCGCTAGGTTTTCAATGACAAAATTCACTGTTGGTTGGCTATCGACGCGAGTTTATTTACTTATTTGTTTTGATTTTGATTTTTTTATTTTCCTTCTAACTTTGCTCACATGCACGTAAGAACAACTGTAATGCTATGATTAAGAACCTTACTCGACAGTGGCGCCAACTGGTGAGTACAAAACCGAGAGCTCTTATTGATACAAGATTTTGATTTTGAGCTAATTTTATAAGAACCCTAGTAACGTTCTTTAGTTTCTGCCTACCCCTCTTGGGAGAAAGGTGTGAGTTGATGAACGTTTGTATTTAGGAGTGACGATAGTATTTTTTTACTCGGAGGAGCTCGTGGCTAAATAATAACAGCCGCACGGGTCGATCTTCAAGGTTAAGCAACGCTTGCCAGGGTTGGTCTGTGGATCGGTGACCATCTTAACATACCGAGTTTCCTCCGTGCCTCGGAAAGCACGTTAAGCCGTTGGTCCCGGCTGTCATTTATTGATCTTTGGCAGTCGTTACGGATAGTCAGAAGCCAGTAAATCTGACTCCAGTCTTGCCATGAAGTACCGTGTTACCTAGTTAATGGGTTGTGGAAGTCTGGTAGGCAGCCGCTCCACGTAAAATACTGGTATTCAGCTAAATCCGGCTTGACTGGAAGCCGACCCCAATATAGTTGGGAAAAGGCTAGGCAGATGATAGTATTTTTTTACTACCTACAGGCAAATCTTTGCTTACTTATTATTTACCCTGGTCAGTCAGTTCCGGTATATCTTTGTTGACTGACTCATCTGAAGACTACGGCATGATGAGTTATTTTAGAGAAAGTTTTAATAATTACAACGATTACAATTGAATCATCAAAATACTACTTTGACTACAGTCACCAGTAATGGAAGAATTTTATATTATTAGGACCTAACTGGTACCTACATCCGGTCGATTTTTAAATTTCAGTCCAGACAGAAACAAAATAGAGAGACTCTCGGGACCTTAAAATGCATGGAATTTACACTGAATCAACATTTTTACACTCGTAAGCAAATCGATCACGTTTCATGCAAATTAATCGTTTTCTAACCGTTTTATGACTACTTGTAAAAGACGGCAGTAATCGATAAATCGTGAAGATAAAAATGATTCTTAATGTCTTGTCTTTGCAGCTAATCTATTTACTTAGCATAGTCATTTGAGATGTAATGACAGCCGCACGGGTCATTATTGTCTACAAAGCCAAACACAACACTTGCCAGGATCGGCTTTTAATCCAGCGTCCCATCCATGGTGACCCTGGAGGGAGCTTGGATTACATACGCGAATAATTGTGTTTCGACTACACGGCTTACATCCAAGCACCATCACGGACGAGCTTCATTTTTAATCGCGCTCGCGTATGATTAAGTTGTAGAAATGACCACATTTATTTTGTCGAAATTTCAAAAGCCTTGATTTAGCAGTTTTATGCGCTACTGAAGACGGAAAACCAAGGAAAGAAAAAAAACTGGTTGAAGAGCTAGTTAAAGGAACAATGAATTCTCTGCCATTCAATTTATTGGAATTATTTAATTATTATATTTAATCGTATACCGACCATCATCTGCTTAGCCTTTTCCCAACTATATTGGGGTTGGCTTCCAATGGAATTAAAGGTCAATCAAAAATTTGGATTGCATCTACCGTCTACATGGATGGCAACAAGCTAGGTCACCTTGGATGGGACGCTGGATTATATCCGTGTGGAACATGCTTTAGGTACATAGGTACTGAGAATTCTCCGTTCCTCGGAAAGCACTTTAAACTGATGGCTGATGACTTGAAGTTGATATTTGCCGACAGTCGTTACGGTTATTCGGAAACCAAGAATAAATCTGACACTTATCTTGACAAATGTTATCGTGTAAGGCCGTGGACACGAACTTAGCGGGCAAGGAGCGGCAGTTACATTATACATCTATGCATTTCTTGCGGCCAGCGCTGCAGCGGCGCGTTCAAATGCAGAAATGTATAATGTAACTGCCCGGCTCCACCACCGCGCTGCTCCTTGCCCGCTGAGTTCGTATCCGCGGCCTTACTGTTTTTAGGTTGTAGAGGTCAGATAGGCAATCACCACATTTAAAAAAAGAAACAAACAATAAACCGATGATGAAAATAAAGAAGTGAAGCATTATAACAGCTATGTTAGTTAGCTAATTGCCTCAATCGCAGAAATGTAAATATTCAGTGCATGCAAGTGATAGTATTACGTCATATTTGGGATCGACGTCTTTTGTTTCTGGCACCGTCAATGCATATTGCACATAATTTTATTAAGTGTTGCGTTTGTGCATTCCTTACACATATGATTAGTTTGTAATTAAAAACTTTCTTCGTAATTTTAAACATGCAAATTGGATTAAACTTCGATATTTGTTCGATTTTGCCGTATGGTCTCGACCGGTGCCGTAAAAGAATAATACCATCCCATCACTTCCTGTGAGTGTCGTAAGAGGCGACTAAGGGACTCACCAGAGAATAGGCAGCAGCGTTCTCTGTAAAACGCAACACCATACACTGCGCCTGCCAAGCGTGGCGATTATGGCAACCCCCCCCCACTCCCCTTTAGGGGAGGCCTATGTCCAGCAGTGGACGTCTTTAGGCTGTTATGATGATGATGATTTGCAGTTAGTTCACCGCTAAAGGACTATCCTGGACAATAGAAATAAGTTCTTTGGTGACGTAAGGTAACCTGTTGCAAAAGCATTCGAAAGAATTACCGCGGCCCTGGAACTCAAAGGGTATTTGGAGGAACACGGGAGGGAGACTGGTAAGAGACGGGTAAGAGACGGGTAAGAGACTGGTATCTCCTCCCATTCCACCGAAAGCGGGAGGAGACATTTAATAATTTCCCATTCAAAAAATTAGAGGACCTACTAGGTATTTTTGTAATTTTATTCTAGGATTTCAATGTAATCCATCCATACTGATACTGATGTTGCCAAAGTAACTGTCTATCAGTCTGATTATCTCCTCTTCTCGTATGGCTAAACGTATTTGGATGAAACTGGGCACACGAGTAGACTATGTCCCAGACTATAGGACACAGGATATATTTCATTCCGGAAATATTTTCCCATGCAATAATTATCGATAATCACGTAGGTGAACCCGCTGACAGAAACTAGTGAAATATAAGGCTTTAATCTATAGATAGGTTAGTTGTCTTTCTGCCCTTAGATATCCCATGTTACATGGGGTCGGCGGTCACGCTATCACTACCTCCATTTTCTTTCATATCGTTCCTCACACAATCTATCCTTCTTCTCCCTCCAATTAATAGATAGTTTATTCCAGAAAAAAAAATAAAGTCAATTTTATGTAGATTAAATCCTTTTCTTCACACAATAGGCACACAACTCGAGTATTTCCATAATGAAAACGTCTGTTTACAATTAGATATTCGTATTCCTCTGATTAATAAAGTTTTACATTTGAATAGAGGCGCTGTTAGAGAATTCTACGCGGAGTTCCTTGTTGATTATGTTATAGGTGTATGGGGTGTTCAGGTGTGTTGCGGAGAATAGTAAGTAGTATATTATTAGTGAAAATGTTATGTATGTGATAATTTTCATCTTCGTGTTCCTGGAAAGACATTCATTTAGACTAGTTTGGCCGTGAAAGTCCAAGGCACACGGCATCTTTGGATGAAGCGTTTTGGGACATAGCAGGCGGGATAGAATTTTTTATTTTATGTAGGTATTTATTTTAGGTTTAATTAATAACACTGAATTATTATAAAAAAACACATGTCTTAAAATAAGTTTACAGTGTAATAATTACTTAAAGGTAAACACCACATGCATGAAATAAGAAGTTCGAAAGTTCAGCTAACTTGCATTAATAATAAGCGCTAATCAACGTTATTAAACAAATTTCATTAAATTACGAACCAAATTTAAATTGGTAACATTCACATAAATAGATAATATCTTTTGATAACTGACTTTAAAATTGGTAAAAATAACATAACATATAACTTTAATACGACTATAATAGTATTTTGACAAAGATAAGTACTAGGTCTTTACCTATGAAATTGCCGTTTTGTATGAAAAAATTTAAACGTATTTTTTTCATGTATTTTTTATTTGTATTAATCGAAGTAATCACCCATGCAATCAATGCATCTTTGCCAACGCAGTGGCAGTTTATTGATGCCCTTCTTAAAGAAATCAGCTGGACGGGAGGCAACAAATTCTTCAAAGGCATTTTGTACTGCCTCTCGGGTATTGAATTTTTTTTCCCGCCAAGAAGTTATCCAAATTCTGGAAAAAGTAGTAGTCTGTAGGTGCAAGGTCTGGTGAGTAGGGCGGATGACGGAGAGCTTCCAACCCCAGTTCTTGCAACTTGGAGACCGTCTGCTGTGCAGTATGAGGTCGTGCGTTGTCGTGCAGGAGCAGCAGAGACGAGCGATTGACCAATGCTGGTTGGAGATGTGCCAGCTTCTCCATCATTGTGTTCAGTTCTTCACAGTACACATCAGCAATAATGCTCACCCCGTTTGGTAAGAAGCTGTGATGAATCACACCGGCGCTAGACCACCAAACAGTGACCATCACTTTTCTAGGGGTAAGTTTTCGTTTAGGGCATTGTTTAGGTGCTGAACCAGGATCCAACCAACTTGCTGAGCGCTTGCGGTTATCAAACAGAATTCATTTTTCATCGCAGGTAACAATGCGGTTCAAAATTCCTTCATTTGTGTGTCTGTTGAGCAGTGCAAGGCACGTCTCGACGCGTACTTCGCGCTGGCGATCATTGAGTTCGTGGGGCACCCATTTGTCAAGCTTTTTTACCTTGCCAATTTGACGCAAATGGACCAATATTGTTTTGACGCTAACGTCGAAAGCTGCTGCTAATTCAGCCGTAGATTGTGTATCATCAGCTTCCACAATCGCCTTTAATTCGTCATTGTCGACCAAAGTCTTCGGACGACCGCGAGGTTCATTTTTCAGGTCGAAATTTCCAGAACGGAAGCGAGCAAACCAATAACAGGTGGTGCGTTGGTTTGTAGTGTTAGCTCCGTAAACGTCGTTGATGTTGCGTGCCGCTTGTGCCGCGTTGCTGCCACGACGGTATTCATATTACATAATTACTCGAATTTTTAACGTATCCATGATGACGAAAAAGATTGAAATGCGATGAAAATGTAACACTAATCAATAAACAAATGACTACTTTTGAAAAAAAAAACATGTTTTTAAAATAAAATTAATTTGAAATTAGAATTCTTAGCCAAACAAAAATTATTTTGATTTGAAATGGCCAGTACTGCAGAACGGCAATTTCATAGGTAAAGACCTAATATTTAAATTATAATAAAATTCATAACATTGATAAAATTTGTCAAAATTGATTAAAAAAAAAACGTTAAAATTTGATTGAAAATATGTTAAAAATGTAGTTAAAAATTAATAGAAATTAAAAATAATAACAATAATGTGCAATTCAAATAATTATTATGACTAGGGATTACTCAGTAAACGATTAATAATGTTTTTTTTTCTATTTTAGAGTGTCGAAGTGGAGATCAATAACATCACTATAGCCATTCACTGTTTTACACATTCAACATTCAAACATATAGAAGAGAGGTATAGTTTGGAACTCGGCCCCCAGCCAGAAGTTGCTTTGGATTGGCCAAAGTAGCCCCACTTAGCGAGATTGGAGATACACTTTCCTACTTAGGTTCTACGGTGGTCTAGGGCTACCAAGTGGAACACGGAAGGTTAAGCCCTGAGAGAAGAACCTCGCTTTGTGTTGAATATGGATGGGAGAAAAGTGGCACAGTACGCAGCAGTAGTTAGAACTAGTTTCAATAAAGAATTACTCGTGAATTAACTGGAAGTATTACCTCTTCCTTTTTTGGAAGTCGGTTAAAAAGCTAGCAAATGATGATTACATACGAGTAGATAGCATACAAGACACAATAAAACATGAACAGCCTTCTTTATGTACTGAAATGTCTAAAATTTGGAACTCTGTAACAGCATTTAACCTTATCAAATTAATAAAGAGTTTTTTTTTTTTGTCAACAAAAAGGGCTGAAAACGTTTAAACGACAGCACGAACAAATTTTCAAAAGAAATCTACAACTGTGCCCATATATTTTTCTCTGTTACTGTAATAAACACAAAGGCCAAAATACCACAAAAACATGTCGCCTATTTTTTCTTCTTTCAGCCCCTAGCCGAAATCAATAGAGCCTCTTTGATCCGACAAAAGACTGGAACACATAAAGGTAATCTGATACACGTAAACAACCAAGAGGATGGCTAATTAGCAAATACAATACAGCCTTCTAATTGGTTGTCAGAGAATCCGCGTTCTCGTTGCCATGGAGATGACATTTAGGATTTAACGGTACGTCGGTCGCAGATGTGGTACTGTTTTGCGAGATAATCTGTTAATCTACCACGTTGGATAATCTCTTAATTTAGAATAATCATATTAGCTTTTTACCTTCAAGGAGCTCGTGGCTAGATAATAACAGCCGCACGGGTCGATCTTCAAGGTTAAGCATCGCTTCCATGGTTGGTCTGTGGATGGGTGACCATCTTAACATAGCGAGTTTCCTTCGTGCCTCGGAAAGCACGTTAAGCCGTTGTTCCCGGCTGTCATATGTAGATCTTTGGCAGTCGTTACGGATAGTCAGAAGCCAGTTAATCTGACTCCAGTCTTGCCATGGAGTACCGTGTTACCCAGCTAATGGGTTGTGGAGGTCTGGTAGGCAGCCGCTCGGCGTAAAATACTGGTATTCAGCTAAATCCGGCTTGACTGGAAGCCGACCCCAATATATTTGGGAAAAGGCTAGGCAGATGATGATGATGATATTAGCTGTTAACCTATTAAGTTGCCATTTTTACGGTTTCAAAACTCCGTATGGAAAAATAGAATCCTTACAGGATCAGGATCACTCATGTCTGTCTGGTTTTCTGTCCGGCTGTCACAACCAATCTGATTGATTTAATTTTGTTGACATTTGTTACTTATATGAAGTTCTGTGATCCAAAACAAGGACAAGCAAAATAAATAAATAAATTATGACTATGGTGAAGACGAAAATCATTTCGTTTTTTTTTTCGTGCTTATCGGGATTTTCATGACAAGTTAGTTGATACTTTACGTGTCCCAAAGATCTTTTCTTCTGACCTATGGCTGAGCGTAAATTCCTTTTTCTGTCTGATTTTAAAATACAAAATACAAATATCTTTATTTCATTCTTTACAAAGGTTCACATCGGAATTAAAAAAATAAAAAATAATAGTCGAATACTTATGCAAAGGAGGCAAATAAACTTGCAATAAAGTACATTGACATCTTCCTGATGTCCCATGGTAGATACCCGAACTAAAAATTATAAACCTTTTCCAGAACACTGAATCGTCTTCATTCGTGATCCTTTACGTCCTTACTTCTGTTTTTTATATTAAGAATGTCAATAAATGTGGGTCAATAATAATTATAAAAAAATTTATTAGCAAAATACGACTGACACATAAATTTCACATCATTGTGACTCGGGGGCAGAGAAGTTAATAACAGAAATAAAGTGTCAGAGATGGGCAAAGTACAGTCAATACAAAAATTTGGGCCCTGCCTCCTAAACTAGAAATATCCTGTATCTTAGGAGGCAGTGTCTTCGCTTAAAAAGAAGACAAAACAAAATTATGATCGAACAAGCAATGACCGTTATTGCAAATTTATCTGGTGCCTACCATAAGTCCTTTTTGCCCTTTCAATACTAGCAGGTTTAAATCAATGAAGTAAACATTCATGTGTTTTTTTAGCGTAATAGCGCATTTAGATTTCGAGATATTCATACAAATACATCTTGTTTCAGAGCTGGTTCATGTCAGCCGCTGGCTGAGGATTAAAGAGACTTGAGGTCATTGAGTGGTTATGGCTATTGATCTTGTAGACATCATTAATGGGATAATAAAAGTGACGTATTATATACCTTAATACTTTTGTGTGTCTTCAAAACATCACAGTGGAAACGAAATAAAACTTGAGAAAGAAAACACCGACTGGCGCGTCGATAATACTACAACGATACGACGAACGTATTCGTAGAAATTGAGAAAAGGAGCTTATAAGGTCGATCCACACATCAAGACCGTTGACCGGGACAACGTGGTCTAACACGATCCGGATATGTGTGGATCAATCTTTGAAAATTTGATAAATTCAATTCGTATTTTGCTGTTTATGATTACACAGACATTCAGTAAAAGAAAATACGAGATTTTAATAAATAAATAGTAGGGAAATACAAAACCAACGTCATCATTAATCTTATAGGTGTTCAGTAAATAAGTGGATATAGTTAATAGTTTTATTGTTTGTATTTTACATTATTAATCATTTTATGGATAAGAAGAATGTTTAATGTACATAAGTACAAAGCTGCTACCACCCATTTCACCAGATGGCACCCCTTCCGCAAGAGGTCCTCGTCTTTGAAACAAAACTAATGACGTCAACTTAACATTGATGTCAATTTACTTAACTAATGGCCGAAATCAAACGCGCTTTACCAGGTGCCTGGACCTTACAATTCAATACTGCCATTTAATGCTCGTCATTTCAAAAAACCCTCATTATCAAGAAGCGAAATGTTCTGCACTATTTGCAGTAAAAATAGCTGAGTTTCAAAGTTCCGTGACATCACGTAAGTGGAATCAAAGAATGGAGATGTAATCGAGTGTTACAAATCAACGGACACCGACGTAATCGTATGTGTTCCTGGTACAGTAATGAGTGAAACCATCACAATTGGATCATCAACGGATGTTGGGGTTTTCGTCGTTGACGAAACTCCAGTTGTAGGTAGGTAGTTGTAGGTTTTTCTTAAAAAAAAAAAAAAAAAAAAAAAAAGGTAGTTTTTGTAGGTAAATAATCTACACTAAAAACACTGTTTAGTTGTAAGAGTTTATTAAAAAGAAGACGACTATTTATATATCTACGAGTATGTTTGGCGTCTGAGTCGCAACATATTTAGTTCTTACTATAATAATTGACCCGCTCGCGATAGTGGTTTTGTTATGACTAGCGTTAATTGTTTGGAAGCAGGTAAAAGTACAGCGTTTCAAGAAAATTCGCTTTAAGAGCATTATTGGCTCGTACAACGGACATAATTAGGCACACACTCTCTAGCGATGGTATGACAGATTTTTATAATAGGCCTTTCTAAAGGCCAATAATAATTTATCACGACAGTTAACGTGTGTCGGGCATGCTACTCGTACCTTCCGGGTGAAGTCCATCAGACATAAATTATTTCTGGTTCCTCTCGTTTGGCTAACAGCGAGTACCACTTGGTTATGTCTGTGCCAGGCTAGGATTATCCATCAGCAACTTGCTTTCAAATACAAACTTGGGGATTCTGAGGTACCGCATTACAAGTATGTGCCCGACCCAGTTCTCGAAAATGATCCATGTCACGTTGTACTGGGATCGGTGTATCGTCAGCATCACTGACAGGACTATATTGTTGCAAATAATACTGATATAGTGGTGAGGAGCTCGTGGCTAGATAATAACATCCGCACGGGTCAATCTTCAAGGTTAAGCAACGCTTGCCAAGGTTGGTCTGTGGATGGGTGACCATCTTAACTTGTACCGAGTTTCCTCCGTGCCTCGGAAAGAACGTTAAGCCGTTGGTCCCGGCTGTCATTTGTAGATCTTTGGCAGTCGTTACGGATAGTCAGAAGCCAGTAAATCTGACTCTAGTCTTGCCATGAAGTACCGTGTTGCCCATGGGTTGTGGAGGTCAGGACTGGTAGGCAGCCGCTCCTCGTAAAATACTAGTATTCAGCTAAATGCAGCTTGACTGGAAGACGACCCCAATATAGTTGGGAAAAGGCTAGGCAGATGGTGATATTGGTGATATACCGATTAGCGTGCAGCACCATGATAATCGAAGTTACCATCCCACATTGTGAGAACCTCGTGAAAGCTGAGAAAGATAAACAAATCAAGTATCTTTGCACACGAGGTTTTCGATATGCAGAATATGGACTCGGCTACATTGTGCCGATTTTTGTTACGGCCTGATGGCCAAAAGCTTCGACGACCATCTATCAAAGCTGATGTTCCGTGGTTGGATAAAGGGCCTTATACAGAAGGCAGTAGTCCTGGATACGGCTCGTATAGTGAGGAGGTTCCATTCTCTGGTGCCCTAACCACCGGTAACTGCTCCCGACACCAAAGAACTACTACTTTCTTAATTCTTTATTGTACACTCTAACAACTTATATTACATACTGTGATTTTAAAGTTTATACTCTTTATATTTTTAAATGTTTGTTTTTATGTGTTTGTTTTAAGAAATATTAAAAAAAAAATTGTATGTACAGTAAAGTGAATAAAGAGATTTATCGCGACATTTTAAAGATTAAGGACTTTCTAAAGTTTTTATGAGATACCGTTGTATGAAATCGCTCTTACAGTTTCCCGAACCTTAGGTTTTCCTGATCGCAGATGTTGAACCAGAGTGGTGACCACTAAGGGCGCCTTCAAATTAGTCACTAAATGCCGCGCAGCAGCAGCGCGGATGTCGCGCTGCTTTCTTAATCCATACATAATAAACGCAAAATGTCGCGCGGCTGCAGCGCGGCAGCATCGCGGCTGTCGCGCGTTTGTTATTTGTATGGAAGCAGCGCGACAGCGTGAGTTGATGTATTACATGCACGAAATCAGAAAACAGAAAAATGGTTATAATACACCAATACGGATATGCTTACCTATCTACCTACTTATTTACTTTCTGTTATAAAACAGCCATATAATTAATTACATTATTGAATCAATGAAATTATATCCATAAGAGGTGTGTTACGTTTTCATTATTATCTCATAAAAGATGCAAATGGGTTATTTATTGGTCTGCTTACTTGTATTAGCTTCACCTGGCATTCTAAAATGTAGGTATTTATCTAATTCGATGATCTAGAAAGCCGATTGACGCACTTTGGAACATTTAACCAAAAAATATTCAAAAATATGTGTTTTTTAATCGACTTCTTCAAAAAAGAGGAGGTTTATGTTCGGCTGTATGTATGTTTTTTTTTATGTTTGTTCACCGATTTCTCCGCCAATTGTAGACAGAATTTAAAAATTCTTTTTTTATTCAAAAGCCCCTGAGGTGGTCCCATTGTCACCAAATCAGAATTTGATGATGGGATCTCATGGAAATGGACGGTATACCTCAAATTTTATAGGCACATACTATGTTATTCATGAAATTTCTAACGCAATTCAGATATTTGGACTGGTCCCATTTTAATTTGGTGAAGATTTGATGAAGAACTCCGGAGGTAGGCAACGGAACTTTTCAATTTCTGAAATCGCATGTCTGTTGATTGTTTACACCAGCCCGTCCGTACGCTGTGTTTGTGGTTTTACCTTTTAGTGGTACGCAGGTACCACTAAATGGCGAAAAAAGTCGGTGTCAAAAAACCAAAAATATACCAAAAACACAGACTTCCGAAATTAAAGTCATTGTAAAAAAAAAAAACAAAAAAATACTAAAAACACCGACTTCAGAAATTAAGGTTATTTTATACTTTGTAGTGTTTTGTTTTTGGAAGTAGGTTTAATTTTTTTGTAAAAAGTTTTTTATATTTACCTTTATGGGGAATTGAAGCAACGAGAAATTATGACGTTAGGTAATAATGCTGAACAATTCTAAACTTTTATTGTCAAGAGAATTGTTAGGTTGTTCAATTTGTTGTTTATTTAAATGTTACTCGTAGTAAAGTATTCAATCAATCATAACGTGGGTCCCAAAACACGACGACATCGTGACAGATCCAGGCGAAGATGGAGGGAAGGAGCTCGTGGCTAAATAATAACAGCCGCACGGGTTGATCTTTAAGGTTAAGCTACGCTTGCCAAGGTTGGTCTGTGGATGGGTGACCATCTTAACATAACGAGTTTCCTCCGTGCCTCGGAAAGCACGTTAAGCCGTTGGTCCCGGCTGTCATTTGTAGATCTTTGGCAGTCGTTACGGATTGTCAGAAGCCAGTAAATCTGACCCTAGTCTTGCCATGAAGTACCATGTTACCCAGTTAATGGGTTGTGGAGGTCTGGTAGGCAGCCGCTCCACGTAAAACACTGGTATTCAGCTGAATCCGGTTTGACTGGAAGCCGACCCCAATATAGTTGGGAAAAGGCTAGGCAGATGAATTGTTAGGTTGTTCAATTTGTTGTTTATTTAAATGTTACTCGTAGTAAAGTAATCAATCAATCATAACGTGGGTCCCAAAACACGACGACATCGTGACAGATCCAGGCGAAGATGGAGGGAAAACACGACGACATCGTGACAGATCCAGGCGAAGATGGAGGGAAAACCTGGACGCCTATCGGCAGGATAATAGGTATGTTACACTTGTTAAAAGCAGGGAGAAATAGAAAGAAGAAAGGGATGATTTTGCTCTGCGTTGCGGCAAAACAGGTTAAAAATAAATAGGTATTACTGAGTGTGTTACCTGACTTCGAAAAGTGTAACACTGAATAAGACGTCTCCGTAAGTTTACTAAATATAAAAATATAATACAAACCAATTAACAACGAATGCACGCTACCTCGAAAAACCATACCTATCTCTAAATTCACCAATTCTGATCACTTAACGGTGAAGGAAAACATCGTGAGGAAACCGGCATGTCCAAGAACCAAAAATTCGAAGACATGTGGCATCTACCAAACCGCACTGGGCCCCCGTGGTGGATTACGGCCCACCCGCATCTCACCGAGAGGAGGCCTGTGTCCCAGCTGTGGGAACATTATAAGCTGATTTTGCTTATGCTTAATCACTTAATAACGAATGTACGCTACCTCGAATAACTTATCACCGAAGCCACGCGACCTCGTTTAACCAAACCTCTAACGAAAATACAAAATTACTCTTCTGAACGAAAACTTGTGAATCTTTAGCGCTCACAATTCTAGCCCTAAAAATACTTCGACATGTTTCTGGTCTCCTGGTATTTAGTTGAGGTCACAAGTTTTCGTTCAGAAGAGTATATTTATTTTTTCGTTAGAGGTTTGGTTAAACGAGGACGCGTGGCTTCGGCGATAAGTTTTTCGAGGTAGCGTGCATTCGTTGTTTAATGTTTCGTATTAGTAAACTTACGGAGACGTGTTATTCGGTGTTACACTTTTCGAAGTTAAGTAACACACTCGCAATTCCCATTATGACTTACTTGACTTTACTTAGGTTTCTGTGTCCCCTAAATGGGGCAGAGGGCGTCCACTGTGCGCCGCCATCCCGAACGGTCTTGAGCTTCGTGCTTTATTTCGCTCCAGGTCTTTCCTAATTGCCTCGCTTCAGCAATGATCGTCCGACGCCAGGTTTTTTTTTTATTTGTAATAGGTTTGCTCTTGACTCTAGTCTATGTCAGAGATGACAGAGACAAAGTCTACAATGGAGCGAGCCTACCCAGGTCTACCTGGGGCGACCACGTTTAAGCTTTCCTTGGGATTCTAATCAAGGGCTTGCCTCGGTATGTATTTAGCATCCCTTCGGAGCATGTGGCTAGTCGATCGGAGTCTTACCGCAGCATCCCACAGATCCTGGTTGGAGATTTTCTTGGGCCATTTACCATTATACCGTTGGAAAAATATTTCATTCATAATATATTATTCATTTATTGAAAACTAGCTGACCCGCGCAACTTCGAATAGTCTGCGTCACATTTTTCATTAATGCTCCGCTCTTATTGGGCGTAGCATGATGTTATCATAGCCTTATCCTTCATCAATAAATATCACATTTATTGAGTAAGGCTAAAGCCCACACTTTTTCAATTCGAGCCGGTAGTTCCTGAGATTAGCGCGTTCAACTAACCTAACAAACAAACTCTTCAGCTTTATAATACCTATTAGCAAAGATCTGCTCAAAATGAGCATAGGACAAGATGGCTTAGCCTAAGTATCAAAATGGAGAAACATCACGACAACTCAGCAAAACACCTTATCTTTGCAGAAAGTAAACACAATGTTACCAGTTTTCGAGAAAACAAGTGAAATTAATGGATCGAGGCTACGCAGCATGTCTGGGGTACGAGTATATCTGATAGCGATCTTTGTACCGCGTATCTGTCTGCACATAGACCAAGATGATAGATACCTAACACATAAGAATATATTTTATTATGACTTGCCGTTGGTCGTTCGGAGGAAAGACGGGTAGACGATATTGTTGCCATCGCGTGTAGTACCTGTTTAATTTTGGCCTACGAGTGTCCAGAATCCCCAGCAATGGGCCTAGTTCTCAGTTGATGACAATAAATTCGCTCCTAAGCAAGCATTATTTTTAGTGGTAGATAAACCTGTACACGTCTGTATTGCCCTTCGAAAAATAGTGATAATGTAATTTTACAGATATGTAATTAAAGGATAAGGATCGAAAGAAATATGCAGTGTCAGTCACAATTTACTGTCTTAGAGACTCTTAGAGCATACTTCTTCATCGAAATCTAAATAAAAGGCAATTATGATCGAAAATTGCAGTCTACTACTTGTTTTCTTTAAATCTGCCCTATATTCGGAATATGAACGAAGAAGAAAAATGAAGGTCGTCAAATTAAATGTAGAGTAGCATCGTACATGAATTCGAACATTGTGCAACATCCACCAGCTCACTAATGAATTCGTCCGATTACGCGTTCGTGCGTATGCAGTAATGTCAACAAACCCTTGGTTTCCCGGGTCTCCTGAGCCCCACCACGTAGAAAGTGAAGGCGCTACGCCGCCACAGCCGCGGCGCGCGCGCATCTGACACACGCGGCTCGGCGACGGACCACGTCGAACGCCGCTGTTCAAATATATTCGAACTTCGAACTAAGTCAGTTATTTTCAAACTTGTGTCAGTGTTGCTAGCTGTTTCAACCCTACGATGAAGATTTACGTATTCCTCGGTAAGTTCCTATTTTTTTATTACCTTCGGATTTTTTATAGTACCTAAACAAAAAAAAAAAGCATGTGATTTTTCCGATATTGGAGATCGTCTATTTGAAAAGCAAAATGATAACACGCAAGTGCCAATATCTTCCTGATTTACACATTAAACAAAGCATGAAAATTCTTGATGCTTAATAGCTGGCGCGGTACGAAAAAAAATACGCACGACAATTTTCCGCCAATTTGTTACTGACGCGTTCTTTGCGGTGGAGACGTTACTGCAAAACTTTGTGTACCTAATCAGGTATCGAAATCACAAATGAAATTGAAATTGTACTTTGAAGGTACCTATAATACCGCAAATCACGAAGTTTTGGAGAAAATTTGCGGTACCGAGTCATTGCACTTTTATTAATTTTACCACACTAGTGCAACAAAATGACGATTGGACAATAGATTCAATAGTCTTCATAAGGAAATGTGAAGGTAAGTGACGGATTAAAACACGCATGGCTAGAATAAAACGACAATGTAATTATGATTTCTTTGATAGTTAAAAAGTAGCTAAATAGTATGTTGATGGAACGCAAGCTGACATGCGAGTGTTTGCGTGTGTTTAATTAATGTTTTGTGGTTTTATGTGGAGAATTTTGTTAACTGGGTCGGTTGTAAATATGGGATGACAAATTGACGTTGATAAAAATATAAAAAAAAAATGTGTTGCTTTAGGTAATAAATAGTAAGTGTGTTTTTAGGAGGCAAGCATAAAAAATGACAACAAGTCGTCTATAGTTAATTTTCAGACCATTTTAAAGCGAAATAGTGCTACTAATTTTATTTTATTTTTTTAATGAAGATACGCAAAGTTTACAAAATGAAAATAGGTACTGTTTTAAATTCACTATTCTGTCATAGAACAATCCCAAAAAGTAAGTTTAGCGAATACTTCGGGACATAGTAAAAGACATAACGTAGAAAAACTGATGTTAAATTAATTAGAGCGTTGAGCTCTGAGATAAATAATGAGCTAGTCACCTGCCATTATTTCATGTATGATTTTATTATATTTTACATAATACCGTCATGCTTGCATTCTCAAAAGAGGTGTTAAGCCGGTGGTAGATGTAACATGAAAATTACACCAAGAGTGAACCGACTACTGTTTTAGGATTTGATTTAATTACCTACTATTTTTTTTTTTTTTATGCATAAATATGAATGAAATTACTTTGTTGGCAGACATTTGTGCTGGTTTTTTTATTGTTCAGTTGTAATTGTTTATTTAATTTGAAGTAGAGAAGCTTGTTATGTAAAAAAGTTCTTCGGAAAAATTGCAAAAACTCGCAACTCAGAAAATCGGAACCTACAGTTTTTCCTGAGGTTTTTCAACTATCCGCGTAGTTCAAAATTTTATGTGCCGTAGCTTTTACATGATGTCGGTGCAGGTTAAATTTTGTACCGAGCATTTTCACAGAGGTTTAAAATTAGACCCTTTAAAATAAGGTCCCATAGTGTATTGATTGACCATGGGGGCTTAAAAGGTCACTTTAGGAGAATCATAACATTTATCACGTAAAAATCTGTCAAATTTCATTTTCATCTTTATTGTTAACGCATTAGGTTCAAGGTTGATTGGTAAAATTTTACAGTGACGGGTAGCGTGATTTGTTTCTGAAGTTTTGCTAAAGTCTTTTTAGACCAGCATATCTTCGATTCAAAAAGTTGGAAGGACTGTTGTATTAACATTAAATATTTAAGTAAAGGTACCACAAGAGTGCGTGTGAGTTTTGAAATAGAAATAACACTTAAACTCAACAATACAGAGTAAAAGTTAAAAACCGAAAAAAAACTCGTAAAACGAAATTGAAACTGTTTTACACATTACCAACACGCTCATTATTTTTGCAATTAAAACTTCGCAATAAGTAGAAATTATCTGTGAAGATGGGATCAGTAATTTAGTATTGTGAAACAGTTTCCACAGTGCATTGTGGAATTGTATTACTGTTGGTCTTGCGCTGTGATTATAGTAATGGTCTTATAATGCTGGTCAGTATTGATTTTTAGTTGCATCTTTATCTTCTATAGTTTGGTTTAGCTTGAAAATATATTCATAGATTTGAAATAATTGGACTTTTGACATTAGGTTGTAATGCTGAAATATTTTGGTATTAGGTTTAAATTTGAGAATACGGCCGGTTTATTCTAAAAACCAAATATATTTTTAAGCGTTCTGAAACCACAAAAAGGCTTTTCTCAGATTAGAATTATGTTCCAAACAAATAACTTTACTTTAAATCATAATGCTTCTTAAACCTCAGCTGATCGGTCTGTAGTTTAGTATTGAGAAACAATTTCCACAGAGCATTGTGGAATTGTATTACTGTTGGTCTTGTGCTGTGATTATAGTAATGGTCTTGTAATACAGGTCAGTTGCCAGTATTGATTTTAGCTGCGTCTTCATGTCGTCGTCTATTGTTTGGTTAAGCTTGGGAATTCATTACAGATTTGAAATATAAATGGACTTTTGATATTATACTGTAGTGCTATATAAGCATTCTTATGGCCATCACCTCGAGATGGTGTCATCACAAAATCGGACTGCGATTTTTATTTCAGATTAGGATGTTTCGCTCCATAGATCTTAGCCTATTGTTATGATCTTATAGTTTTTTTATTCAAACTTATGTAGAGAAGCGAGCTTAAATTCATTTTCCTTTGTATTTTTTCGTCGCAAACTGTCAAAAAATCTCCAATTTCCCTAAATTTTGAAAAGTTTTTGACATCTCTAAAATGGTAGAATTGGCTTCTCAAAGTCCTCTCTCCAACATTGCACATAATCAATAACTCGAGCCAATTTAACCTTAAATACAAACCTAATAGATGCCTTAAAATTTCCTAAATAGCATTCATTCTGTAGATCGTAGTTCGTGACTGCATTTCAATGTAACCGTCCCAGAATGCAACATAATTGAACGGGTTTGTTGCTAACGAAACGAAGCTTCGTTGCTAGATCGCGATCCACATCTTTAGCAAGAGGTGCTCCAGTTATTAAAACTTATAAACCAAGTATTAAACAATTAATAACGTGGGAAAGAAACCATAAACGCGGACGTCTTTTTTAAATACATATTTTTATAATGGCAACATTGAATTTTTGTTTTTTTTTTTGTTTATGGTTTAAGAGGTCAATGACTATTTGTCAAGGTGGAAATTAAAGATAGTAGGTTAAGATGAGGATAAAATAACTACCTTGTGTGTTGTTCTCACAGTCATTTAATTTTAGGGCGCTTTTTATTTTGTTACGAAATACTTAAGGCTGTTTGAAGTTTTTATATGAAAATAACTATCAGTATTTTTTTAAAATAGGTGTAATCCTTTGTTTTTTTAAACAGATAAAATGTGAAATTTAATACAAAGTAGCTAACAATAAAAAAATACTTTATAGGTGGCAATTATCCTAAAATAAATACCAAATATAATGCTTACAACAATATTTAAACCTATAATTAAACTTCGCCAGATCTCCCTATCCACACAAAACCTATTCCTACTTACATTGTAAGAATTTCTTAGAATAGGCTGAACAATGCACCGTACGTAGGCCTCGTAAACTTTTTCTATCTGTTGGCAATGGCCGCCGTTTTTCCCGCGCAAATTTTCTAATGTACTGCTGTTGACAATACTGACATTATTACTGTCATTACACTCGTAATAGCGATTTTAACCTTTTGTTTGGTCGGCGACGTAAGTACGCACATCATGTCACATGTTGAGACTTTTACACGTTAGGTAAAAACATTGGGTAGGCATTCAGAAACACGAAGATTACACCAATAAACCGATAATAATACAGTATAAATTATACCTTCCCGGAATCCTCATTAGTTTTCCTATCTACTAAAACCGGTACGTAATGAAATTAAACTGACCTGACTTTGCAGTGACGTGATATGTTTTCATTTTGATAATTTTCGTACACATAACCTTCACACTTTATCACAATACGTCGAATTCACAAATATATTCACCAAAACTACACTAGAATACGATGGCACATATGTTTACACATTCATTACATACTTTATATCACTACTAAACGCACTATTTGCATGACAACAACTTTTTCTGTCAACTGATAAAAAGTTTGTGACCGCAAGCGGCCATCTTCGCGTTTAGACTGGCGCGGACCGTACTTCGCAGACCGTACGTGCGGCCAACCGACATGATTTTGGCGCCAATTTTACGACTTTTTTCTCTTTGACACACAATTATGATGTCAATACGTGATGATATTAGTACCTATTACTATTATTATGTTCATAGGTAAATATGATCACTACTTATGTGTATTTCAAACTTTTTACGAGAATATTTATAAGAAAAACATGTCATAAACAACGGCCAGTATGGAAAATAAATGTTAAGTCTAAACTTTCGTTACTTTTTTCGCCTGTATAATCATTACTTTTTGAAAAACAATTACTCAATACGGAATCTACACTTATTTCTCAGTAATTCTATATAGATTTTTATAAAAAAACTTATTGTTTTCTGCCACTATTCATCGTTTATTTCTTCTCCGGTCACGCACAAATTTAGGTACACGGCAAATGTCAAGCGGTGGAATGTCAGATGAATTTATTTATTGTTTAGTTCGTTCAAAATAATGTTTCTGCTGTTGAAAAGTATTAAAATAGAGAGTGAATGAACCATTTCTTTCATATAAATGCAGAAAGTATTGCTACTTGCAACACAACCACAGATTTTTACCAACCAATCCTGACCAAGCCCTTATGTGTAACTGTCCGACTTAAGACATTTGGTGCAATTTTTTCTTATGTCGAACTGTGTAACTTAAGACATTTGATAGGTTAATATTATTGTTTGACACTTCATGTATGGTTGTTAGCCTTAATAATGTGTTAAATTAGGATTTATGGGTTTTATGGTAGGTAATAGTGCTATGGGGCGTTATGACACTACCTCGTTAGGAGGTAGCTGGTAGATTGACTTTCTTTTGCTTTTTATTGTGAAACTTCATATGTGGCAATTCGATTTTCGAATTGGTCGAGAATACTGCTGGGAAAAGGTCCTCTCCCTTTGCCACACCGTCTTCTATATTTTGAGGAAATGATCATGCTTGAACTTAGTGACTTTTTATGAATACTTAAATTATTCCGGTAGTGCAAAAGGTAAACCACAATAAAAGTAAGTAACTCGTCCACTGCAGGTTTTAAATTATTGATATATTTCGCATCCATGTAACTATTAAACAAAACACTCTTATCGAAACACTGAGATTTGGAAAGTAGGTATTGTCATGTTAACCGTTTTACAAACTGTACGTTTTACAATGAATTTAAAACAGAGTTATGTCACCGTGAGTAAACACTGAAAAATACACAGAACATCAAATTTACTCTGTATTTTTCAACAATCACAAAGAAAATGAAAAATCCACATAATATTTCCTCCATTACTAAAACAAACGGGATATAAATGGGCTTCTCTAAAATGGATCCGTTTCTCGAACTACGCTGTCATTTGAGACGAAGCGTTCGTTTTAAAGTTCGCGCTGCTGTCTTTTCAGAGTAAGAAAACAAATAAATACACAATTTTCTTGTGAAATATGATTCTTGCTTCCTCTTTGTATTGACTGATCTTCGTTAATTTTTACGTAGATTGAGGAAGAGTTTGAATTGTGTAATATTATTGCATGCTATCTGATCTTTAAAATAAGTAACTAAGTGATTAATATGGAATAGAATAGAATGCATTTATTTATTTACATTAACTCAAAAAATAAAACCATTCTATGACATAAAGATGTACGTGGTCAGGAAAGAAGATACCCTTACCAGACGATTCAATATATTTTTCACTTCCTAATGAGGTCTTAACACAATATGAGTCCGATACATGACGTAGCCGTGCGTCTTGAGAAAATGATTACCCAAAAAACTTGTACACATTATTTTTTCCACCTAATCTTGCCGAATACCACCCTTCTATGTCAAGAGGTACTCCATAAGTTAGATTATTTCATTCTAATCCATCACCATGTTCGATTAAAACTGTATTTAATTTAAGGTGTGATTTTAGCAAAGATTTTATCACCTCTAAACAAAGTTCGAAGGTTTGCGCTGTTTCCGTTAGCTACTCTCGTATCTGTCTGATTGTGGGAACTAACAGAACCGCTAATATAACAATTACTTGATATCAATCTCGAAACGGTTCTCATGCTGGTCCTTCGAGTTACTTTGTAAGGAGAACTAGCCATTATCTGCTAATCTACAACCGTTTTTGCATGTACAGTCCGTGACAGAAGTGAGGAGCTCGTGGCTAGATAATAACAGCCGCATGGGTCGATCTTCAAGGTTAAGCAACGCTTGCCAAGGTTGGTCTGTGGATGGGTGACCATCTTAACATACCGAGTTTCCTCTGTGCCTCGGAAAGCACGTTAAGCCATTGGTCTCGGCTGTCATTTAGAGATCTTTGGCAGTCGTTACGGATAGTCAGAAGCCAGTTAATCTGACTCCAGTCTTGCCATGAAGTACTGTGTTACCCAGTTAATGGTTTGTGGAGGTCTGGTAGGCAGCCGCTCCTCGTAAAATACTGGTATTCATCTAATTCCGGCTTGACTGGAAGCCGACCCCAATAGAGTTGCGAAAAGGCTAGGCATATAATGATGAGTCTGTGACTAGAAGTGTAGAATTGTTGTACGAATGGTCACAGGGGAAAAGTATTCCTTTATGAAATTAATACCGACTTCTGCTCCAATGCTGTCATAAGATATACTGCTATAGATCACGCCTCTAAACAAAATATTACTACCAATCCAGAGGAGCAAGGATGGTTGGCAAACAAGACTGAACACAGCCCAATCCCTCAAGACCCACTTAAAAGTAATTTGAAATTCTTTGAATATTCTTACTAACATTGGAAAATACCTAATCATAGTACGGTAAGGGATTCTTACGATAATTCATAATTGGAAAATTATCATACAAGGTTAGCTTTTGCCGGCGACTTCGTACGCGCATATTCCGTTTTAACCCGTCCCCGTAGGAATTTCTGGAATTCCTCTCTTAGTGCTCCCCCTACTTGCTTTTAGGAAACCTACATGCCGAAATTCATCTTTCTACGACCAGCAGTTTCGGTTGTCTGTCAGTCACTCAGACACTCAATCACTCAAGCAGTCAGTAACGGAAGAATCTATATCTATATATCTATACTAATATATAAAGCTGAAGAGTTGTTTTGGTTTGTTTTCTTGAACGCGCTTATCTCAGGAACTCCTGCTCCGATTTGAAGAATTCTTTTCGTTATTCCCTTTTTTTGTCTTTTTTCTTTTTGGCTATATATCATCACGCTAAGACCAATAGGAGCGGAGCAGTAATGAAAATTGTGACGCAGACGAAGTTGCGTGAGTCAACTAGTACAAATATATAAAGCTGAAGAGTTTGTTTGTTTGTTTACTTGAACGCGCTATTCTTAGGAACTACTTGTCCGATTTAAAAAAAAATATTTCAGTTTTAGTTAGCCCATTTATCGAGGAAGGCCATAGGCTGTATATCATCACGCTAAGACCAATAGGAGCGGAGCAGTAATGAAAATTGTGACGCAGAAGAAGTTGCGTGGGTCAACTAGTTTTATATATTACGATTGATTGACAATTTTACTTTGATATTTATGTATAAATTCCTGTTATGCCGACCACAGACAAAGTTTCCAACTGGTCATGCTAACTTATACAAACCAGTAGTTCCACGAATGTGCTGGATTAAAGAGTTTTTGTTAATATATAATACAATAGAAGCACTATGTTACAGATTACTTCATGCTTTTGTTATTGGACATTGTCGTTTGTGATTGAATTAGATTAAAGAAAATCTAACAGCTTTGATTCAATACACTGAGTTCGCAATAGGGTTGGGCTATAGACACGTTACAAAATTAATCCGAATGCTGAAGCAATACCAAACGATTCCAATCCTTATTTTCAAACAAACAAACAACAAAAATATGTCGTCCTGTACTGAGTTCTTGGTCCTATTCATAAAGACTCTCGCATACAGACCGAATGCGACATCGTTAGCAATTCGTACCTATATACACTTAGTCACTTAAATTCTTGTTACTTTTTGTCCAATAAATATCTTATGTAACTTTAGGCAAGTATAATATTTTCAGCGAAAAATCGTCGTCACATCGTTGTCGCAATGTCGCGTCGCACACTGTATACGGGCCCCTTAAAATCCCACTTTCAACGCTCGAAAAGGGTCAAAGTTCCCTAATCCGGTTCACATGACAGATCAGACGAACATACACAGCTCTGCACTTTCCGTACCAAACGTGTTGCGAATGTAGAAGAAGTACATTATGTTGGACCATGTTGGGCCATCGCCATATGCCATAGTGGCTGTTTATGGTCCATGGTGAAATGACTATATTTTAATGATGATGTGCTGTGAGGAGCATTTGTTACGGTCCTTTGAAGGATCGGCGGTATCGGTGACTGGCTGTTAGGTTACAAAATTGTTTGGTAGGTAGATAATGATGGGATTGATGTCGGAAACTTGTTGATGTCAAGAGAAATGAGTCTGTAGCAATGTATAATGTCTTTCTTAACGATTTTCCGAAACTTTTAGGAAAAAAGGGAAACTTTTTTGCCACAGCAGATTTACAACTTCTATGCATGTCAATTTTATAAAAAAAAAAATTTCACATAGTGAAATCTCTCAGAAACAGAAATTAGGCAACGCATGTTGAGAACTTATTTCGGGGCGACAGCCATCATGTTTCTTTTTAAAAATTTATTAAGGTTATTATGACATACAAACATACATACTCTTAAAGCACATTACTCTTCGACATAATACCTATTGTCAGGACACATAATATCTATCTGTCTTTACCAACCTATATCGAAAAATTGCGTCTTTATTCTCTGCTTCTCCAAAAGCTTTATAGGAAATAAACAAAGTATTACGGAAAACTGAATAAATTCCTCAAAGAACTGTAATAAAAGGCTATTTGAACGGTTTTCGATTAGCCTAAGGTGAAGGCCACAAGGTCAAGTGTGAGCCCATTATAGCGAGCGACTCAGTCAGGAGAAACGCGGAGAAATATTGCACAGCTCTGCCGCACTGGGCCGCTGTTACCTTCCACTGTCTATGGAATGGGAGATAGTTATCAATAGTTATTATTGAAAGAGAACTGAGGGCCTAGCACGAATATTTTTACGTATAGTAACGTTAACGTAAGTGAATTATAAGTGTGAAAAACTACAATACCATAGTATTTAAGTTTAATTTTATAGGACATATACAATAGGCTATATAGTTTCCACCAACAATAAATTGTAAATCTATTTTGTCTGTCAATAAGAATATTCTAAAATAATGGATAAGTATTTTTAATTTTGGAAATCAATAAATATTGACAAAGATAAAACGAATCAAAACTCGGAGTGGGGGCTCGTGACGTCAGAACGCACTAAAAATTATACCACGGCGTGATGTATTAAGAATTTTAAAAGCGTCCTATCTTCGTCAATTTTGGTTTACGTAACAAATGAAGAAATACGTGTCGGATATTTTTTGGAAATCAATCTGACGGACTAATTAAATCTTTTTAGTCCACAACCCATATTTATATCATTCAAAAATATTTATATAGTATCTATCTAATTAAAATAAATATTGTGTGTGAAACGAGTATTATAGGAATGGTAAAATTTTACGTTACTATACGTCAAATATATTCTTCCTAGACCCTCTGTGCCCTGAAGTTAGTTACAGATGTTTTTCTTTGATCATGTTAGATAAGAAAAGCCATCATCCGCTAACTTGTAATGCAATGTTCTACTTGTTAAAAAAAGATTTATAAAATTGGGTACGTACTCATACCAATTCTTTTTTTTTAATTAACAGTCATCATCTGCCTAGCCTTTTCCCAACTATATTGGGGTCGGCTTCCAGTCAAGCCGGATTTAGCTGAATACCAGTATTTTACGAGGAGCGGCTGCCTACCAGACTTCTACAACCCATTAATTAGGTAACACGGTACTTCATGGCAAGACTGGAGTCAGATTTACTGGCTTCTGACTATCCGTCATCATCTGCCTAGCCTTTTCCCAACTACATTGGGGTCGGCTTCCAGTCAAACCGGATTCAGCTGAATACCAGTTTTTTACACGGAGCGGCTGCCTACCAGACCTCCACAACCCATTAACTGGGTAACATGGTACTTCATGGCAAGACTGGAGTCAGATTTACTGGCTTCTGACGATCCGTAACGACTGCCAAAGATCTACAAATGACAGCCGGGACCAACGGCTTAACGTGCTTTCCGAGGCACGGAGGAAACTCGGTATGTTAAGATGGTCACCCATCCACAGGTCAACCTTGGCAAGAGTTGCTTAACCTTGAAGATCGACCCGTGCGGCTGTTATTATCTAGTCACGAGCTCCTCTTTTTTATAAACAGTATTTAATTTAATTATTTTAGTGTAAAGCTCATCACTACATAGCATTAAACAAAGTCGCTTCCGCTGTCTGTCTGTCCCTATGTATGCTTAGATCTTTAAAACTCCGCAACAAATTTTGATGCGGGTTTTTATAATAGATAGGGTGATTCTCGAGAAATGTTTTAGTATATAATTTGCACCCGTGCGAAGCCGGGGCGGGTCGCTAGTCATTAAATAAAAAGGTGGCATAAATTGTGTAAAAGCATTCTTTTCTGCCTCTTCGAAAATAAGTATTAAGTTTTTTAAGGGCCCAAAAGATAGTAAGAAGGGCAAGATACCAAATTCTACACATTTTAAGGTTTTTCCTAAACTTTCCGGTATAAAAACCAAAAAGAAAAGTTGGCCAGTTGTTACATTTGCTGTTCATAGATTGCTAGATAAGCCGACAATAGCCTTATAAAAACATAAATACATATTGTTTAGAAATAAATGTCTCTATTTTTGTCTCATTCGAGTCGTTTTCATTGTTTAGCTTAATTCTTTTGTTTGTTTGTTGATGTTAATCGTCATGTGTTTTAATAGTGCTTATGTAGCCTTATTATTCCGTTCTTTATTTTAACAATTAGTAAATTATAACACAGAACTGATTAAAAACAGTTCTTCCACCTTTAAGTAGTACATAGGTACAAAAGGTAGCTGAACTTTTTACTACGAATGCATAATGTAATAACAAATTATTTTTTTTGCAAAATATAGACTATGTACTTTGTTGTTTAAAAGAATAAAAGAATTAGTCAAATGTCGTGAAAATAAATCAATTTTGAACGGAATACTGTTCAAATTGTGAGTAACAATCACAATTTGAACAGTATTCAGTATTATTTATAAAACTCACGCATTAACTAATTATTTGCTTTCCTCATTCTTGCTATTTTTATCTTCCTTGAATACAGTAACTATGTAAAAAACCGGCCAAGTGCGAGTCGGACTCGCACTTGAAGGGTTCCGTACCATAAACCTCAATTATTATTATTTGTTGTTATAGCGGCAATAGAAATACACAATCTGTGAAAATTTCAGCTGTCTACCTATTACGGTTCTTGAGATACAGCCCACTGACAGACAGACGAACGGACGGGCGGACAGCGGAGGCTTAGTAGAAGGGTTCCGTTGGATACCCTTTGGGTACGGAACCCTAAAAAGGGTAAAGTGAACTCGCCTAAAGAGGTTGAAACCGTTTAAATCGTGTTTGCCATTTAATTTTAAGATTTATTATTTATTGGTATAGTGGCAATAAAATACGCAATCTGAAAATTTAAATTGTACGCTAACAAACAGATGGACGCACAGCGAAGATTTAGTCACAGGGTACCGCTGACTAGTTTTCGGGTACGGAATCCTAACATAAGACACATAAAACAATTCAGATAATCCATCCAAGCCCTGTACCCCTATTCTGTAACAACATTTACGAGTCTCGACAGCGGAATCCGAGGTGAGTATAAACATAAGACCTCTATGCTGTGTGAAATAAAGTTCACTTTGTGAGCTATCTCACTCAGGTGAAGCACGATATCGAAATGGTTACTTACAGAATAGCCTTGCTGTTCTAAGCAGTGAAACAGTTCTTTACAAACGTCTCTTCAAAATAGAAAGAACATTTTAATTAAAAAAAGAATATTGTCAGACAAAGCATGCGACTGTTTTGTTTTTAATCATCACTAGATATTATAAAACAAAGTCCTTCGCCGCGTCTGTCTGTATGTTCGCGATAAACTCAAAAACTACTGCACCGAGTTTCATGCTGATTTCACCAATGGATAAAGTGGTTCTCGAGGAAGGCTTTAGTATATAAGTAGCGACCCGCCCCGGCTTTGCACGGGTGCAAATTATATACTAAAACCTTTCTTATTAACCACTCCATCTATTAAAAAAACCCGCATCAAAATCCGTTGCGTAGTTTTAAAGATCTAAGCATACATATGGACATACAGACAGCGGCAGCGACTTTGTTTTATACTATGTAGTGATTTGTCTAGAAAAAAATTAGGGATCCTTAAGAAAATTGCAGCGCGGACGAAGTCGCGGGTGAAGTGTTAGTTGCTAATAAACAGTGTTTACTTACCTCTAACTAAACTCATCTGGATTTACACCCAGTCATAAAGAACAGGTTGGCAGCCCATCACTTACAATTTATACGCAGTAAAAAGGTTTATTTAACCCTAGACGTCTGTCGCCAATTGCTCATATAATAGGCGTTTAATCTATGTACTTATATCACTTTCATATCCAAAGATGATGGAAATAATAAATAGTAAATGGGAATTGAGAGAAAACTCTGCTTAAGGCAAGATTACACCGCGACGCGATGTGACGATATCCAATATTTAAAGAAGGAATACAATCAAATAATCTCATCCTCTTCTAGCCTTTTCCCAACTATATTGGGGTCGGCTTCCAGTCAAGCCAGATTCAGCTGAATACCAGTGTTTTACGAGGAGCGGCTGCCTACCAGACCTCCACAACCCATTAACTGGGTAACACGGTACTTCTTGGCAAGACTGGATTCAGATTTACTGGCTTCTGACAACCCGTAACGACTGCCAAAGATCTACAAATGACAGCCGGGACCAACGGCTTAACGTGCTTTCCGAGGCACGGAGGAAACTCGTTATGTTAAGATGGTCATCCATCCTCAGACCAACCTTGGCAAGCGTTGCGTAACCTTAAAGATCGACCCCTGCGGCTGTTATTATTTAGCCACGAGCTCCTCATACAATCAAACAATCTGCTCAAAAAAATTCGGTCTTTTTAAAGCTACATATTAGCTAATGCCCGCGATTTCATACGCGTATATCACGTTTTTCCCGTTCGTAATTTCGGGAAATCCTCTCTCAGTGCTCCCCAACACTCACCAAAGAACGTACATGCCAAAATTCAGCTTTCTACGAGCAGTGGTTTCAGCTGTGCGTTGTTTGTCTGACTGTGAAGAATTTTATATATTAGGATTAGGGTCTTATTGGATAGGTACTAGTACAAATTTTACATGGAGCGAATTGTACTTCAAATCGATCGTCACCAAGACGACAAGTGGATACTCGCTCGTGGAGACGGTCCTTTACACTGTGGGCGTCTTATTTGGATGGTCTTACTTAAGTATACCTAGGTTGATGATATATAAACGTCATAAAATGGTCAAATAAAGTTTAAATAAATAGATCTAGACACACTGTGGTGCGGCAGCCAAGTTGGCGATCAAAAAGTGCGACAGTCCTGCCGGCGTCAGTTTTATACGAAGCATTTCGAACCTCTTTAGGTCTCTTTCCATCCATCTATAACTTGAAATCTATCCACACACTAATAGTAATATAATAATAATAATCGTTTATTTTCTCACCACAATATTTAAGGATTACATAGAGATATTGTTTAGCAATACTATTAAATTAAAATATCTTCAACATTGTGGGAGACTGGTGCCTAAGCTAGGCTAATCATTTTAGAGGTGGAGATGGGGGGGTGGTGGAGTCCTGGTGTCCTATAATGTGTTATAGGACACCAGGACCTCACCCCGAGTAACAGTGTCAAAATATACTACTTAGTTGTACTTCTAAAGCACAACTAAAAAAGTAGTAAAATATTTGTCACATAATTCAGCTTAAGCGGACGATAACATAACTAAATAAAATGTTCACAGCGACACCGCGACACAAAAATGTGGATTGCATTAATTCATTCGTTTTCATGTCGCCTTTGTTTTTACACTTCGTTTGTTTTAAGTTTACTTTAGTTACATTTTATTTCAAACACGAACTGTAACTCAAAATTTTACGTGGCAGGGTTTTCTTGTTGGATAGATATGGTGATTTATAATTAAGTGGAAAGAAGGGAAATACTTTAGGGGGTACGCTTGTAAACTTTCACTATAGGATCAACTTCGAAATATGACGCTGTTAAATTTATTAATGCTCGCATAACTCGACAAAATGTAGGGAACATATATTATCCTCCCTTATTTTGTTTATTTTCGATTCGATTCTCAATAAAAGCTGTTCTTACTCACAAGTAATTTGTAACCCCTGAGAGGTTCGACGAGTAAAAAAAAAAATTAAAGAAAAATATTTATTTCGGACAAAAAAGTCCATATATAGGCAAGGTTGTTAGTCTCTCTGAAAATAATTATCCCAGACCAAGGCTTAATGTCCGCTTGCACAGTATCTTTACTAGTGCCTAAAGCTTTAATAAATACATAAACATTTTCTTCGATCGTACACTTCATGCAAATTGGCAGCGCTTTGCAACTAAAATGTCTACAATCTGTGTACCGAATGAATCCGCGCAAGGAAATGGAAGAGCTCCGTAAACATACTCTTTGGTAAATAAACAGTTGAAAAGTAATACTTAAGGGGATCTCAACGCAAATCTGCATTAAAGATATTCCAGTGGTTTTCTGTCTGATTTGGATTTCATTTAAAAATAAAAATATTATTTATTTTTATTTAAAATGAAACAGTCAAAACTTGATGACACTAAAAAACGACCTGAATATTTTTGCGAATCAGTTGTGAAATTGCCGCGAACTTTTGACTGAAGTATTAACACTGTTACATTTATAACAAAAATGGCTTACAAGAGGTTCCTAGTGATAAGCAATTTTGTTATTGCTAATACTGCCAAGGCCAAAACACATCCCCTTAAGGTGATTGCGCCAGGGGAGCCCGCGAAATTCAAATTTTCTTACGTTTTTCGCCATTTGCAAGTTAGTTTTAGGTTATATATTGATTAAAGTATGATTGGCGGGCGTAAGAATTATTCAGAATTATAACCATTAAAATCAATACAAAAACTCCATAAGTTGGTATGATCCTAAAATGTCAAGATTTCATGAAATAATCGTTATTTCGGGTTACATGGCTCTATGGAGTTTTAAGCTGACTTAATTGGTTATAATTCTGAAAATACATAATTCTTACGCCCGCGAATCATACATTAATCAACATAAAACCTAATACTGACTCGCAAGTTGCAAAAAACGTAAAAAATTGAATTTCGCGGACTACCCTGGCGCATCCACCTTAAGCAAGTACGCCTACAGCTGTCTAGACCAGAAAAGAGGCTAGCTCAATACATAACTACCCACGTAATATCCCATAGCTATTAAACACCAGGATATAGCCGTCGCCACGGAAAACTACGGCTTATCTGATAGTCTGGTGCATTTCATAAATGCTAGGTAACTTATCGTGCGGTATCGTTTCACTTTTAATAAATGACTATGAAGAGATTTAGCTGATATCCCATATTGGAATATGGTTTAATTTGTAAATCCTGTGGGTTATTCTATTAGTTATACTGTGCTATTTTATATAAGTAATTTGTACAGATATGGAGAGCTCGTGGCGAGAGATAATAACAGCAACATGGGTCGATCTTCGAGGTTAAGCAACGCTTGCCAAGGTTGGTCTGTGGATGGGTGACCATCTGAACATACCGAGTTTCCTCCGAGCCTAGGAAAACACGTTAAGCTGTTGGTCCCGGCTGTCATTTGTAGAACTTTAGCAGTCGTTACGGATTGTCAGAAGCCAGTAAATCTGACTCCAGTCTTGCCAAGAAATACCGTGTTACCCATTTGGGTTGTGGATGTCTGGTAGGCAGCCGCTTCACGTAAAATACTGGTATTCAGCTGAATCCGGTTTGACTGGAAACCGACCCCACTACAGTTGGGAAAAGGCTAGGCAGATGATGATTATGGCATACCTATATAAATAGAATCCAAGTAGAGACACATTTAAAGTCTTGGTGCTTATTAATCATGAAATGGTTTGAAGTATTTCAATACAAGTTTGCTTTGAATAAAAATGTTAGGTACTTTATTTATTTGATGCTGTATGAGACGGTTGAAATTTGTCCTATTCGAAGACTACCCACGTGTCTAGTACCTATGTATCATCCAAATTCGTTAAGGTGTGATACAAACAAAAAAACTCACTGACGCATTTTATAATATTAGTTAGGGCAGGAATATGGATTGCTATGTATGCATGTTTTCAGTTGACATTGAAAACTCATCATAGCCTTTTCCCAACTATATTGGGGTCGGCTTCCAGTCAAGCCGGATTTAGCTGAATACCAGTATTTTACGCGGAGCGGCTGCCTACCAGACCTCCACAACCCAGTAACTGGGTAACACGGTACTTTATGGCAAGACTGGAGTCAGATTTACTGGCTTCTGACTGTCCGTAACGACTGCCAAAGATCTACAAATGACAGCCGGGACCAACGGCTTAACGAGCTTTCCTTGGCAAGCGTTGCTTAACCTTGAAGAAGATCGACCCGTGTGGCTGTTATTATCTAGCCACGAGCTCCTCCATTGACATTGAAAACTAATTCTTGAAAAATATCTGAAAATAAAATGGCAAACGAGTAATAAGGAGCGGTACCTGCAATGCTTTACGGCAACTTTTCAGTAAGCTGTGAGATGAAATCCATTTCTAAGTTAAACCAACATCTATACTAATATATAAAGCTGAAGAGTTTGTTTGTTTGTTTGCTTGAACGCGCTAATCTCAGGAACTACTGGTCCGATTTGAAAAATTATGTCAGTATTAGATAGCCCACTTATATATCATCACGCTAAGAGCAATAGGAGCGGAGCAGACGAAGTTGCGTTGGTCAACTAGTCTCGTATATAATCCTTTTCCTTCATTCTCCACAGAAAGGGCTACAGTCCAAACAATTCGTTATTTAAAGAATTATTCCATAGAAAAAACTGTCAGACAAAACCGCTTTACAAATACGGACAGCGCTTTGTCGTAGCGCTTAAAATAAACTGAAACTATTACTGTTATTTTATATTCTTTTGATAACATTTTACTGAAAGATTTGTTGAAAACTCCAGTGACCTATTTTTGAAATGTTTTGAATTGTGTCTTGTAAATAATTGAGGGATTTTTTTATTCTGTTCATTTAAAGTTGGGTGTGGTCCGTTTACAGGATTAAATTTACTGTAATATCATGTTTTTAAAACCTACATTAAACTTAAAGCCACTCTAAAGCCGGTCTATTCTGTAAAAATCACACCTTGAAAATGTTAGGTGAAATAAAGCTTGAAGCGAGTTGTCATTGACAGCTTATTTCGCTTCACATTTCACGATGAGATTTTTGTAGAATAGCACTGATTTATGAAAATAGAGCTGGTGGGTTCGATGAGCTGTCTAAAATAAAATAAAAAAAATATATTACAACACAGAAATTTCGAAAAAACATCAGCTGTGGAGCACTTTTTGTCGAGTACTGTACACTTATGGAGCCGGCAAGCAGATTTTTTGTTTTGTGGTTTAGGTTGGTACTATAGTGAAAATTGGTTATGATGATAAAGCAAAGACCTTTTTTCAAATTTTGCGTTAAATAACGCAACATTGTTTTTTTAACGCAAAATTGCGTTAAATAACGCAAAATTGTTTGTTACACATTGAAGATCCACCCTGTTGAAGATACGTTGTTGGTAAATTCGCTGATTTCGTCTATTCGTCGAGTAAACAGCTATTGTACTGAAAATCAAAACTACATTTTCATTTCTGAATACCGAGTCTAAAGTTGAGTAATTTTCAAACTAGGTTAGCCTGAAAACCTGAAAACTTTGGCATTCAAAAATAATTTTAATTTCACATACTCTAATCCAAAGTCTCAATACTGATCGCACCAGTTTGTGAATAAAAAAGAATAACTTGAGTATAATTATGTCAAATTCCACTTTAGCCTGAAAATCCGACCAACTTTGGCATCAGAGTCGGGTTTAACACATTGGTACCCACATTCTCAATATTGAATCCGAGTGCTAGTTAGCCGACTTAACTCCAGAACTTTTCTCGATAGCACATATCCCCAAACTAACAGCAACACCACTCGACTAGATTATTTCTTATGTCAATATGGACTCGTGAGCAGTGAGCAGTACTCGCTGGCACCGCACACTATTGACTCACGATCTGATTTCATTAAAACTTCGCAGTCGTACTACGAACGGAAGTAAGTTGGGACGGGAATTTTATTTCATGTCGTATGAAATAAAATTCCCGTCCCAAATCAGATCGTGAGTCAATAGTGTGCGGTGCCAGCGAGTACTGCTCACTGCTCACGAGTCCATATTGACATAAGAAATAATCTAGTCGAGTGGTGTTGCTGTTAGTTTGGGGATATGTGCTATCGAGAAAAGTTCTGGAGTTAAGTCGGCTAACTAGCACTCGGATTCAATATTGAGAATGTGGGTACCAATGTGTTAAACCCGACTCTGATGCCAAAGTTGGTCGGATTTTCAGGCTAAAGTGGAATTTGACATAATTATACTCAAGTTATTCTTTTTTATTCACAAACTGGTGCGATCAGTATTGAGACTTTGGATTAGAGTATGTGAAATTAAAATTATTTTTGAATGCCAAAGTTTTCAGGTTTTCAGGCTAACCTAGTTTGAAAATTACTCAACTTTAGACTCGGTATTCAGAAATGAAAATGTAGTTTTGATTTTCAGTACAATAGCTGTTTACTCGACGAATAGACGAAATCAGCGAATTTACCAACAACGTATCTTCAAGTTCATTACTCTGTGTTGAACACAGAGTAATGTGATAAACAGAGAGTATCGTACACGCGACGCTTATTTGCGCGAGTAAACACGTACGCAAGTATCAGTTGTTTGAACGGCGAAATTGAAAAACATTCGCAGTTAATTTTGTTTGGTCTATTTTGAGTCAGAATTTGGTCCAGTGATTTTTATTGTTTAATTTTATTACTAACGGCATAATTTGTATGCCTATCCAATATCCATGTTTTTTAAATATTGGCGCCAGTTCACAAACGGTCACGGCCCAGTAAGACTAGATAAAGGGTGCCACTGACAGGTAAAACCCAACGCTGCGACAACTCTTTTCAATAGAAACTGTTCTTTGGGTAGAAAAAAAACCATAGAACAATTTGTTTGAGAACGGGTTTTTGCTTAGTTGTCGCAATGTCCCATCACGCATGTCTGCTAAGCCTTAAACAATAATTAAGCAGCATTTGAAAAAGTGAAATACAAAAAAAAAATAGGAAGATGATGAATGTACATAATAATTGTCTAGCCTACATAATGTATTAGTTATATAACGACCAACATTTAGACGTGTATAACATAGTGGCAACTACATAGTAGCATTTCTAAAGTAAATAATCTACATTTTTTACAAAAATATGTAAATTATTCCTCTGTATGTATATCTTGTTAATTCACACTTAAATTTAATTACACTGTAACAGATTCAATTATATTGTCTGCGGAAGAATTCAGTGAATTTATTAGAAAGATGCACAGAACTAATTAATTACACTCTTTGGAATTTGTGTTTATAGTTAACTTGGTTGCCAAGCAAAAGCTAAGTTTAGTTTGCATTATATATTTTAATCTACTATAAACAACTATAAAATAAAATTGAAACAGCCTTTAATACCATGCATCATTGCAAATTACAATATTTTTCCAAGAAATATAAGCAACAATTCAATTAAAATGAATTATTAACTTTATTTTTTTGGTACCGACATAAAATAAGGTGGAAGATTCAAGTAATTAAGAAAAACGAATTTCATACAATGACAAAGATTTTCAGTAGAAACTGTTTCTACTGAAAATTTTCAGTAGAAACTGTTTCTACTGAAAATTTTTCAGAGAGTCAATGAGCAGTTTTTGGACATTATCAACACGAAAGTAGATTTTTTTGTGGAAGTACCTATTATATTCTGATAAACTTTATTATTTATTTTTTCATGTTTTTGACTTTTTCGGGTCCCTAGAGACCCGGTCCTTTGGTAGGCGTACGATGGGCCGAAGCTAACTCGCAGAGGCCTCTTTAGACATTTCAAATGGAATGGGACACCAACCGACGATTATCCCTGTATGCACTGTGAAAGTATACCCAAGGACAATCCCCGGTTGGACTATTGCAGAATATGGAAACAAAAGATGAAACGCTATGGGTTTGGCTGGTTTAGTGGACTAATAATCGTTTTATTTATTTAAATTATTGTAATACAGAATTCTACTTAACCTACTGAAGAAAATATCCTGCACCGTTAGCACATTCGGGTTTCCTCTACTCAACTAAAAGCATCTTCCCCAGAAATCTCTTGAAACTAAAGAATTCTTATGTTAATTTTCATAATGATATCGTCTTGGCAGAGCGCCAGTCTAGTTGAGACCTCTTAGTTTTATCCGATAGTGCTCTCCTCCACTCGGGACTCTTGAGTTCGAGATTCTTACTTTAATAAGTTAATTGGGTACTTTTTTTCTCCTTCTAGAGAAGTTCTTTGATAAATAATAACAGCTGCAAGGGTCGAACTTTGCCAGGTTTGCGGAATTTGTTCAGTCATCGCGGCTCTGGAACGCAAAGGGCATTAAGAGAACGCTGATATGCATTTTAGTCAGTAAAAGTCCGACACTCCCTTACGCTCTGCCCAGAGCGGAAGGAGTCATTTGATGATTTCCTATCCTTAATAAATCAACCTTTAAAGTTAAGCATCGCTGGCCGATGTTGGTCCGTGGATGGATGACCATCTGAACATACTGGGACTCCTTCGTACCTCAGCAAGCATGTTAAGCTAGCTCCCGGCGGTCATCTATGGTCTTTGACAGTCGTTCGTATGTCTAATGCTGATCGCGAAATATTTTTAATTGATGGCCGGTTAATTCGGTCAGGTTCATTATATTTGAATTCATTTTAAAAGTTATTTTTTTTATACAAATACAATAATTCAACAGAAAGATTTATTGCATTAAATCTATTAAAATTAATACTTAATTTTTTGCTTAGTTACATTTTGAAGAGTACAATAACACCCGTAGTGGCAAACACATCAAAATTCCTGTAGTTTCCTGAACTAACTAACGAAGCAACAACCGGTTAACAGTATTTCCATATTTATTTACTGTATTCCGAGTTCTTTTTCGCGACATTCCGCATTCGCGGTCACGGATTGTCTGCGGCGTGAGAATATAATATAATCAGACAGCATTATTACTAAAATTAATCATAAATAACTAACTTTCATCCGCATGAAACATTACTGTAGCTAAATTGTTTTTAATATCCTTTATTGTCTTATCAAAGGTCAAACTAGAATCACGTTTTTTTCAAATCTAATACTTTAAATTACGATTTGCAACAGATCATTCTTGTTCAAAAAAATCGATTACTTTGTCGATGGGACGTCAAATCAATCATGGTATAACAATTATTTTCAAATGCCAATCGTGGAGCACAAGACCTTGTCTTCACATTAATTGTTTACATAAGTTTAAGAGAAACTAAGTATATAGAGCATTCGTCGACCTTGATAGTCTCTAATGAATGTGGGATACTAAATACAATCGGGTCTTTATACCTGACCTCGTGGTATATTCACATTATTGTTAAAACAAAGAGCAGGTCAAAGTATATCCGCACGTTTGTCTGCGGTTAAGCAATGTTGTGGCTGCTAATTGGATGGGTGTCCGGTTAGGAATTTTTGGTATTTTATTCCGGGATTTCAATGTAATCCATACTCGTATTACAAACTAGCTGACCCGCATATCTTCTGCTCTGCTCCTGTTGGTCGTAGCGTGATGTTAATTTTTAAATTCGAACCAGTAGTATCTGAGATTAACGCGTTCAAGCACACAAACAAACAAACTCCTCAGCTTTATATATTAGTATAGATATGGGAAAGTAACTCTGTTCTGATAGTTTAATTGTCAACTTTACACGTTTTAAAGACTGAACGGGATTTGATGCAACGTGGCATACTGATTACCTGGATTATGACATACGGACAAAGCCAATTTCCGTCCACTGCTGAACTTAAGCCTCCCCCAAAGAACGCCAACCATCCCGGTCTTGAGCAGTCCGCATCCGTCCGCTTCCAGCCACTTTCTTTAAATCATCGATCCATCGTGCCGCAGGGCGTCCCATACTACGGTCTCCACTCTAACACATATCTGCTCCATCGACCGTCTGTCCATCTGCAGACATGGCCGGCCCACTTCTACTGCATGCTGATTCTACGCGCAATGTCGGTGACTTTAGTTCTCTTGTGAATGACTTCGTTGTGAATATAATGTGTTCGTTGAGTACCTACTCAACGAACACATTATATTCACAACGAAGTCAACCAAACATTCAGAAATCACATACCTATGTGATTTCTGAATGTTTGGTTAAAAGTAGAGGAACGTGGCCGAAAGGTTTTAGATAAACATTTAATTTAAATTGGTATTAATTACTTTCATTTGGTGAGAGATTTCCTTTGGGTTAGTGAAACTAATTAGGCGATCCCTTTTAGTGACCCAGTTGCAAACAAATAGAATTTTATTTATTGTAAATGTTTGGTCTAGCTTATGTGGTTTTTTTTCTTTAAGGATGGGAAATCATCAAATGACTCCTCCCGCTCTGGGTGGAGCGGAAGGGAGTGTCAGACTCTTACTGACTAAAACCCATCCGTGTTCCTCCTAGTCCCCTTTGCGTTCCAGGGTACGGTGCCTCTTTCAAACAAATTCCGCAACCATGGTTGTGTGGTTACTTTGGACCCGGTGGTGCAATTCTGTAAAAATCTCACCGTGTTTACTTAGGTGGCGAGAAGAATAAGTGAGTTGTTATTCAATTCAATCGAGTTGGAAAGGCACTTGAAGCTCGCTTCACCTATGTTTCGGTCTATTCTGTAAGCATCTATGGTTAGAAGCTTACATAATAGACCGGTGTAAAAAAACAGAAAAAGAAGCCTTTTCACTGAGTTTTCTTATGTATGAATATGAGTCACGGCAGTATGAGTTATTTTAGTCTAGAGATATATTACTGGCTACCATATTCTACTACGAAAATCCTCTGTTTTTTACGACTTTGCAATCAATAATATACATAGGTCCAAGATAAACTCATGAACTTAACATAATCATCAATTGCCTAGCCTTTTCCCAACCATATTGGGGTCGGTTTTTAGTCAAACCGGATTCAGCTGAATACCAGTATTAGCCTTAAATTAGTTATAAAATAATATTAAAGTCGTTACATCCGATTTTCACCAATTTTCTCATTACTTACTAGAAGGAGTCGGTATAATAAGTCATACATAACCAGCTGTAATGAAAAATAACCTAACTAAAATTAACCATGATTTTCCACTACATAAAATACGTTAATGTGCACGTTATACCATCGTCTCTAATTACAAAAGATTACATTGGGTTATGAAGATTCCGTACTTATGTAAGTGAAAATTGGCCTAGCTTATAACAGTACTGTTATTACCTTCAAAATAGTTTATTTTCTGCCTAATTCTTCCCTCTGACTACAATCAGTGGCGTATCCCATAGGCGCCATTTATTTTGTTTTGTTTTGACTCTGTAAATAAGAACATTCATTTATGAAAATTTCAAAAATACCTATTTATTTTAACTTTTCAGTGAGGTTCCTGTGAGATCACGGGAACTGTAGATTATTTCGGGATAAAAGGAGTCGATGGCGTTTAGCAATAGTTTTGCCTTCTGACACTGATATAATTTCAAAATTGAAAGGGTTATTCTAGAGATTACCGCCGAAAAACACAGAATTGGTTTCCTTTGTAATACTAGCTCAGAATTATCAGTTTCATTCCATTCTATTCCGTTTTAGAATGTATCCCGTCGGGAAAACCTCCAAATAGAAATAGAAAATTTCCATTTAATAAATAATAGGTACTATACGATAGGTTTTTTGAAAGATTACTACAATTTCCATAACACATGGTGCCATTAATCTCCTTTCATTCACAAATAGTTGTACAATAGCAAACAGCAAAAAACCCGTTTCTTAATCTATGACAAGGGTCATTCCACTGCAGATCAATGTAGAAAATTACCATAATCACGCAAAAACATTCTATTCACGATTTCAGTCTAATTGCTTTTCTAATGAGTCTCTCTATCAATAAACTCATTATTTTTATGACAGAAGTCCTTTTCTACTAAAATGATTTATTTTAAAACAAATGAACTGGAATGAATTTGCATCGTTAACAAAAGTCGGACAATGGTGGGTTGTTGCCCCCTGGTAGGTAACCGTGGTTTAACAAAAATAGAAAAACAGTTGTTGAAAATTGTTTTAGCAGCATTTTTTGTAAGCAACGCTTTCATGGGACCTACATAACGAGGTTCCTCCGTTCCTCGAAAAGCACGTAAAGCCATTGGACTCCTTGATCTCACCGTCGCCATTTTACTACCGGAATGCCAGACATACTGCAAGGTACCAACCGAATTTGGTCGGTCACGACTAGACTATCAGCGCTCCTCCAAATTTATTATGCGCACAGCCAAAGTGTGGATCTCTCTGCCAGCGTCTGTGTTCCCTTCCACATGTTTCCCATCTGCCTTAAAATCAAGAGTGAACATCTTTTGGGCACGTTCGATCCATCATAGAACTCATTTATCGCGTCCATCAGGCTTGACCGAGGTGAAGAGCAAGCCCATTCCTCAATAAAAAAATTAAATAAGTAAAGATTCTTGCCAGTCGTAACGGGACGCCAGAAGCCAGAAATTCTGACACCTGCCAAGCGATATCGTTTTACCCAGTTACTGAGTTGTGGAAGTATAGACAGTTGCTCTGTGTAAAATATTCGAATCCGATTAAACTATAAGTCACGCACGCACGTTAAGCCGTTTGTCCTGACTGTCATTTTGTAGATCTTTGGCAGTCGTTAGGATTTGTCAGAAGCTAGTAAATTTGACTCCAATCTTGCCAAGTAGTACCGTGTTACCCTGTAATGGGTTGTGGAGGTAGGCAGCCGCTCCACGTAAAATACTGGTATTCAGCTAAATCCGGTTTGACTGGAAGCCGACCCCAATATAGTTGGGAAAACGCTAAGCAGAGATGATGATAGTTAAACTACAAGTCAACCCCAATATAGTTGGAAAAAGGCTAGATATTTTTTTTTTTCTTACAGCTGAAAACATTGATCTTTTCATTTTGTGTTGAAAAGATCAATGTTTTCAGCTGTAAGAATGTAAATGAGCCCTTAAGGTTCTCCTTAAGGGCTTACACAGATCGTCAATCTCTTGTCTTAGCATAGCAGATGGTAATTTAAGGCGAAGCACGCACCTGCGCCATCTGTTGTAAGACCCTATAAATTCTTACAGACAAACAGAAGGAACCTGGTTCAATTTATTGGAGAATTAATCAAGGGCATCCATTGTTGGAGCGTCAATGAGAGCCAATCAATTAGACGCACCCTCCTCGCTTCCCTTTTCGATTTTTTTTTTTTGTGAATTAACCTTGTGACCTACTTCACTGTTAGTTTTGGACAGTTATTTTCTAAAAAAAGTAGGTTGGATCGTAAATTGGAATGTAGATTTTTTTTCGCATAGACAAGCGTGATCCGATTACGCGATTATTTTATCAGAGATTGTTCTACAAATGATGCAACACTTTCTGTAAAATAAACTATCCCATTTTTACATTTATGTGCTACTTAATAGTGAATAAACCTGCTGCCTCATGCAGGTACAAGAGTTTGAAACTATTAAACAATTCTGTTCTTAGGGATGCTCTTGGGCAATTACTTCTAAGTTAATTTTCTTTTCCTAAATATCTTCCGACAAAAATATTCAATCAATCAATCTATTTATATTTTTTTACAATTAATGTGTCAAAATAGCCACAGAAAGATGATATGGTAAAAATCTATACTAATATATAAAGCTGAAGAGTTTGTTTGTTTGTTTGCTTGAACGCGCTAATCTCAGGAACTACACTGAAAGAATTTTTCAAATCGGACCACAGATTTGAAAAATTCTTTCAGTGTTAGATAGCCCATTTATCGAGGAAGGCTATATAGGCTATATATCATTACACTAAGACCAATAGGAGCGGAGCAGTAATAAAAAATGTGACGCAGACGAAGTTGCGTGAGTCAACAAGTCTTATATAAAGTATAAGATTTTTATTATCTACATATATAGTATAAAGTAAATGTTTATGAATATGAGTCACGACAGTATGAGTTATTCTAGTCTAGAGATGTGTTGCGTTAATGGCTACCAATACCATATTCTACCTCGCAAATTGCTTGCAATCAATAATATATATAGGTCCAAGACAAACTCAAGCTCTTAACATAATCATCATCTGCCTAGCCTTTTCCCAACCATATTTACAAAGACAAACAAAATATCATTAGAGAAGTGCTATAAGAAATTCATACAATTAAACTATCAACCTTCAAGGCAAGATTCCTTAGGAACATGTTACGTAATACCAACATTGTAGCACTAATTTTAATGTGTTAAATTTTAGAGACTAACCCGAGAACGACGTTGACAAACTTAATAGAATTAGCAGTTTATAGTTTTCATTATTAAAGGGGAAGATTAAATTCTTAAAGCTATCTCTGTTTCTATTTAGTTAAACTTCCCGCTTAGGTACTAGTGGAGATATAATAGAGCACATAAAGCGTTTTGTGGTTTTCTTTCTGGGAAATAAATTTTGTATTCGATTTCCCGCGGTTTTTTCTGTGGTTTTAGCAGCAGTAAATAACCGTGCTTTTTTATTCGAGATGTTAGTGCTGTTTTTAGAGATTTCCATCTACAAACAAATACATCTCTTTTTATATTATTAGTTTAAAGAAAGAAAGAATAGTATTTATTTAACACATACATGAAACACGCACGGTACATAAAAATAAATAATGGTAGGTAAGCCAAACGCTAAGTGTGTGTCTCACGGCTGCACTAAAAAGGTTGTTTATTAGTCAGAAGTCAGTTAATCTGACTCCAGTCTTGCCATGAAGTACCGTGTTACCCAGTTAATGGGTTGTGGAGGTCTGGTAGGCAGCCGCTCCTCGTAAAATACTGGTATTCAGCAAAATCCGGTTTGACTGGAAGCCGACCCCAATATAGTTGGGAAAAGGCTAGGCAGATGATGAGTTTAGATTGTTTATTGGATATTATTTTACTACTAACATTCACATAACTGCAGTTTTATAAGACGGTAATCAGTTGAATAATCCTCAAAAACTCCAAAACACACGAAGTCAAACATAAAATTCCAAAAAGCAATGGGGAAGATAAATTAAGTACATTTATCTTCCCCATTGCTCACAAAATGACAGACTAAGTAATTATTTTTTCCATTACACAGAACAATTTCCCGGCCAAAGGTACGAGGCTATAACAAGCTTTCTACTAACCGAGCATTTTGTGGTAAACTATAGAACCCGTACCACGTGACAATCTTAGCTCTTGTTTTTTCCTGTGACGACATACATTGCGTTATTTCTTCACGCGTCGTCAAAGTTCGCTGTTTGTAAAGAGAAATGGAACGCGAATGTTTAGTTGAGCCGTGTCTGTTTTGGTGTTGTGTGAACTTCTGGTTCGTCATGATACCTTAGTAGTTGGAAAATTTATTTTGGCAACGGTTTTCCGTTTGAAAGTTTCGAGTTACCAATTATTTTTCCTCTCTAGGAAAAGATTTAAGCCTAAAGGATTTATTGGAGTTTTAATTCTAATCTGACATGATTTTTTAATATATTTTTTTGTAAACATTGGCCACGTTCATGTTTTTAGCATGATCCACCAGGTTTCAGACCGAACAATCACAAAATTGATTCTGTAATTCATGTCTCTGGCGAATAATAAAGTATTTACCATCAAAAGATCTTGCATCAATTACTCATAACCGCAGCTATACGCGCCAGGGATAGCATGACGGTTATAACCTTACAAGCTTAATCAACAGGCAATTACTAGCGTGTATTTTATGAATAAATAAAAAAAAAAAAAAAATACAATAAAAATAAAATATATATATATATATTATTAAAAATATATATATATATCTATGTGCAAAGTATAAACATCGCATGAAAAAACTCAAAACTGATGAAATGATATAAAAATAAAATAAAAATATCCAATTGGTCAGTACGCTGCCTTTTGTGCCACATCTAGTATGTTGTAACTTTTACTTTTGTATCCGTGTTTGCTCGGTTGATGTTTCGTTGTAATATGTGTATCGCCTACCCGCAAAAAAAAAAATGTTTTTTATTTTTTCTCTGTACGCTAGTAACCTAAACATTAATTGTAAATCTTGTTTCTCAGTAAGTGAATTATTGTTAATTCTTATGAGGAAATAAAGTTCTTAAACCATAAACTATAGTTTTCCTTTGTATAAAACTCGGTTATGCCTATTGCTTATGCCCGCAAAGGTAAAACCATCATACATACCCTAGCATGTGTGGCCACCTTTAAGCAATGAGTCTGAACTAAAATGTCTTCCTTTAACTTACAAAAGTGGCATTAATCAAGTAATAAAACGAGCTGTGAGTGTTTTCGTCCCTTAACCCGTTGACAGCAACGTGGACGACTTTTACGATGTCCCGTGATTTCTTCACCACCCATTTTTATCCCGCTCATAACATATATTTTTGAACTAGCTTGTAACCGCGACTTCATACGCGCTTATTCCGTTTTTTTTTCCGTTCCAGTAAGAATTTCGGGAAATCCTCTCTCAGCTCGCCCCTACACTCCCCAAGGAACCTACATGCCAATGTTTTAGCTTTCTACGTCCAGTTGTTTCGGCTGTTTTGTCTACTGTCATCAGTCATTTAGTCAGTAGGTAACGGAAGAATTTTATATTTATACTAGTTGACCCACGCAACTTCGTCTGCGTCACAATTTTCATTACTGCTCCGCCCCTATTGGTCTTAGCGTGATGATATATAGCCTATAGCCTTCCTCAATAAATGGGCTATCTAACACTGAAATCATTTTTCAAATTGGAACAGAAATTCCTAAGATTAGTGCGTTCAAGCAAACAAACAAACAAACTCTTCAGCTTTATATATTAGTATTAGTTGACCCACGCAACTTCGTCTGCGTCACAATTTTCATTACTGCTCCGCCCCTATTGGTCTTAGCGTGATGATAATAGCCTATAGCCTTCCTCAATAAATGGGCTATCTAACACTGAAATAATTTTTCAAAGTGGACCAGAAGTTCCTGAGATTAGCGCGTTCAAGCAAACAAACAAACAAACAAACTCTTCAGCTTTATATATTAGTACTAGTTGTCCCGCGCAACTTCGTCTGCGTCACAATTTTCATTACTGCACCGCCCCTATTGGCCTTAGCGTGATGTTATATAGCCCATAGCCAGATAAATGGGCTAACCAACACTGATTTTTTTTTTTCTAATTGGACCAGAAGTTCCTGAGACTAGCGCGTTCAAGCAAACAAACAAACAAACCTTCAGCTTTACATATTAGTATAGTTTGATTATATTTTTAATTTGATAATCTGTGTGATATACCTGCAAAGAAACGTCCATTTACTTCGAGAAATAAACACTATTAAATTTTGTTTGGAATGTTTTCGTAATAATGAGACAGGAAATGCTATACCAGTATTAAGTATTCCTATTATTAGAACGTAACGGCTTTCCTTCTATATTTCCTTATAACAATCGAATCAGTTTAAATTACTCAATAAAATTTATCATAGTTTTTATACGGCATTGTAAAATGCATTAATAAAATAAATATAATTATGACTGTTGGTTGGTATGGTCATGTGAAGAGGAGGGATACGCATGTAACTAGAAGAGTTATGAACATAAATGTGGATGGATGGAGAGGGAGAGGAAGGCCAAAGAAAAGATGGATGGTTTTTTTTATTTTTACTATTGATAGGCACGCGTTTGACCACTATCTCACCTGATGGTAAGCGAGGATGTGATCGAAGATGGAGCACGCTTGCCTAGAAATAACCTATTCACTCTTGATTTAAAGACTCCCAGGTTGTAGCTATCAGGAAACACAGACTCCGGCAGGGAATTCCACTCCTTAGCTGTACGCACTATGAATGTGTTCCCAAAACGTTTTGTGCGTATGGGTGGGATGTCCACCATGTACCGGTGGCGCATCGCCGTTCGTCTTGTGGTCCGATGATGGAACGGGCTTGGCGGAATTAAATTATGCAATTCCGTCGCACATTCCCCAAAATGCAACCGGTAAAAAACCGACAGGCTAGCAATTGGATTGTATGAGGAGTGATATGAAAGAAAAGGGAGTTAGTGATTATTAAATTATATTAAACGTATATTGTTATATCATCATCATTATCTTTTTGCCCTTATCCCATGTTACTTGGGGTCGGCACAACACGTTTCGTTCTTCCACTCTGCCCTATCAGCCTCAAACTATCACTAACTCCCTTTTCTTTCATATCGCTCCTCACACAATCCATCCATATTTTTTTTGACCTTCCTCTACCTCTCCATGCATCCATATTTATATTCATTACTCTTTTAGTTACATAGGAGGAGCTCGTGGCTAAATAATAACAGCCGCACGGGTCGATCTTGAAGGTTAAGCAACGGTTGCCAAGGTTGGTCTGTGGATGGGTGACCGTCTTAACATAACAAGTTTCCTCCGTGCCTCGGAAAGCACGTTAACCTGTTGGTCCCGGCTGTCATTTGTAGATCTATGGCAGTCGTTACGGATTGTCAGAAGCCAGTAAATCTGTCTCCAGTCTTGCCAAGATGTACCGTGTTACCCAGTTAATGGGTTGTGGAGGTCTGGTAGGCAGCCACTCCACGTAAAACACTGGTATTCAGCTGAATCCAGTTTGACTGGAAGCCGACCCCAATGTAGTTGGGAAAAGGCTAGGCAGATGATGACTCTTTTATTTACATGTGTTTCATCCCTCCTCTTCACAAGACCATACCAAGACAAGCGATTCCTACATTCTTGACTCAAAATATTAATTTCACCTTTAGATGGCTAGTTGTGGACTTATAAAAAATGTTTGCCTCACTTGTTTTGTCATAAAAAAGAGTTACAATGTTATGTTTTATTTATTAATTTACTGTTGTACACATTATAATAACTAAGTTAACACTTAACTTATGTAAAAATTGCTATGATACAATTTCTCCGCCCGGTGACACTTTCTCTGAAACCTTTCATTATACGTGAGGTCAATAATAACAGCATAGCGACACAAGTACATAAATAATGGTGTTTTTTGTTTTCCCTTTTTAGGCCCTAGTTACGTACTCGAGTAGTTTATTAGCAGACACGCCAATTTCTTTTGAAAGTGTGATTATGTAATGATATCTTGTGGTAAACAAAATTATGTTGTTGGTAGCCAATTTATTTTTGGAACGTCAATTATTCAAATGTAGGTACAATATCCAAGAATTTTGGTAGAAATGTATATCAAGTGTAACAGTACCTATCTAATGCATAGGTATTTAAAATCATATGCCCATAGATAGAGGCAATATGAAAGTGGGACACAAATGCGATGACAATTTTTCACAAAAATCCTATTGATATTAACCATAGAAAAAATTCTATGAAAAATGGTCGGTGTCGCTTTGTCGCGTTGTACCTTTCTGACCGTGGGAGCCTTTATACCGTTAAACCATTTCAAAGAGCAATAGAGGTATGGTTTATTTTACCTAAGTGATAAAGACAGGCAAGGATATTCATTGTAGAGTTCAGTGTAGAGTAGAATAATAAAACACGGACAAACAGACGCTCCGTGATTTTTGATTTAGCACTAGTAACAACCTATATTACTCTGTTGTAGATACCAATGTGCAATCAACATAGCTATTCGGTATGCAAAAATATTAATTTTTCCTCTGCACTGCCAATTTTTATTCGTAATTGTTTACATTATATTTTTTAAGCTTTTGACTTACGAGTGTGGTGTACAATAATTGTCTACTCAACACACTCACAACATTGTTCAAAAGCAGTTGAAAGTTATCTGCCTGCATACCCAATCGCTTTGCTGACTGTACATACATAATTTCATACTCAAAGTATATTTGGACCGGATATAATGTACAGTCAAATATTGCAACATAAGGCATTTTGCATTAATAAATAATTGACCATCTTATCCGGTATAAGACAATACATATTACGAGTAGAATGTTCATAATTACATTAATACGACCTTCCACATAAGTAATATAAATGATAATAGATATTATAATGTGAACAAAGTAATTTGCCAAACTAAAATATCAAGTGGAAAAGTACGCATTTGGGTGACCTAGTTATTTCAATATGAATGTAATTTTGTCTAACATTGAAAGTTACTGTTATAACAAAGACCTTTAATTGGGAACGGAAAATATCTAACATTTGTGGATTTAATTTTCAAGTCTTGCAATTAAAATAATCCGTGTATATGTATGAAAATCTCTTTCGAATTTCCCTAGCTTACTTTACCTAAGGGTTCCGTACCTTAAACATACTCGTACTTACGGGTTCAATACTGAACCTCCTCTTTTTATAGTTGTTTGAACACTTTACTTGCATCCTTTTATTTTTAGGGTTCCGTAAAGGGGGGCAAAGGGTAACCAACGGAACCCTATTACTAAGTCCGTCCGTCTGTCTGTCAGCGGGCTGTATCTCAAGAACCGTAATAGGTAGACAGTTAAAATTTTCACAGATTGTGTATTTTTATTGCCACTATTATACTAAAAATGAAGGTTTATGGTACGGAACCCATCGTGTGCGAGTTCGACTTGTACTTGGCCCGTTTTTATTTTTGTATTATTATTTTTTTAGCGTAAACAGACATCAACTGTCTTCCTATAGATTCATGAGCTCGTTCGCTCGTTTCCAAACATACTTTTTTTTTAACATGTCTTTGTACTCACTGTCTGTTCAGAAAACTACTACCCTACTACCCTTTCAAGTTGTTTCCTTAAACTTCGCTTATCTCGTCAACTCAATTGTTCTGTTCAAGCTGTAAATTCAGCATCCAAAGCCAGGCAGAATTGAAGCCTTAGCCCAAATTTCATCACGGCTTACCCTCGAATCACAGCTTAACCCGAACCCGAAAACTGGGTCACAAGAGTACGTTTGACAACCCTATTGTATGCTCACACCGCGCCGGTGCCCGAAATTGTTTCACGCTTAATAATTTAGCAAATCTTAGCTCGGGTTACATCGGGAAGGTTCGTAAATGCTCGTGACTTACGGCTACAGACAAACAAGACGTGACAATGCGGTGATGAGTTTGCAAAAATTAAATCGTTAAAAGGGGTTGTCGCAACGTCGTATCGCACTTGTCTGTGGCATTTTTTATGCTTAGCAAATGTGTGTGAGTGTATTACTTTGTAAATACTGTCTGGTTTGCAAATTATGTGGCATAAAATACGTACCAAGATATTTAATAAGTGCTGAACGTTATTTTTACGAAGTGCTCATTGTTTTTTAAACGTAATAGTAAAATATGATTGTACTAAATCTTCCTTCTGAGTTCTGAAGCTATTAAGGTCAATAATAAATGATGTAGCACGTTCAAGGAGTCTCAATACTCACAATGATGCGAAAAGTTCTAGGTTTGAGCAGAGGAAAACAAGTAATGAGAACAACTATTTGTTCTTTTCTAGTCAATGGTTATATTTTTAGATCATTTGGGCATTATGAGTACTTTTATAAAAGGTTCTCTAAGGGCACTTGAGGCAAACCATCATGAGGATCATGTTTCGGGCAGTGGAACCAAACTCACAACCCTTTTCTGTCAAGTTTTATTTGCAGCGGCCTGTCTGATGGATAGATATGAACTTATCTCACAGAAAAACCACAGGGAACCTAAATCTTCAAACGGAAGAAAAACTAGTTATTTTCATCTTCAAATTCACTAAAGTATCTCTTACAAATGTCAGTAAACGATATTTCCCGCGACAACACGCGTTCGCCGAATCCATTATGTCTAATACAGATCATGATCAGATGAGCCGCTTAACATAGTTAACGATTATTAATTATAGATGGAGGAATGTTGCGTGAGCTAAGATCTGGCTCCGTTTGCAACGTTTACGAGTACTTCCCATCATGAGTCGTTGATTTATAGTTGTCTTTTCACTGGAGAATTTCGGTTTCGTTTCGACTGAGATGCGTGAGTTATTTTTAAGTGTTTTACTAAGGCACTTTTCGATTTGTTAGTTTTTTACCCGACTGCGAAAGAAGAAGGGTTATGTTGTTCGAGTGTATTTATGTATATTTCTTCGAAGCCTAAACGGCTCGATGGATTTTAGCTTGAGAGTTGTCGTTAGATTCGTAGTTACAAAAAAACAAATCGCGGATTTTTGTCGCTAAATTATTAATTCAAAACCTGTTGAGTGGGGTATCAAGACAAAGGGCTCAAGGAGACGATTCCAAAAAAGTAACTCAATAAAATGTAGGAAATTAAAAAATTGACTTTGTCAATAAACCCGACCGCTACAAACGACTAAAATGTTCGAAACAAGTCGCTTTTCAAGCAGTCTGATGCAGTTCAATCACTGATCCAATGCCACCAACAGCGGTCGGGTTTTTTATTGCACGATTAAAGTTCGTCGGTATTATTGTTGTCAGGAGCAGAATTCCCGCTTTTGTTGATGAACGGACGTTATTCTGAAACTAGTTTTGACTAGCGGCTTTGCCCGCATGATAGATTAAACGTATCCCATAGGGTATACTGGGATAAAAAGACGGTATTCTATGTACCATGATATATATACTATGTTCCTGTTTTCATATTTTCTTTCAATCAACCGTTGAAGTGTGAGTAAGTAAATACAGCGAAGTTAGTAACAAACTGTACTCTTACTTCCCATCGTATTTTGACACTGATTCACAGTCAATGTCAAATTACAGTGTATCATTTTCACTTCAGAATGTCGCTTTCGTTTTGGTTGACGCTGTGTGTGTTATTTTGAAGTGTGTTACTGGCACTTTAGTTTTTTGTCGTCTGATCGTGTTTGTTATCATGACAACTTACTGGCATAACGCAGACTGCAAACTGAAATTACAGATTAACTGCCACTTTTTTTTTAGTCGATGAATTTGTCGGTAACATCTGGAACTTCCCATGTAATTTCGCATATTCTGTCATCGAAGAAAATCCACAATATTACTAAGTTTCTTTGGCTAAATATAACCGCGGGAAGACATATTCTACAGCTATGTTTCTTGATATCCCTTGGTTACCTTTTACGATCCTCGAATGAAAAGGGTTCGTTCCAATTCATTACCAGACCGCTCTTGCTGACAAATTCGTTGCTTTTATTTATTATATAGTCAAGAAATACGGCTTCTCAGAGAAAATACGGGACTTTCAGGGTTCCGTACCCAAAGAGTAACCAACGAACACTATTACTAAGCCTCCGTTGTCCGTCCGTCCGTGTGTCTATCAGCAGGCTGTATCTCAAGAACTGTATTAGGTAGACAGATGAAATATTCACAGACAGACATTTTTTCATATTAAAATGATCCTGTTGTGGGCTCCTATGCAAGAAACGGGTTTTTTCGGTTTATGGTACGGAACCCTTCATGTGAGAGTTCGACTCGTACTTGGCCGGCTTTGTTTATAGTTTCGTTAAACTTTAACACTTCAAAATAAACAACTTACTTACTTACTGGTAGTCTCATAATATTTAACCGCCAAATATTTATCAATAGACTTGTTTATAAATTGCAATATCATTTTTCATCTATACTTAATATATAAAGCTGAAGAGTTTGTTTGTTTATTTGAACGCACTAATCTCAAGAACTACTGGTCCGATTTGAAATATCCTTTCAGTGTTAGATAGTGTTAGATATATCATCACGCTAAGACCATTAGGAGCGGAGCAGTAATGAAAATTGTGACGCAGACGAAGTTGCGCGGGTTAACTAGTCTTAAATAATTGTAGCGTTAGGAAAGCACACTTCTAAAGTACATTAACAGGCTGAAAATAATGATACCTAAGTCATGTAAGTGAAATAAACTTAAAACGAGCAATTTCTGGGCAATAACGTTGCGATAATTTGAAGTAATCACCTCTCGTAAGATGCGTTGTTACAAAAACTTAATACGTTTGTGTTGAAGTAATTAATTAAGAAACTTATAACGTTTCACAAGATGAGACGTTATAAGATTTTTCCTTTATCTGACGGGCAGCAGCGGTACCTATACTGTGCGTTAAAGGTGAAGGAGCGGAGAAACGGGGAAATATTACCCAAACATGTCAGTGATACACGTGGTGCGATTTTATGCAATTCCATTGGTTAAAATTTCTCCGTTTCTCCGCTCCGCAGTCTCGATCCGCCGAAATGGACAGGCACCCTAAGTGTTTTTGTAGTCGTTTTAGCGTGTGGATAATAAGGTATGTTAGGGATGTTCTGTATCCAATATAAGTAAAGAAAAAAATGTAAAAGACAGTTTTAATTCCAACACAAATTAACCTGCAATAGACAAATACAAAATCTTTTATTTCAAATAGACCAATTAGAAGCACTTTTGAATTGTCAAGGCCTGTCCGTCAATTAGATGAAGCAAATTTTGCCTATATAATAGTGAGCCAACATTTTGCCTTTTACGTAGTCCTAGCTTTAATATATTTAAAGGCCGCCATAGACAAGTCCAGTTGCGGAGAACGACAAACTCAAAGGTAAACCAGAAAGTGGCATCTAAAAAAAATTTATTGACATTAATACGGAAAAACAGCCAAATTTTATTCAGAAACCCCTTACAGAAACCCAATAATTATTTTCCTGAGTTGAGAATCGAACCCATGATACTTCGCTTAGCAATTCCGCTATCAACCACTACACCAACAAGTGAACTGGTAACGTACAATTTATTCAAATGAGTTTTAAATTGATAAGTTTTATAATAGCGGAGGAAATTCATAATTTATTACAACATTTCCTTAAAGGAAACGCTGCGGTAAGCGAGTGCCTCGTACCATGCAGTTATGTGGTTCATTCAAGTTTCTGTTCATTCATTCGGTCTTTCGTTCTTTGCTCTTGTGGCACGTGTCTTGTGTAACTGTTGACCGCAAAATGTATTGTTTTAGGTCCCGCATGTTGCAGCCGGCCTATGATTTTCTTCTTAGGCATATTTTTTTTTTTCAATTTCCTTGTTTTGTATTGAGCTTTTTAAAGCAAATGTAAAAGTTGATTAGTACCTACTAAGTATTTCAGGCAAATATTTACTAACTAGTAAACCCGCGCAACTTGGTCTGCGTCACAATTTCATTACTGCTCCGCTCCTATTGGTCTTAGCGTGATGATATATAGCCTATAGCCTTTCTTAATAAATGGGCTATCTAACACTGAAAGAATTTTTCAAATCGGACCAGTAGTTCCTGAGATTAGCGCGTTCAAGCAAACAAACAAACAAACTCTTCAGCTTTATATAAGAGTACGTAAGATAAGTTCAAGTTTTGGCAAATACGGTTACTTAATGTTCATTTGCAATTTGAGACATTGACAGCTAGATTTTTGACCTGGCTATGCAGATTTCCAGAATTCACTTCAGTTATAAGAAAACACGATGCGAGACGCGCAGGACCGGTCGTTGTCGCGACGCCTGGGGAAGGCCAATGCCCAGCAGTGGAGGTCTTTTGGCTGTTATGATGATGATAAGAAAACATAAACGACAGAACTGTGTGGAAAATGGAGAGGGAAGCATTTTCCCAGCAAATAAAATAGACTAGATAGTCTGAATGAATGAATTGATCGATAAATAACAAAACATACGTATGTGTAGGTACATTTGACATTATATCTGACATTCTTTTGGACATTTATTTATTTATAGACATCCTTTTGAATTTATTGACTTGACATATTAATTAATTATCATTCAAATTATTATTTTGCATGTAATAATTTTATATTAATGTTTTTTAATATTATTATGTACATAAAATTCTACACAATGTACTCGTATATGGTTTGAAATAAATGAAATGAAGGAAATGGTACTCGTACTACCGTCTTTTTCTAAGATCAAAAGTTAAAATATTGGTCAAAAAACAGTTGAATGAACGAAAGTGATCTCAATCTCTAATTTCTAATGAAATGTTCTCAGTAGCGTACCCACTAACATCGAAACTATTTAACGCAGCTGGCTCCGTAAGATGTTATTAAATGAGACATAAACTTTAATCTCTTCATGCTCACTGTGTAATTGAACCGCGGAGTAACGGGCCGAAGTAATAAATGACGTATTTCTTTAATTCTTTGTTGGACCCCAAAACAGCTTATTCAAAACACAGTAATGAAAGTTCATGTACAAAGGCGAGCTCAGCTCAGAAATGAGTTTTCTCCCAGCAAACCTTTGAGTGATAGGAAAAGATGACATTGGAGGGTAGGATGCACATTATTTGCAACTTTTGTTCTACATAAACCCGTCAGGTACCGCAAAATTAAAAGTCAATAGAAAGACAATAGACGCATTCCACATGTGGGACGGCCGGGGCCTTACAAGTTAATTTAACCTTCAAGCGGGCGCGTGGGTATTTGTAGCGACAGCGGTCGCGCGTAACCTAAAAGACCTATGTGAGATTTCAGGAATTTAGAATACTGGTAAATTAATAATTATTATGTTCTATATTCAGACATTATCAATTTTTAATTAGGCAATAACTTTTTGGAATTAAAATTAAAACAACCCACTATCGTTCGATTACATGCACGCCAGACCCGCCAAACCAAAGTTTTGTTCTCTTGGGAGAATGATTTGTGTTCTCATTTTTATTTAGATGTTTTTATTTTTTATTAGTTCTATGCAATCGAATAATTTCTATCAAAGTGTTTATTTCAACTTAGGTATTTTACTTCGAAATAAGTCATCTCGTCAAGGTAAAAAAAAGAGCCAGGCGCGTGTAGTCGTTTCGACGCCTGCGCCGCGACCTAAACAAATGCATTCTATTCAACTACAAAGGCTCGGAGAAGAGTGGAATGCATTAATTTTCGTGCATAGTGAATTAATGAAAAGCTACTGGAAAAGAGAAATACTTGTGGCGAGAAATCTCGATGTAATCAGCGAAAACTTATCGAGCGCGGTCGATTAGACGCCGCGCGACCGCTTGAAGGTTAAAAAGTTTTTAAGTCAGTGGACTTTTATGAAAACTGAGTAAAACTTTGTGTGTAACGATTTGATTTTAAAACTATTGTGCATTCTCTCTCTATCAGTTTTAAGGTTGAACTTAGTTCTGATTTATTACAATTGAAACCAGCTGAAGACTTCAAAATATTTACTACAGTTACCTATAGTTAAAGCCACAGGCTTCGGTTACAAGTTTCATCAACTCGATCTGTTTTTCAAACGCAATATTGTACCTGCACTAAACCCCAATCAGACTAACATTACGAAACCTCTTCTATTTCTCCATTCGCAAACATATATTTTCCTAAAACCTAAATTATACCTGCATGTTTCCACCTCAATCGTCCATTATACACACAAATACACCATCAATTTAAACTTGGGTAATACCATTGTCGAGTGCCAGTAACAGTAAGTCTTCAAGTGCCGTAACCAGCCGGTTAGTCACGATCCTAACGTATTGCATTTGACCCCACGATGGTTTCCATTGTCTGCAATCTTTGTTGTAGGATCGAGGATTTAAATTTCACTTTACGGTGAATCTGGTTTAGGAAAGTCAAACAGGATTGTCTTGAAAAGAAGGTAGACAAAAAGTCGTTTTGAAATTCACCAGCAAATCGGAGTCTGCAATAAAAATATTGCCGTCACGGGACGCCCGGTAGATGTGAAACATTTACCGGGCGTCTTTAATATTAGATTTCAGCCTAATATAAAAAAATAATCTTGCGTTACTGAGTGACTGAGTGACTGAGTGACAGAGTGACTGAGTGACTTAGTGACTGAATGACAGATATGATATAGATACACTTCATTGATAGTAACAAAAGACTCACAATCACAACACATCAATCATTCGACTGCTATATTCCCATCCGAACACAGAACCCTATAAATTACCTACAGCATAAGGCCGAGTCTTCATTACCTCGTTGGCTGATAATATTATAATGTAATTACACACGAGTGCGGTATCTCGTTTCTCTAAGGGTAGCCGGGGTCAGCCGGCTGAAGCTAAGCCTCGTCGTAACTTTCATGAAGATTGACCGTTACAATAAGGAAAAAGATAAAATTGTACAAAGAGAAAAATATTAAGAACCATGACAATATTACAACGCCACCTAGGAGTATATCTTAAACTAGCTGACCCGTGACCACTTCATTGCTCGGTTTTTTTCAGGTTAATAGGTATATAGCCTGTGACACTTACAAATAACGTGGCTTTCTATTGGTAAAATAATTTTCAAAATCGGTTCTGTAGATCCAGAGATTACCCACTATTTTTTTATTTTTTTTTTTGCGATGGGAAATCTTCAAATGACTCCTCTCGCTCTGGGTACAGCAGGAGGGAGTGTCAGACTCTTACTGACTAAAACCCATCCGTGTCCTAGTGCCCTTTGCGTTCCAGGGTACGGTACCTCTTTCGAATGAATTCCTCAGCCCCGGAGATTACCCCCTACCACCTCAAAAACTTACAACATCACAAACTTTAACTCTTTATAATATTTGTATAGATAAAAAGGAGTGACTACTCAAATGAAGACTTATAGAGAAGCATGGAAGAAGTTAAAAGATGATATAAAATACAAAGTTCTATAACTTATACGATATCCTACAAAGAAAAACAACAGTATGGAAGAAGATAACATGTTGCGCAAAATTGGCATAAGCCATCATCATCATCTGCCTAGCCTTTTCCCAACTATATTGGGGTCGGCTTCCAGCCAAGCCGGATTTAGCTGAATACTAGTATTTTACGAGGAATGGCTGCCTACCAGACCTCCACAACCCATTAACTGGGTAACACGGTACTTCATGGCAAGACTGGAGTCAGATTTACTGGCTTCTGACTATCCGTAACGACTGCCAAAGATCTACAAATGACAGCCGGGACCAACAGCTTAACGTGCTTTCCGAGGCACGGAGGAAACTTGTTATGTTAATACGGTCACCCATCCACAGACCAACCTAGACAAGCGTTGCTTAACCTTGAAGATCGACTCGTGCGGCTGTTATTATTTAGCCACGAGCTTCAGCAAAATTGGCATAAGCCAATTTTAATAAATATTTTAGTATTAGGATATAAGTACCTAATAACTCTTTGAGATGATATCACGGTAGAATCTTGTGATTATTAAACCAACACAGGATATGGTATTACTGACCCTACCGTACAAGTGACTTTTAGCAACCGTACATAATATCACCACTAACATTAAATTCCAGTAATTATCGGTTTTATTCAACATCGTTAAAACTAACGTCATCTACCAACTGATGAGCTTCCTCAATTTTCTATGAAGAAACAGATTTTCTTGACACCAATCAAGTCTTAAGTTACATTAAGTAAAGTTCATAGTATTCGGTCAAAGGTGAATGAACTCCGTTCTCCCATACTTACCTACCATCGATGGGACGACACTGATTTATGTTAGAAAAGCTATGACGACGGATAAAATGATCGTGTAACAGAACTATTGGATAAGTTCTTTGGTTAAAAACAACGCAATTTAGACGAAGAATCGATAGGCTTTTGTTTTTGGACGAAAAAGAGGTTCAGTCGACATAATAAAATAGTTGTCAACACAAAATTGAAGACTGTTCGGGAATAATTTTGAGCAAAAAAAAAACAAAAAAAATGACGTGTGGCACTCGGAGACTGCCGCGGTAAAGCTATTGCATAGCATTTTTTATCAACTTATGCAATTATAATTATCTATATATTTATTTTATTTATGCAGTATTTTTTTTTTTGTTTTTTTTTCTTTGATATTAATTCAAGTTACACTATGAGGTAAAAAAAAGTAAAAAGTAAAACTAAAAAGTATCACCGCTGTGCCGGTCGGAGTGGGGGGTGTTAGGATTTTTTCGTTACGGAATTTCTGGATTCGGTCTCCACGCTCAAGGCCCGCGATAGAAGCTATGTAATAGCTTAATAGAGAAAACTGGAGAAATAGCCACCAAACTAGTAGAAACTATTTCATTTATTCACTGTCACTTTTTACTTGATTATGTATAGCTAATGAAATGACACAGTATCCGGTTTGATATGCATTAAATTTTCGCATAATTTGTATGGTAAATATTATGATACCAGTTTACTGAGAGAATCGGATAGGAAGACGTTAAACTGTGAAGTATGGAACATCTTTAGTGAAAGCTAAGTCACTCTTACCTACTGGTTTTTACTTGAAATGACAACTTGGTAATCCTTGTAGATACTGCTAAGTTATTGTTCCCGATTACTTATAACTGTGCGTTGATAAATAATTTAGATACGGCGCTGAGTGATATTAATATAGCCGTCGATTCTATCTTATCTTACCTTCGTAATGTAGAATCTTTCTAAAGAAAGATAATCGCCTAATGGTTTTGAAAAGTTTGTCTTTCTAAATACCAGTCATTAACGAAAGTTTGCGATAAAATCAAACTGTACTAATTTCACAAAAATTGACCATTTGATGTCTCATTTGCGAGAAAATTCGGTCACATTCTAATTACAGTCTCCCTAACGCTGCCATGACTCATTGACAGTAACGATCTAAGTCGAGCGAGAGTAAAAATTTCACACTGAACTCGACTCATCATTAAAATGCCAAAAAATCTCGACGTATAAAAGTGTTGACCTTCCGAAATACTGACACAGTGTTCTAAATCTCGAAGGCGGTCGCGTGAGCGGTCGTAATGCGAATAATTGTCCATTGTGATACGATGCGCGCGATTAGGAAGTTTACTTTTACTGTGTTGTGCGTTCCTCTGCTGCGCGCACGCAATCACTTTCGACTTTCAGCCGCGCACCGGCAACGACGCGATCCGTCCAGCATCTAATACACGCACAGTTTTTTGCCAATTCCTACTTACTTACCAAAGAAATTTATTCAATCCGATTGATTAATACACGAAAGTAAAAGTTTATTTCTATATTTTATGTCCAAATGAGGAATTTTTGTGTTACGTTATGTCGACCGATAATGTCGATCGGAATATTCACGAGATTCGGATGGCATTTTGCAGAGATACACGATTCGTTTGTGGACTTTTCAAAGCGTACGAAATCGAGTTTGTTGATTGCAATGGAAAGCAATCAAATAGCATTCCGGGCTACACGTGCTGTCGGACACGCGACGTGGTTATAAACTATTGTTATTTCTCAACTTTTTTTTTTGAGATGGCTCTTGACTCTAGTCTTGGTCAAAGGTGACAGAGACAATAACGACGATGGAGTGAGCTTACCCATAAGAAGCCTGTTCACTCTAAAATTTAGGTGATCAACCCAAATGTTGCTCACCTAACTAACATTTCTCAATAAATTTAAGTTTAGAGCAGAGTTCTATTCTTGGTCTAAATAAGTTCGCTGCCACAGTGCTATAGTTAGTCTGAATTGGTATTTAGTAGGGCAGCGCATTAAGAACGTGCAAACCGTCTGATAATTTGGGTTCATGGTTAGTTGAGGAGCTAATTCTCATTGCATTTGTGGTGTTCATGTATCTGTGGTATTGTTCTGTTATTTGAATGTACGAGTAAATACCTACTATGCTCAAAAGCTACATAGAGCACATTCATTTGTTTTTTCATGCCTATCTATTACTTTCATTCAAAACGAATTTCTTCCAATTTTGAGGACAAATTAATGAATTATTGATCTACTAGCGAGTAAAGTCGCGAGCGGCCCCAAGTATTTCATAATTGAGTTTCGGGACGGAACAGCGATACGCTTGGGTAAGAGTACCTACTTTATTTAATTTCGTCTATCTGATTATACCGAGGACCTTAACTAATTTATGGATGTACGTTTAAACAAGATTGATCGATATGCCTGGCAATTATTTCCCTCTGAGTACCTCATCTTGCTACGACCTATGGTTAATTGGAGAAATACTGTAGGAACCGTAAGTGCCAGAGTTAAGTGGTTTCTAAAACTATGAAATGAAATGCGTCTTCATCATGAAACCGTTTTTAAATCCAGCCAGTTTGCCAGGGAGCATGCTGGTTCTCTTTGGAAGGCAACCTTTGCAGTACGTACCTATGGCCCATTGTATTTTGGTGCTAAGAAGTCTTTCTATTCACTCCGCTAACTAAATTGCTTTTCCGCGTCAACACAATCTTCAATGGCCTGTAGTCAAGTATACGAGACTTTTTTCGATGAACAATTATCTAAACACAATGGTCATTTGCGTTTGTCATTGTTGTTTTGTGTAAAAAGTTGTTGAACGGCGGATTTTGATAATTGAAGTGAGAAATAAGGTTTTTGGCCTGGCCATACATATTCAAATTTATGCATCTTTTCCTAAAAAAATGTAATGTAAGTAGCATCTATGCATCCTGCTGAAGTATTACGCATCAGAGCATGCAGTTACAAAAGATTTTTTTTTTTTGCGACATCGGCAAAAAAAACGTGAAATCTCCTGCAACATCTTTAAAAAGTGATAGTGGTCATCTGATAATGGTAGCACGAAGGTCATTGTTCTAAACTCCCACAAAAACGACGCAGTCGGCTAAATACTCGTTATTATGCGTTTTACGTTTAACATTATAAACATCTGTGGGAACTAGGCCGAGCTCGGTACAGTCAGCAAAAAATACCGACATTATTCGCGCCTCAAAAAATGAAATAAAAGCGGCAATTATTTTTTACTTTATTTGAATTCACACGGCGTTATCACCATTTTATTGTTATAACTAGAATTTCTATAGTATTTTAGCTCTATGATAAACTGAGATTAAAGTTAAGCTTATAATGTTTCAGGCTTCAAACTTGAAAGATAAGTGAAAAGTTTGTACGACTAATCTCCAATAAATTGGCGCTTAGTGGAAAGTTTGTGAAACTAATTACAATTTATTTCTCGTAGCTTTTTCTTTACATAATGTTATCCAATACAGAAGAAGACTAAAAATAAATTATGTTGTTTTAAAGTAAATGCGTGGAGTTTATTTTGGGAATAAAACCAGCCACTAAGCTATTTATGTATCTGTATACCTATTCAAAGGATGGTTAATTAATAGTCAAAAAGTGCATAAAGTAGGATATTATAAACTTACAACTTCTCGGTTACAAGTACAATCCTCATGGCTCACCTTTAAACAATGCTTTCATTTTACCCAAAGTTAACCTATTTTAGTCACCCACTCATAAAATGATTCATACCATTGAAAAAAAAAAACAATTAACAAACCCGTTCTCACGATTACAAAAACCAGTTTTACTAGATTAACGTTTGAGGCTATTAAAAAACCAGAGACCAGTTTACGATTTTTATGCTAACGCTACTTGCGAGTGAGAGTGAATGGCCTTCAATGCGAGAGAACAGTGGCCATCTGAACCTTTGACCTTCAGAAGACTATCTTTTGGACTTAGCATAATGCTGGACTAAGCATTTATGGACTTAGGAGCTTATATGGACATTGCTGAGTTGTACCGAAAGAGACGAATGGCGACATGCGAGCGATTGGCCAATAGTAGGTACCTAGATACTTTCAATGCAGCTTCTTTAGGATTTTCTATAAAATTATTTACTCGAATAACGTGTTAGGTCAGGCAATCGGAGACATTGCTCGCAAAGCCTTATCTTATCCTAAGTAATAACACAAATACGAAAATGTGTTTGTTTGTTTGTAAGCTCTTCTCGTCGTAACTGGTGAACAGATTCGGATGAAACTAGGCACACCAGTGGACCCATGACCTGGTGAGGGTTCCGGGTAACCGATGGATGCGAGACGTACAGGACTGGGTGTTGTGGTGACACTTGGGAGGCCTGTGCCCAGCATAGATGTGAGGTACACCGATAGACCATGTCCTGGAATAAAACAAAGGATGCTTTTAATTTCCGGAATGTGTTTCTTCGGGATAATTTTTGAACTTCAAGCGGACGAAGTCGCTAGCAATAGATTGTTGGTTTTACAAATTGTAAAAGCTCGCGTTCTGCCGACATGCATGACTAAGCATCGTTGTTTTCTGAAATTGAATGACTCAGTAGTTATAAAGTGAACAAAATCTGTTCGTCGTATTATAAAAATAATGTAGGAACAAGGAAATAAATGTTCGTAATGCCCAAATTACACTTACGATTAGATCAGCTAGAAATAACTTTAATAGCACTTAGCTTATCTACCGTCGAGTGTTATAGGGTATTTTACTAAAAAAAACGAATTATTCCGTCGTGTGTAACGTCATGTGGCTAAAAAAACAAAAAAAATTGTTAAAATTTACCAAGCCACATGACGTCACGCGTGTCTTAAAAAGTATCTAACGGACTAATTATATTTTTCCAGTAAAATACACTATTATGTATTATAGATCTAAAATAATTATTTCAAATAGGTTTTTTTGTTTGTTGAAGGTCATCTCTAGAAATACCGATGCGATTAAAGTTTTTCTCTGTTTGAAAGCTGTTCTAGGGCTAGTACCATTGATAGCGTCGTATAAGTTCTATTACCGCAGAAGTCCAAATCGGCAACTATTTAGGAGATCAAATTAACTGTTTTGCTGTACTTAAGTCAGTTTTATGAAAAACCGAGTCTTGCGCTTTTTCTGTGACCTTTCATTCAACAATAACATTCGCAATATTTTGGTTTTAAATACCGCGTCATCGTTGGTTCAAATTCTCGTCTTTGATTTGCCAAACATATGCGACGTTTTTGTTTAAAATTTTACTTTAGGGATAGAATTCTTTTATCTTTATAAAATGAAGGTTCCTGCGAGATATCTCTCAGTAGCGAAACCACCGGGAAATCCAAGTAGTTCAAAATAATGACATACCTTGGTAAATAACTTCTACGAGTATAATCGTAGGTACAGAAACAAGTCTAGGCTCTATAATATTTAGTAACAAGACTGTCAGTAGTAACCTAGCCAGTTTTACTTCCTTTTGAACTGGCTACTGGACATTTGAGTGTTGCCTAACCTCCGGTACGCACCTTATATTTACATGTCTGTTTGTATGTACGTTCTGTATTTAACCTTTTTATGTATGAGACTGGGCATACACTCGTCCTTGACTGCTCTATGTTCGATCCTCTTCTGTCCTCCTATTCTACTAAAAATAAAAAACCAGCCAAGTGCGAGTCTGACTCTCACACGATGGTTTCCGTACCGTAAACCGAAAAAATATGTTGTTGGTATGGAAGCCCCCTCTAATTTTTTAATTAAATTATTCTTTTATTATTTTTAGGGTTCCGATTGTAAAACAAAACCCTTATAAGGATCACTTGGGTGTTTGTCTGTCTGTCTGTCTGTCCGTCTGATACGGGCGTGTTACGTTAATTATAATTTTTTATAATCCACGTAACACGCCCGTACCAACAAACCATACCGTATTTTTGGGGGTCAATTTAAAAAAATAAAGATTTTTGAAGAACATTATGTGACATATCAAATAAAAGGGCTTACTGTGAGGGTGTTAATTATATTATTTTTTATTATTTTAAATTAAACGGTTTTGAATTTATTCACGAAATTAGTCGAAAACTTACTAACTAGTGAGCCAAAACATTAAAAAAAAAAATAGAAATATTCGATCTTTGCATAAAAATTACAGGGAAACCAATAAAAAGTCTATAGTGTTAAAATAACATGATAAAAAATTTAATTCGTTCGGAACCCTTTGCACGCGAGCCCAACTCGCACTTGGCCAGTTTTTTTTTTACTGTCTACCTATTACGGTTCTTGAGATACAGCCCGCTGACCGACAAACAGACAGATGGACCGACGAATGGGCAGAGGAGGCTTAAGGTTCCGTTCCTTTGGGTAAAGAACCCTAAAAAATATAATAAAAAAAATCAAAGTAGTCCAGGTGGTCGATGGTTTCAAAGTCGCATTTTTTCATGTTCAAAATGGCTGAATAGTTTTTTCAGTGATTTCAGTTCAATGGAAGATTTTAATCAAACCTTTTTGAAGCTTATATTCCTTCAATAATTATGAATGCTGAATGTAATTTTCTTTTCATATTTGTGGTCAGTATCGAAAACATTGCGTCAGCAATTTTCGTAATAATTACCGTGTTGTCGGTTTTTACTCTATACGGAACGCAAATTCGTACACCGTGTAATTTGTACAAAACTGGGTACATGAATTTCATCTTACAATTAATATTTTAATGTGAACCATTTTAGATGTTTATCAACCATGCCACACGGTTGATCGGATCGGGATGCAACTTGGCTAATGGGTAGACCATACTTTTAACCTCATGGTGTATGGTTTTATGTTCCCTTGGGATACATTTTCGAATGTAATAATGCAACGGTTATTTAGATGTACCTAGCCTATTCTTTTTTTTTTAAGGATGGGAAAGCATCAATGACTCCTCCCGCTTTGGGTGAAGCAGAAGGGAGTGTCAGACTCTTACTGACTGAAACCCATCCGTGTTCCCCCAAGTGCTCTTTGCGTTCCAGGGTACGGAGCCTTTTTCGAACAAAGTCCGCAGCCCCAGCAGGCACTGTTCCTAGCGGGCCCCGACTTTAAGGCTGACAGCTCTTTGAGGCGCGCGTAGAATACAGCGCGCCGTCGACCCAGGCCTGCTTGTGATCAGACGGCAAGCCACCCAATGCTCGCCGTCCGCAGGCTCGCGCCTACGGAGGCCGAGAATCGCGCTGCGACTGCCGACGCCCGGGGCGTCTTCTGACCCAAGCCTACCCATTACCAACATAAAATCGGAAGTAATGATTAAGTGCCCGTGAAGACAATTGAAGATTTAAATTATCCCGTGAATAATAAAAGATAAATATAATGATAAAACAGAAATTACAACACAAAGTAATATAACAGTCTTCTTTATTACTTAAAAGATTAATAATCATAATTACCCGTCTATTTATATTGTTAATTATATTCCTTGTTACCCACAAGCGAGATTCATCTCGGCTCCTCGTCTTACGATATGATCCAGCACGCTTATAGTATACCAAGTTTATTTATTGAGGTTCCGTAACAGAAAATTACGATACTTTATAAATGTCTCATTTATTAAAGCTTCAGACCGAACAAAGGGGAAATAAATAAATACTTGGCTACATTATGTAATGTGCTTTCAACGTACCTATCGTGTAAGTACCGTTCGCCTTTTATAGTTACGATGTTTTAGCAAATAAATATTGACATAAAATGTTGTTTTGAATGGTAGGCGCCAGATAAATTGGCAGTAAAGTTCATTGCCTTTATCTTAATTTCTCTTCGTAGATAAAACATTTAAAAAATATGAATCATAAATTTTATTATGAAAACTTTATAGATCACTCGGGTGTCTGTCTGTACGCCTGTCACAACCAGTTTTCTCCTGATCCACTGGACCGATTCTGTTAAAATTTGGTACACATATGCACTTTTGTGACCCAAATACGGACGTGTCACGTAAATTATTAAATTTTTAATATAATTATAGAAAAATAGTTTTTAAACAATATCGTGTGTCATCAAATGAAAGGGGGCTTACTGTGAGGGTTTTACGTATTTTTTTCATAATTTTAAAATAAACGGTTTGGAAGTTATTCAAGAAATTAGGCGAAAAATGACCATTCCCCCCCCCTTATTTCCGGAAACACTGAGCCTTAAATTTTGACAAAAAGAGACAATAATCTTTACCTAACGATTACAGGAAAATCTATGAGAAATCTGTAGTGTAAAAATAACATGTCAAAAAAAAATTCGTTCGGATCCCTTTGCACGTGAGTCCGACTCGCACTTGGCCAGTTTTTCATTACTAGAAAAAGGAAAGGATCAGGAAAGATGTCGATTTAGGACAGTTTTATGTCATTATTTCTGTTTTCGGAATTAAGTATGTCGATAAATGTAGGTGGGTCAATGACCGTTATTGCCAATTTATATGGTGTTGACCATAGCGCTGTATAAGTTTTATTTGGCTGATTATTGCAATACTGGTGTGTATTGTTTAGCTGGAGACGTAATAGGTAAGAAATAACTTGTATTGTTTGTATGGTTTTCTCGTAACTTGTTGCATCATCCGGCTTTACTTATGGAAAAGTAAAGAGATATCGATTTTACTTGGGTTTAGATTAAAATTTGAAAGTGAAAAAACAAGAATATTTTCTGTGTTCCAAAGGCATTCATTGAGTTGAACGGTGTACACTTGGAGAGGCCTATGTCCAGCAATAGACTGGCTGATGATGATGAAGGCAATTTGACGGCACGGTTGGCGCAGTGTACGATAGTTGTTCCGGGTCTGGCTGTTTGTGTATGTATATTTATATGTTTATAAACGCATCCACAATACAGGATAAATCCCTAGTGAGGGCCAAAGTTAAAAAAAAAAAAAAAAAAAAAAAAAGCATGAATTGTCTTCAAACAATGAAACAAAGAATCAGTGATGTAACAACTGAATGATGAAGAAGCAGAAGCAGTACAATAAATCCAACGAAAAGCTCTTCAACCAACAAAGCATCAATATACTCGAAGCCTGTGGATTTTTAAGTGTTTTATCCGGTTCATAAGAAACTTATAATTTTTACGAAACGGGCTTGTTCAAATATTTCATCGAAGATTATTTATTGGTAGTAGGAGGTACTTTAATTTTATATAGAACTAGCTTTTGCTCGCGACTTCGTTTGCACTTGTCCCGTTTTTCCCGTTCCCGTAGGAGTTTCGGGAAATCTTAGTGCTCTCCTACACTACCCAAGAAAGGTTCCTTTGTTCCTTCCGTTCCAGTGTTGGTGTGTTACACGCCAAATTTCAGCTTAAGGTGGATGCTCCAGGGTAGCCCGCGAAATTCAAATATTTTTATGTTTTTTGCAATTTGCCGGTTAGTGTGAAGCTCGAAAGAATGATTATTTCTGAAATATTCATTCTTTCGAACTACATGAACTTAGAGGGCTATATTGATGATTAAAATGGTTATAATTCTTTAGATAAATACGCGTTACGGTCGCGGATCGCATTTGGTCCACATACAGCTTCACACTGACCGGCAAATTGCAAAAAACATAAAAATATTTGAATTTCGCGGGCTACCCTGGAGCATCCACCTTAACGACCAGCAGTTCTGGCTATGCGTAGTCTGTCAGAAATTCACTCAGTAACGAAGGAATTTTATTAATAGTATAAGGATTGTTTTTATTTCATATTGATTTTATAATCTTGATAGTGCCCAGAACGTATATCTATATTAATATATAAAGCTGAAGAGTTTGTTTGTTTGTTTGCTTGAACGCGCTAATTTCAGGAACTACTGGTCCGATTTGAAAAATTCTTTCAGTACCTTCTAGAGAGCCCATTTATCGAAGAAGGCTACAGGATCACGCTAAGACCAATAGGAGCGGAGCAGTAATGAAAATTGTGACGCAGACGAAGTTGCGCGGGTCAAATAATATAAAGATAAATTCTTCTTTACGTAATTTTTAACAAATTGACTGTTTGGAAAATTTTCAATTTGCTGGATTGTTTTTATGTTTTTTTTTAAATAGCCTATGGTGTCCCACTACTGAGCAAAGGCCGTTATGAAATAAAAGAAAAAAAAAACTAATACAATTTGTAGAATCCAATGAAGACATAAGATTCCATCATAATTCTCAGCAATATTAACTACAAAACAGCTGCAATAAAATTCCTTATAAGTTTACTAGCTTTGTAGCTAACAACATTATCTGAAAGTTTCTACATACAGCACAAAACTGACAAAAAGCGTTGACGTGAAAAACGGAACGGTTGATTAAAACTTCCGAGTAGGAAGGACACGGTTGTACGAACAAAAAATATCAAACAGGACTGTTGGACCGAGCGTCGCATCAAGCTCGTTAACTTTATACGAGAACAGTTTTATTTTCCCTGAATAGGGAATATGCATGAAAAACATATTTATCATCTATACAGTTTATCTAAAAATATACAAAAATATAATACTTACAGTGTAAATAGAATCAAAATTACTCGGAAAACGAAGGAGATACGAGTATAAATTGTTTTAAACAAATATATCTGTCCCTCTCGCGAAACCCTGCCGTATAGGCGTCATAGACGATGACGTCAAAATTTTCATCGGACTTCTCTTTCTAATTGTAATGTTTGAAGCTTTATAACTTCATCACTGATGAAGGTATTTAAAAAATAATTTCATGGTTGTTTACTAGAGCTTATAAGTATATTATATTGAAAATAAAAAAAATCGCATGCGTATTCCCCATTGTCGCAGCTTTCAGCATAATGCGTTTCTATCAGAGATGTGCGAGGTTGCGTAGCGAGGGATGACCGCTTCATTTACCTAGCCTCGCTCAGCGCAAGCGATTGTATTCATCATCATCATCATCATCATCTGCCTCGCCCTTTTCCCAACTATATTGGGGTCGTCTTCCAATCAAACCGAATTTAGCTGAATACCAGTACTTTACGTGGAATGGCTGCCTACCAGACCTCCACAACCCATTAACTTGGTAACACGGTACTTTATGGCAAGATTGGAGTCAGATTTACTGGCTTCTGACTATCCGTAACGACTGCCATAGATCTACAAATCACACCCGGTACCAACGGCTTAACGTGATTTCATCCACTGGTCATCCATCCACAGACCAACCTAGACAAGCGTTGCTTAACCTAGAAGATCGACCCATACAGCTGTTATTATCTAGCCACGAACTCCTCGCAAGTGATTGTATTGGTTCTAAACAAACACTTCCCTCGCTACACATCCTCGCGATATACATCTCTGGTGGAAACTCAACCTTATGCTATGTCAATATGCTTCATAATAGAATTGAATGATACTCATTGTACACCAAAACAAATTACAATAGTAGCTTTCAGACAAAAACCGGCCTAGTGCCAGTCGATGGTCTATTGTGGATTATAGTGGCAATAGAAATACACAATCTGTGAAAATTTCAGCTCTCTATCTGTTACGGTTCTTGAGATACAGCCCGCTGACAGACAGACGGACGGACGGACGGATGGACAGCGGAGGCTTAGTAATAGGGATCCGTTGGTTATCCTTTAGGTACGGAATCCTAAAAATAGGGGGCATAAAAAGCTTTAATTCGTTTTTCCGCTGACTTAGAAAGCAGTGGTGAATATGTTGCGCCACTTAGTCTTCCCAGCTGGTGACCTGTCTATGGCCCAACCCCAAGCAAGCTATAATTAACCTTGAATCTTGACTATTGCGGCTGTTATTATTTCGATGAACACGAAATCGTCCTTTTTGATGATTCAAATTAATCCACAACACAAAAAAAAAATGTGTTGTGGTTTCCCTATTTTTCTTTTGTACTTTAGTTAAAGTATTTATGGATAGAGGGAAAACGTACATTTTGCCGATGGTATCTATCTAATGTTGAAGTATACCTATATTCGTCATCACCTTCATTATATCATCCGAGAGACGTCCACTGGTGGCCTCCCCCAAGCTTCGCCACAACAACCGGTCCTGTGCGTCTCGCATTCACTGGCTACCTGCGGCCCTCACCAGGTCATCGGTCCTCGTCCACCTTATGAGAGGCCTTCCAAAGCTGCGTCTTCCGGAACGCGTTCGTCACTCCGGAACTTTTCGGCCCCATCTATACAAACTTAATACTAACAAATTGAGAATTGACTGCCTCCGTGGTCGAGTGGTTTAGGCGTTTGCCTCGTGACCCGGTGGTCATGGGTTCGATTCCCACGGGAAGCATACTTTGTAAAATTGTTTCCAGTTTGGCTAGACATTGCAGGCTTGAATCACCTGAAACCAGAAAATTCTGATAAAAAGATGATTTCGTGCTTCGGAAGGCACGTATATGCCAGTGGTCCCGGCCGTCAAATGGCGGTCGTCAAATAAACCATGTCAGAGGCCCTTGGGGCGGTCTGGAAACTCTGACACTAGGGTGTGTGGGGTCATTAGACCTTACTGCCCACACGATAAGAGGAATTGAGAATTCAACGAAATGGAGTATGTAATCAACTAGGAATACAAGTTGTTCCGGAATGAGTTTGCAGTTTGAATACTGATCTTGAACTTCTAATTGTAGAAAGTGTTTAACCTAATCGTTTAATGAGTTAAAGTGTTCACTTTCATTCATAATTTTATGTGTATTTTTTGGTCTTAAATTAAATCGAAGTTTGAAAGAAATTACAACTTGTTATTTGCAGTTGATGTGCAAATTAAATTGATTTCTTCACCAATTAGTACCTGATTGGATGAAAGTAATGCTGACTTCCGATTTATTTGTTTATAATTAAGTTTAATTTAGCTGTCTAAGAACGCTGTTTATTACATTTTGAATTCAAATGATATGAATGGCAAAATGACTGGTAGAGAATGCCTTGTTATATTAAGTCCGCGCATATACTACGAGTACAGATTTTTTTTTTAAATAAACGTAAAGTAAAATACAGTAAAAGAAAACACAAAATTATATCTACGTACCTAATACCTAGTAAACTGCATCATACATCCAATGACATAGTATTTGCTGCCGAAATATCATGTCGTCAATCCCGAACAACATACATAATATTCGCTGCCGAAATATCATGTCGTCAATCCCGAACAACATACATAATATTCGCTACCGAAATATCATGTCGTCAATCCCGAACAACATACATAATATTCGCTACCGAAATATCATGTCGTCAATCCCGAACAACATACCTACATAAAATTAGCTACCGAAATATCATGTCGTCAATCCCGAACAACATACATAATATTCGCTACCGAAATATCATGTCGTCAATCCCGAACAACGTACATAATATTCGCTACCGAAATATCATGTCGTCAATCCCGAACAACATACATAATATTCGCTACCGAAATATCATGTCGTCAATCCCGAACAACATACATAATATTCGCTACCGAAATATCATGTCGTCAATCCCGAACAACATACATAATATTCGCTACCGAAATATCACGTGGTCAACTTGACTTTACCTTTTTCAATCGTTGACGCTGTTCGATTTAAAATCGAAAATTAGCTCGTTTTATCTAGAGCCCCGTGTTTTACTATTTATCTAAGTATACGTACTATTTACACCATTATAAAAAATACCTAATGGTCCCCCCCACATACAATAGCTAAGGAGACCCCATACACGAAGTCCATTCAAGAAGTAATAATAGCCTTTGAAAGAACGGCCCGAGTGTTGCCAAGATGGACTTATTGTGAACTTTAGCCATTAGAGGTCCTTTTGTGCACAATGGGCTGACCAAATCATTTGTGTCGCATTGGAGACATTTTCTCCTTTGAAAACGTCCTTTTGCTTTGATAAAGAAGTGGAAAGTTTTACAAAAATCACGAAATTATCACACACCTACTTATCACAAAAATTTTAATAACTCCAATACTTTTGTTAATTTGAAAATGTAGCATACTTTTCAATGTATTAGGAGCCGATTGATATTCCAATAGTTAGATAATTTTAACTGAAACATAAATATAGCTGCTTGATGTTTTATACATATTTTCTAAACAAACGCTATCAAAACGCCATTTTTATTCCTCTGGTATAAGTTATCTTTAGGTGCGTCTTCACCAAAGAAACACAAAAGTTGTCAACCATTTCAATGGAATGGCACCTTTACTTTTGAAAAATCGGCCCTTCTACATTCATATGATTTTTTGAGACTCGCCCAGACTCGTTGCTCGCAAGTGTACAGATAGACATGATCGGTATAGGAACGTCGACGTCACCCCGAGCTCAGCTATTTGCGTCACGCTCCACAAGTTCGGGACCTTTGACGTGCTCTCACGTACGTCGCCACTTAATGACGTCAGGATAACGCCATTTTTTCATCGATAGGTTCTATTTTCAAATATTATTACGTAGATTATTTGTTTGTGTGTAAATGGTTGGTTTGTGATGTTGATACTTAGGATTTTTTGAAATGCGAACAAAAGCTTCTAATTTCGAATTCTCTAAATTTACTTAGATAATTCAGCCATTAATTATTTCTGCTATTCAGTTTTTTATCATGTGGTTACATTTTTTTTTAAATAGTCCGTTTGAATAATGATCACGTTTACACTAACATTAAATTTGATATTATTTATTTATTTAGTACATGGACACACAGCTAAACAACAGCTAATAAAGACAAACAGAATAGGAAACCGTAGTCACCAGCAAGCCAACAACAAATCCTCACGAATAGATAGTTTTTTTCCATCTTCTAATAATGAAATCACATATAACCTACTTACGAATATGGGATCATTGACTCACACAATTTGCATAGATTAATATTTGACACCATGTTGCAGTGTCATCGGCAACGCGGAAACAAATCCATGTCAGTGGGTTCCGCATGTAGAAATATTGCAATAGACTTATAATAATTACCTTGATGACTTCTGTTACGTGTTTACCTGTTTCTATTTTTTGTTTAGGATGTGATGAAATGCTTCTTTTGATTACATTCAGAAAATTATACAAATAGATGCAGTTTCAACGAACAAAAAAATATTTGATGTCCCAAAAGTTTCCCCCTCTTCTTTACAATCCTCTCGGCTTATAAGGCCGAGATTGTGGCCAACCGCGAGCCTATCAATAATAAAAACCGACCAAGTCCGAGTCGCACTTTTCACACGAAGGGTTCCGTACCATATACCGAAAAAAACACGTTTCTTGTTTAAGAGCCCCTTTATTGTTAATTTTATTTATTTATTTGCGGCAATAGAACGCACAATCTGTGATAATTTCAACTGTCTACCTATTACGGTTACAGACAGACAGATGAACGGACGGATACACGGATGGTCAGCGGAGGCATAGTAATAGGGTTCCGTAGGTACCTTTGGGTATCCTTTGGGTACGGATTACGGAACCATTAAACAAAAATGTATCCATAATACAAGTACAAAGGATAATTATGTATCAGGGATGGCCAACCGGTAGGCCCCGTTAGACATTTCTAATGGAATGGGACGCCAACAGACGATTATCCCTGTATGCACTGTGAAAGTATACCCAAGGACAATCCCCGGTTGGAGCAGGACTATTGCAGAATATGGAAACAAAAGATGAAACGGGTTATGCTGGTTTAGTGGACTAATAATCGTTTACTATGGAAGAACTATTGGCCCCTGCCTGACCACTGACAATTAAAACGACTTTAAAATGGCAGGGGGTAACTTGCACACTCAATAAATGGGCCCCCCAAAAAGGGTCGCTAGCAGGAAGTGACGTAGCGCCAACATATCCTGAGGTGCTAGAGGAGTGGAGAGGTATACCACGGCTATCAGGACAATCCTGAAAGTACGGTCAAGATCATCATCGCTTACCATCAGGTGAGATGGTGGTCAAGCGCGTGCCTATCAATATTAAAAAAAAAGATCCCTACCAGCATCTTACTGGATTATACATCCTTCTCCCGAGCACATTTGCTCTTGCGAATCTCCACTCAGACCGGCCGATTAAGGCAAGAAAGAGGTGGGAGCTCTGTTCCTCGTCAGTGTTAACTCCGGCCAGCCAATACAGGCAAGCCGGAAATGAGGAACAAGACTTCTCCCTGGAGAGCAGGTCCATGGGGTCGCTAATGCCCAACAGTTCGCCACAATACTGCTTTGCGGATATAATAGTTATTGTTCCTAATATAAAAACTATCACTTTGCCCTCTAATGATAAAGACATTGACAGCTAAAACATTTTAATCGATCGCCCACAAATGCTCTGCATATCTTTAAAATCGTAACAGATATATTTCGGTGTGCTAATGCTATTCGTAATAACAGTTTGTGATCACAGCAGAAGTTGTAAATGGTATCGCATTTGTAACCTTGATGTTACGTCCTCTGTCGTGGGTGACTTGGTCTTGCAATATTGGACTGGAATGAATGCTTTTATTTAGGATGGGAAATTATCAAACGACTCCTTCCGCTCTGGGTAGAGTGGAAGGGAGTGTCAGACTCTTACAAACTAAAACCCATCCGCGTTCTTCCATATATGCGTTCCAGGGCCACGGTGACTCTTTTGATCGATTTCCGCAATCTGGTATGAACGCAAACACTATTTATTTTAATAATATATCTAATATATAATAATAATAAGGAATATCTTTAATTCGGACAAAATCCATATAATGTTAGTAAAACATACAAAAATAACTTATTGCATAGTGTTAGTAAGAACCAACCTCCACACAAACTGCTGTACAATCGGAGAGCCGAAGCCCTCGTCTACAGTTTTCAGGATGCTGTTTCGAGAGACGCAGTTTTTTTGCGTATAATTGCAAAGAAGCCGTCGGTACGGGCTTGCGCAAACATTTCTGACGCGCTGCAATAGCGAGTTAGCCTCAACAACATCCTGAAAGCATTGTTATACTGGACGCGCAGGATATCCAGCGATCTTTTAGCATAATTGACCCATAGACTGCCTGTGTACAAACTTTGGCAATAAGCCTTGAAAAGAATAAGTAATGACGTTCTACGTCACTTTGCTGGGCGGTATTTTTCACTCACAAATAACGTGACTTTCTATTGGTGAAAGAAAGCATGTTTAAAATCGGTTCAGTAGATCCAGAGGTCTCTAATAGTCTTTTAAGTTACTTCTAGGCAAGTGTGCTTCATCTTCGAACACATCATCGCTTACCAACATGTGAGATAGTGGTCTAACGCGTGCCTATCAATAGTAAAAAAAACCCCTACAACCTCACAAACTTTAACTCTTTATAATATTAAGTGTTGATAGTCATACTGACATTTAACCAAAACGTGTCATCAGCTGAACGTTCCATCCAGATTAAACATGAAGTGTTTGCATGAACTAAAACATTAAACTTCGATTTAATTTTGCTACTCTCATGTAGTTGTCGACACAAATTATTTATGTCGCAGCAACGATAAGCGAAAATAGTGACGTGACTTGATGATTCGAACTGACTGTCAAGGTTTTAGGTAAGGTGTTAGTAGGTCTGTATGTTTAAATAACCTAATAAGGCAATGACAACAAAACGACCCAAACATACTTCATTAACATTTTAAAACATCATTCTGTATAAAACTACCTTACAAAAAAAACATCATACCCTTGGGATTCCACAAAATCCACCTTCATCGTCAAAAGACTCATCGGAAATCGTTTTACTGTAAAGAAATGTGTCAATTTCACGTTTTTGGGTCAAGGGTTTACGTTAAGTTACAGTTTGCGTTAGGTTCCGGTTTGCGTTAACGTTTGTGACATAAGATGGTAACGTAGATAAAATTAAGGGACTGGATTCAATCTTGTTAAAATAACAGTTGTCTAGCACAATTGCTGGCGATGCTAAGGATTGCGACGCGTAAGATGCGTTTACCTTGAGATTGGTGTTATATCTGGGTCCTGATCTAAACTAAGATTTTTCGAATTCGCACTGAAAATGCGCCCGTAGGAAGAACAAAAAGAATTTTTAGAGACTTTTTTTATAGATGATCCACTTGTTTATGTTGGCAACAACCCATGTATTCTTAAATTGCGAATTATATTTAAGCTGGCTAAAGTTTCAACTTAATCTTACCCAAGATCCATAAAACACTAAAAGATTTATGAGTAATAACTGCAAAATTACCTTTTATAATAAATTATGATACCACAACACTATAATAATGATTTCTAAACAGGATATTAAAACGATAAAACAATATCAATATAGGCCACTCAAGAGCCTTGCAGCAACATCAACAAATATGAAAGTCAATGTAAGAGACATAATAATTAATCCTCAGCGGGAACCTAAATGTCATCTACATTTACTGAAACAGCGATGTTTCGAAACTTTGCTTTTAGCGGTAAGCACTAAAGCTCAACCAATGACATAAGTAATATAGAAATTTTATCACTATTTAACGACTGAGTACTTTGGGGATTACAAATAGAACATCTAGCCATTTTATATTTGCAATAAAGTTTACCGAAGATCGAAAGTGATCAGCGATATTATAAGTTTCTTAGATTGGCTAAAAGTTGTTTCTCATGAATTAGTAGTTTATTATTTATTTATTTAATACTTTACACAAACAAAATGTACAGAGGTGGACTTAATGCGTTTGTTGATGATGGAATATTACAAATCAGTAGTAATAAGGAACTAGAGGCACGATAAAGATAATTATCAAGAATGTTCATGCTTGTAAAGAAAATTGTCTAAATAAATTGCAACTGAAAGAGAACGCTTATAAGCCTTCGTAAACAAACAGTCACATGTAAGTCAGTTTTGCCATTTGCACTTGTCAATTTAGTCTCCGGAATTAAAAAAAAAAAACCGACTTCCAAAAACAAAACACTACAAAGTAAAAATAACTAATTTTGGAAGTCGGTGTTCAAAAACGAAATAACCAAAAACACCTTTTTTTGTTAAAAAGTTTTTTTTATTTTTCACCTTTTAGTGGTACGCAGGTAGCACTAAAAATGTGAAACCATAAGCACAGCGTGCCGGCGTGATATTATGTTATGAACTGGTGTAAACAATCAACAGACATGCGATTACAGAAATCCCGATCCATTTGCTACCATTTATTGAAGAGTTCCGTTGCCTACCTCCGCAGTTCTTCGTCAGATTTTCCCAAAATTTAAATGAGACCAGTCCGAGAAAATACTCTTCCAAACAAAAAGATAATCATCCAAATTAACAATTGGCGAAAATATCGCTGAACAAACATTTTTCATGGGATCCCATCATCAGATCCTGATGACCTGATGAATTTTTTTAGCACATACTCATACATAAGGTAGGTATAAGTTATGTATAAGTATGTGCTAAAAAAATTTGGGGGTTCCCTCGATTTTCATGATATCCCATCATCCGTTTCTAACTTGGTGACAATGGGACCACCTCAGGAGTATGGGCTCTCGAAAAAAAACCCTCTAGAGCCTCCTCCTTTTTGAAGAAGTCGGTTAAAAAACAGACTTTAAAACTTTATTTACAAATAGTTGTCACATTTGATAACAATGTCATGGTAATGAAAAACCAATCTGTTTTTTATTTGCGTTCACCTGTTATTGGTTATTTATGTCCAGTTAAGGATTGCTATACTATCTCGAATAACTGGAGATTCCCCCAATTTTTGGCAATCAATGTTTTTTTGACTGAAAAACTGATAAAGAATTTTTATTGTTTCAGCATTCGCGCTATGCGCATACGCTGCCGACGTGAAGGAGACAGAAAGAGCGGCGGAGTCCGCGATGAAAAAGGACAAGAGACAGTCCCAGGGAGAATACACACACTTAGGCAACAGGATGGCTCCCCGAGTCGTAAAATTTAGTCCCGTAAGTATTCTAGGAGCAAATATTTTTAAGTCCTATAGAAATCCTGCAAAAGTTTATTAAACCGCATTTGGGCGCAGTTTATAGGACTATTACGCTCTATAGTCGCTTCTTTACAGTCCAGTAAAGAGCAATTCGATTTTATAATTGTCTTATTAGTTACTTATCTATACTAATATATAAAGCTGAAGAGTTTGTTTGTTTACTTGAACGCGCTAATCTCAGGAAGTGGTGGTCCGATTTGAAAAATTCTTTCAGTGTTGGATAGCCCATTTATCGAGGTAGGCTATAGGCTATATATCATCACGCTAAGACCAATAGGAGCGGAGCAGTAATGAAAATTGTGACGCAGACGAAGTTGCGCGGGTCAAATAGTATATTATAATGTGAATTTGAAAATATTTATTTTTTTCTTAAGACGGTACGTCACCGTCGCAAAAATAAGATGGACGGACGGACGGACAGCGGAGGCTTAGTAATAGGGTTCCGTTGTTTACCCTTTGGGTACGGAACCCTAAAAAGATCAAGCATGACACTTTTTAACGAAAATTTCCGCAGGCTATACGGACTAAATAAATCGTCGCGACGTGAAATTCTTATGGATGTGTTAGAAAGTCTTCTGAGTACTTTGAAATATACATTAAAGATAAAAGGATTGCAGACTAATGAAGACAGCGTTCGTTATAATCTGAGCTTACAAAACATTCAGTAATCACTCCTTAAATTACACATGAAATTCACTCATTTATCAAAATTTGCTGCCTCCAAATGCCATCCGACATGCTACCTAAACTTAACAGGAAGTTTGCCAGCTCACAATTTTAAGTATGATGAATGACTAACACTTACTGTTCAGACATTATCAATTTCCACATTATTATTCTATTGCTAAGTTAGTGGAACATTATGAGAGTAGAAAAATTATGAAAAATTAATATTTCCTATTCCGCATTTCATATCGTTACCGGTAGCTTGTTTCATGTCAATTATGTACATATCGACCGGTAGTGACGGATTAGTGGGAAACGCGACGCGCCAAATATAGGCGACGGCTAAGTACCTGTGTTTACGATATTTTAAGTGTAGCGGTGGTTATTATACTCACATACCGTTCGAGCTCTCACGCATTTTCAACAATTTATCTTTACGTGCTTATAGGTACAGTTTGTTTCAAGTACGTTACGAAGCTTTAAAAGCAATTAAAATTAATACGTAGTAATTTTTTTTCGTTTATTTGTTTCTAATGATTTAAGTAACTGTGCTTTTATATACAGTTCTCCGTTCATGAATTGCAGTAGTATTAATATCTCCAGAGAGCTTCCACAAGACCTTCATATTATTATCATAACAGGGAATAGCAAACAGCTAGGTACAAGACCGTCTGACCTTTACATTCGAATAAAAAGTAGGTAGGTTGTGTAGGTACCTATTATCAAATTCTTATACCTGGATTATAAACAGCCTTTCAGTGAATGTACTGGCACTTGAATAATTCGACATGGACCGTGGGAATCAGTAGGAGGACGGACAGGCAAGATCCTAGCGATAAGTGCAATCTCTAAATGTGTACATGAACTAACTATTAAGGAAAGATATTTGTAAAAGCGTAGGGCCTATCTAATGACCTTGCAGCACTCTTATAAGGTTCCCTTATAAATCTTTGACACTATCGCAATAACAAGTAACAGGCTCAGATCCCTTAGACCTTTGGGGGTTTATTTTCTGTTTTCATAGTGATTTTTGTATGTAACTGTTTTTACTTGACCTACTTCGACGTCCATTTAATGTTTTGTCAATCAAAAGCTTTTGAAAGTCATACTAAGCTATTACTGCACGTCGAATTCCATTTTCTGCCATTGTGAGCTGGCGCGATAAGTCCTAATAGGTGTAAAGATGTGTACACGCAGATATTCCATTGATGTTCCCATGGTGATATTATGCAAATGCGAACAAAAACATGTATCTGCTGTTTCTCATCTCGAATTATGTTGTAAGAGTTCTTGTGTGTGGGTTGTAGGTGATGATGTTAAGTCGGCTATTACCAACTTATTGGAGTGGAAGACTTCTTTGTCGTAAATATGTGCATCTGCCTTAAGTTTATCATTAAATACTAACTTACTGACACTATTATCATAACTTTTGTTAGGTGGACTAGTTGAATTAGTTCTCATTGCTTTGCTACAACGGACAGATCCAGGAAGAAAAACAGAAACACGTAATTATCCCCTCTCTACCTTACAGTATCCACGTTGTCATAGTTAAAATACCATGGTATTCGTTGGTATTTGTTGGCATTTATTGGAAAAAAATACTAGCTATAGCTTTGTGACTTAGTAAAAGATACATCACGTCAAAAGATCACACCAGTAAATTGTATTATTTCTCCAACACAAAGTGATTCAAGTTTGCCGTATCATGTCCTAAGCTGCCCTTTCACTTCTATGCCCTACATTTGGTCACGAACGACCAGTCCTTTAAACTGTTAGTGTGCAGAATACAGTATCGATGAATATTGTTACTGTGTTCCTCCAGAGTCGGGACGAGATAATAATATTTACAGAATCTCGGTAGAAGATTGTTTTACATGATCGTGTGTGGGATGACTATATTGAATTCTATTAAATATTATTATGTGATAGAATTCATAAGAATACTGTTTCGTTTTTGCTTAGAGTTTTAGAGATATCCGATAGTTGATAAATAATTTTACGTCTTGTTCCGGACGGGAACAAGACGCATGGTGTCCTATTAGAATTAGAGCTTTGATGCTCTGGATACGATCCGTATGGGAGGTATGTCAGTCCGTAGTATTCGTTGTACTATTTGTAGCACGGTTTGTGTATAAGGCCTCTGCCTCGAATTTTGCGGGCAGCAGGGCAGCGGCGGCGAAGACGCGGGTGCGGGGTGGGCAACGCAGATCCGTTCTCGAAACCAGCGGGTAGATCGCGCGGCACTATAGCGACGAAGTGTTGTGTTTGTGGTGGTGTCGTCGAGATATTTGTTTATATTTGCGAACGAAATGTCTGTAAAACGGTGACAACATTTTTTGATTCAAATTCATTCCTAACGCTCGATTCACACAATAATAACACGCAAATCACGTAATTCACATTCATAGTGCGTACAGCTAAGGAGTGGAATTCCCTGCCGGAGTCTGTGTTTCCTGATAGCTACAACCTGGGAGTCTTTAAATCAAGAGTGAATAGGTTATTTCTAGGCAAGCGTGCTCCATCTTCGACCACATCCTCGCTTACCATCAGGTGAGATAGTGGTCAAACGCGTGCCTATCAATAGTAAAAAAAAATTGGTTGCCTGTAAAGTCGGTATACGGGCGAAAGTTTTACGTGACAACGACTTTTTATGTCTGTCTCTCTCGCTCTTAGGCGGGCTAACCATGCCCGAGTGGAAGGGACGCGTGCCTCTCACTCGCTCTCATTGTGAGCGCATAACGTGAGCGGAGCGTAACGTAGTTTCTTGAAGTGTCACCCGGCAAACCAATTTATAAGACGTTGTCACGTCAAAAAAAAAATCTTCTATTTTTATGGTTCACATCTTTGCTGTTCCATATCGGTGTCCTCTCAAAAATTGCTAAAATAATTTGCTCTACAAGTCCGAGGACATTTCGATTCGACACGTCACAAAAATAAATTGCACAACACTGCAATGCAGACGCGCGGGCGGTCACCGCTTGACTGCACCGCTCGTTGCCCGCCCCCGCGCCGCTGTCGCGCTGCTGTTTTCGAGGGTCCATTTTATTTTACACATTAGATCCTGCCACCGCTGCCCCGCTGCCCGCAAGATTCGAGGTAGAGGCCTTAGATTCGGATTCCGTGCGTTCGTGTCAGAACATTTTTAACTAAGATATTCAAATTCGGATGTAGGGTAGTGATCTCATCGAAAGGCAACTGTAGGGTTATACTAATACTAGTTGACCCGCGCAACTTCATCTGCTCCGCTCCTATTGATCTTAGCGTGATGTTTTGGCCTATAGCCTTCCTCGATAAATGGGCTATCTAACACAAAATTTTTTTAGAAATCGGACCCGTAGTTCTTGAGATTAGCGCGTTCAAGCAAACAAACAAACTGTGCAGCTTTATTTTTATTAACTAGTTGTCCCGCGCAACTTCGTCTGCGTCACAATTATCATTAAAGCTCCGCTCCTGTTGGTCTTAGCGTGTTGTTATATAACTTATAGCCTTTCTCGATAAATGCTAGGCTAGGCTATCTAACACTGAAAGATTTTTTCAAATCGGACCAGTAGTTCCTGAGATTAGCGCGTCTTTAAATATAAGTATAAGATATAGATAACATGTAGGACCTATGAAGCACATAGTAATAAAGCTATAAATACGACATCTATAAAATAAACACGAAATATTCGTAAACCTAAAATGTTTAATTATGCAAAACAAGAGACAAATTACAGATAAACTATCAGCTTGGAATATCATGATTACCTACTTACCTTGTTGACCTAACGGGTCAAGTGAAATAGCAAGCTATTTGAGAACGATAATGTTGGTTTAGAATAATCGAATCCACCAATGTATTTCCATTGATTGTACTGTAAAGAAATGTCTTTTTCAGCTTAGCTCTTTGGACCGGTTTAGGTTGTGGCTATAGACTTACATTTTAAAAAAAATGGTTGTCGGTTTACGGACGATAATTTTACGTTAAACGTCATAAGAAAAAGAATTATTCTTAACAAACAAGCCGAACGCTTAGGCCGATCGTGCCTCTCTATCGCTTGTTCCGCGCTCTCGCTTGCACGCTCGGCTCAGGCGGAACGTAACACTTTTTTGTGCTTTCATTGTGCATTCATGCTGTATGTGGCTTTTGACGTTATCACGTCACGTCACGACGTTGTCACGCAAAAACGCGAAATCAGTCCTTGACGTGATTTGAACATATACAACCGACTGACCACAACCATCGGGTAGTTGCCCACCAGGCACAACAACCGTCTGGTTTGAGGATCCTCCCTTTTCAATGGAGCTTAATGGGACTTTGCACCGTGTTCCGCATACCTCGATAACTTCACCTTTAACTAATCAATTTACGCAGCTTCTCTTCTGCTAACTCTAAAGCTTTATTTCATGCAAAATTAATTCTATGACTTTTAAAAAAAGAAGAGTCATTCCTACCAGAGTTCTATTAATAACTTTTAACTTTAATAGAAAGGGTTATCTATGAAGAGTCTTATCTAGCATTGCATAGCGAAATCATGACTGGGCTTGATTTATAAAAGCTCTTTGCATTTGATATTTCAAGATAAAAATCGTTTGTCGCAGCTGTCAGGGCTAAGTATTTATCGCAGAAAATCTAGGTTTAACGTCTTCTTAAATGGCTTAAACGGTCTACTAAATAATGAATGACATTCATACCAAGCAAAAATATTATCATTATCTTTGGAAATTCTGAGCCAAATTCTTTTAAATGCAATGCGTGAAACGACATAGACACAGAATGACTTAAACATTTATTTATGACACTCGTAAACTGATTAAATTCATTGCTAAATATAGGTACCTACTATTTAGTAAGGCAAGGACTATAAAAATACACCGATATGAAATAAGGTACAATTAAATATTACGCACTTTGCTTATAAGCTTTAAGCTATTAAAAATAAATTAAATCTATTAAAATGTTATTTTTTTAGCCACTATAATAGGCACCTACACCAATTCCGGAATTGTTGTAAAGAGTTACCGCGGCCCTGGAATTCAAGAAGCATAATATGAAGGAACACGGATGGGGTTTAGTCAGTAAGAGCCTAATACTTCTGCTCAACCTAGAGCGGGAAGAGCCATTTTATGATTCCCCATCAATAAGGCCCCGACACCATCATCTGCCTAGCTTTTTCCCAGCTATATTGGGGTCGGCTTCCAGTCAAACCGGATTCAGCTGAATACCTGTGTTTTACGTGGAGCAGTCTACCAGACCTCCACAACCCATTAACTGGGTAACACGGTACTTTTTGGCAAGAATGGAGTCAGATTTACTGGCTTCTGACTACCCGTGATGACTGTGAAAATCTGAAATGAAAGATCTACAAATGATAGCCGGGGGCTTAATAAGGCCCCGACACCAATTCATCCAAATCTAATCTCTGTACATTACATTATATAGGCAGTGAAATCTTTGTTCTTTGTTTAATATAAGATGTTATTAACAAAACCTACAAAAAGTTACAAGTTACAGTAAAGTTTCAAGTATAATTTGAGGTATAAAATAACACTAACTATCCAGTATTTAGAGCAGCGCCTACCACTTATGATTAATCGAGAAAGATGTAACTTAATGTACCACTAAATTAGTGGGCAAGCTAATACTTCTATGAAATTACGCCCTAAAACTACTATGATTGCGTAAGAAAGAGAATAAAAATTGGTTGATCAACAACACAAGCTTATAATATTTTTAAGACTAAATAAGGTCGGTATTTGAGAAGAGACTCCTATAAAAACTAAAAATAAAAGAAAAGAGTAGGTACATGCACTGAAAAAGACACATCCCACCACTATAAATAGAAACAAAAAAAAAAAAATATTTTGGTATTAGCGTCTGAGGTCGTCTTTTGAAGAAAGAACTACACAGATTTGGACCTTTACAGTGAATGCACTCATTTGTCAAGTCAATGATCGTGAAGCTCAACTCTAAACTTAAGGAGCTCAATGAGACCGATCTCATTACGAATAACCAACGAACGGCTAAAAGTAGCATAAAAAAAACCGTGCGGTTTGAATCTTAGTAGGTATTTATTTTGTTTTAAATTCCTTTCCTATAAGCGAACAGGTTGTGTGGAGCTCCTATAATCATGGTAGGTGTAGATAATTGATAAGCAGCAAGTGAACTGGTTGTTGAAGATGCTAGTAATTTAACAGAATCAGGCTAGAAACTAGTCGGTGTTAATGTGCTCTCAAATTACACCTAATCAAAAGCCATAACGTAAAGCTCCCAGTAAATTGTACATATTTGATAGACATTGCTACAGGTAGACATTGGTTTTCTGAAATAAGAGTTTGAAAATTAACTTCTCGAACTCAACTTACATTACAAATTAACATTACAGTAGTCTCTTAAATACGACACTATATGCAACTTGTCACAGCAACGTCGCAGATAAAGACAGTCCTTTTTCTTTTTTTTTGTCGATGGCCACTCGCAGTTTCAACCCTAGAGGGTTGTCAACTACTGAACCGGACTTGCCTGTGTGGGCCTCAGAAATTTAAGGCCCCCAGCCGAGGCTACATAAAGACAGTCCTGCCTGTTTGCTATCATTCTCAGAATGGTATTGGAGCTGACCCGCACTCTGCGTACAAGAGACGCACAGCGTTTCCACATGGTTGTATGAAAACAGTCCGTACGTGCCAATACGAACACACTTGAAGCACTGCAGCAGTGGCGCCACACCAAAACCGCACTGAAAGCGTTATTAACCGTTAACTTGTAAACTAATGGTAGCAAAGCAGCTTGTAGGAAACAAGTCGATGCGATAACCTTTTTAGCCGATTGCCAAGCAAGGGTTAATTTGACCACGAAGGGTGATATGGCTTTTCTGCGTGTAACTTAAACATATCCATTCCACGTTTCCATTATAAATTAAAGTTTGTACCGTTCTAAATTGAGAAAATGTAAAATAGTCAACGAAAGAGCTATCAAAGGCATAAATAAATACATAATAATGTTTTCTCAACACAGTTAAGTTAATAGTTTTCACTATTGCTAAGTGCGTAATAACTCCAAAGATAAGATTGTGATCTACTTTGCCGGTCATGATGAGTTTCTCGAGGTTGTCACCTTCTTTCCTTGCAATATGACCGAAGTATTCTAGGACTCTGTGCAGATGCCTATCTTGTACAGATGAACGTAAACGAAGTATGTAAGAATCGTATAAAGTGTATCATATCGTTCTACAGGATGGCTGGTTATTGAGTGCGTTCCTTCAAATATGATTATCATTATACATACGAAGGGTACAGGGGCAAAACAAGAAATGTCACTAAAACCAGTTTTTGGGTAATTTACATTTTAATTTTTCCAAAGTGTATTCTTTTACGTTTCAAGTCTTAGATATCACAAATAGGAGCTCAAGTTTACCTCACAAAGATTATCTTTAAGTAAGTACAAAGAAGTCTTGGTGATTATTTAAGCCAGTAAAAAAAAAAACAAATTAATTTTATTTGACATTCCTTTTTTTCCCCTGTATCCTTCTACATCCCCATGGGGATAAGGCGTGAGTTTATGTAGGTATGTATTGGCCGCCAAACTCAATTTGTTACTTTTCACCATGCCTTTGACATGCAATTCAGTTGCGGTATCTGTTCGTACTTACTGTGACGTCACCGCATTGAGAGCCATCGCTTATAACAGGACAGTCTAGTCATCTAGTGCTCCAGTGGACGTTCGATTGGATCTGACACTGATCTGATCAGGTAGCGGCGTTGAATGGTCGATATCTCTAATGGCGGGAGTGGTCGTGCCTTACTATTGGGTCAAGTCTCACTTATTCATTCTTTGGCGCGATTTCTTTCGTGCCAAAGAACGTTTAGATTAAGTCTGTCAAATATAAGAAAGGATCTCCTATCCGCATTCTTCTTTTCATCTCCACTTTATCCGATATTATTTGACTGTTTAGTGGTTTTGGCTTATATCGTATTAATCAACGTTACCATTGACACTTATCAACATACAAATTTTCTATATGTACTGTGGTCCTCCGTTACAAAGTTTTTTGCAACTGATACTATCGTTATGTCGCAGCTTTTATTAACAATATTATAATACGCACAAAGTCACAGCAGACGTTTCACGAGTTTTATTTGTAGCGATATTTTTGTTTCATCCATAATAATAGCAGTTAAACACGTGCAACGGTTTCCAATTTCAACCCAAGCGACCTTTGAACGGACCGAATGAGAGTAATCCGTAACTTTTTATTAAGTGATTAAGTTCTACGACATTTTAAAAAAAGCGAAAAGCGTGACGGAATACAAACCTGTAAGATATGTTGTCTTAATTGGTATCCAATCTTTTAATTAAAACATATTCTGTACTCACTCTAATTCAGAAGATGGAAAGATTGGGAATAAGGGGTGTACAACTGAATAATGATCGTCAGCGAGGAACGCTCTGTCTCTTATGGCGTGCCACAAGGTAGCGTACTTGGCCCGACCCTCTTTCTTACGAACATCAACGATTTGGGTATGCTCACTCTCCTAAAGGTAAAATTATAACTTTTGCTGATGAAACTGCCCCTCTCTTCAGTGCTGGCACATGGCATGAAGTATATGAGCATGCTCAAGCAGGTTTTAACGTTGTAATGAAGTGGCTGCATAGTAACGTTTTATCACTAAACGCCGACAAAACAAAATACATTGCCTTTTCCCTAAAAAACTACACGCGACCAACTCCTACGGTACCATTATATTATAGCCCACTCCTGTTCTGACCAAACTGACAACACGACGTGTACCTGCACACGCTTACAACAAGAAAACAGCGTAAAAAACGTAGACTGCAACTTAAGATTTCAGGAACACATCCATACTCTTAGCAATAGATTGCGTAAATTAATATATGTCTTCAAGACCCTGAGAAAAGTGGCAGACGAAAAGCTGAAGAAATCAATTTACTTTGCCTTCGCCCAATCACTATTAAGCTACTGCATAACATCTTGGGATGGAGCTAAACACACAATCTTAGAACTGGAGAGAACGCAGAGAGCTATTTTGAAAGTGTTTTTCTTCCTACAATTCCGATATCCGACAGCACTCCGATACAAAGAGTCTAAAGTTCTAACTGTACGTCTACTGTTTATATTACAAACGGTCCAACAAATGGTAAAACAGCATGGACTCGTTACTCTCAACCCCCTACTATCACATGGTAAAAGACGATTTGATCCAATAGACCGTAATCAAATTCGGCTCACTACTGTTTTCTCTAAACGCTTTTTTTGCTACCTGGGTCGCTTTTTATACAATAACATAAATAGGACGTTCTCTGTTTATCACTTAAACTATGACGACACGGAAAAAATTATAGTAATTTGTTAACGTTTTTAAACCAATGTATCAATTTTTAAATACTTAAATATTTTTTAATATATATTTTGAATCAATTTTAATACCTCAGGATCAGTCAACCCATAAAACAACAAAATACAAACACTAAGATACTAACATGGAACGAATAATTGTATAAAATACTTTTTATAAAACCTTATTGCATTTGTGTGAATACATAACCTACAAAATTTTACTATCTCTGGTCCTGAAATTCAGGCTTTACGTTGGCGCTCTTGATACAATGTTAAATGTACCTTATACTGTGGTGAGAAATAAATCTTTATTATTATCTTCATTTCGTTTATTTAGTCTTATATCCATACAAATTACATTTTAAAATACCCTACACCAATTCCGGAATTGTTGTAAAGAGTTACCGCGGCCCTGGAATTCAAGAAGCATAATATGAAGGAACACGGATGGGGTTTAGTCAGTAAGAGCCTAATACTTCTGCTCAACCTAGAGCGGGAAGAGCCATTTTATGATTCCCCATCAATAAGGCCCCGACACCATCATCTGCCTAGCTTTTTCCCAGCTATATTGGGGTCGGCTTCCAGTCAAACCGGATTCAGCTGAATACCTGTGTTTTACGTGGAGCAGTCTACCAGACCTCCACAACCCATTAACTGGGTAACACGGTACTTTTTGGCAAGAATGGAGTCAGATTTACTGGCTTCTGACTACCCGTGATGACTGTGAAAATCTGAAATGAAAGATCTACAAATGATAGCCGGGGGCTTAATAAGGCCCCGACACCAATTCATCCAAATCTAATCTCTGTACATTACATTATATAGGCAGTGAAATCTTTGTTCTTTGTTTAATATAAGATGTTATTAACAAAACCTACAAAAAGTTACAAGTTACAGTAAAGTTTCAAGTATAATTTGAGGTATAAAATAACACTAACTATCCAGTATTTAGAGCAGCGCCTACCACTTATGATTAATCGAGAAAGATGTAACTTAATGTACCACTAAATTAGTGGGCAAGCTAATACTTCTATGAAATTACGCCCTAAAACTACTATGATTGCGTAAGAAAGAGAATAAAAATCGGTTGATCAACAACACAAGCTTATAATATTTTTAAGACTAAATAAGGTCGGTATTTGAGAAGAGACTCCTATAAAAACTAAAAATAAAAGAAAAGAGTAGGTACATGCACTGAAAAAGACACATCCCACCACTATAAATAGAAACAAAAAAAAAAAAATATTTTGGTATTAGCGTCTGAGGTCGTCTTTTGAAGAAAGAACTACACAGATTTGGACCTTTACAGTGAATGCACTCATTTGTCAAGTCAATGATCGTGAAGCTCAACTCTAAACTTAAGGAGCTCAATGAGACCGATCTCATTACGAATAACCAACGAACGGCTAAAAGTAGCATAAAAAAAACCGTGCGGTTTGAATCTTAGTAGGTATTTATTTTGTTTTAAATTCCTTTCCTATAAGCGAACAGGTTGTGTGGAGCTCCTATAATCATGGTAGGTGTAGATAATTGATAAGCAGCAAGTGAACTGGTTGTTGAAGATGCTAGTAATTTAACAGAATCAGGCTAGAAACTAGTCGGTGTTAATGTGCTCTCAAATTACACCTAATCAAAAGCCATAACGTAAAGCTCCCAGTAAATTGTACATATTTGATAGACATTGCTACAGGTAGACATTGGTTTTCTGAAATAAGAGTTTGAAAATTAACTTCTCGAACTCAACTTACATTACAAATTAACATTACAGTAGTCTCTTAAATACGACACTATATGCAACTTGTCACAGCAACGTCGCAGATAAAGACAGTCCTTTTTCTTTTTTTTTGTCGATGGCCACTCGCAGTTTCAACCCTAGAGGGTTGTCAACTACTGAACCGGACTTGCCTGTGTGGGCCTCAGAAATTTAAGGCCCCCAGCCGAGGCTACATAAAGACAGTCCTGCCTGTTTGCTATCATTCTCAGAATGGTATTGGAGCTGACCCGCACTCTGCGTACAAGAGACGCACAGCGTTTCCACATGGTTGTATGAAAACAGTCCGTACGTGCCAATACGAACACACTTGAAGCACTGCAGCAGTGGCGCCACACCAAAACCGCACTGAAAGCGTTATTAACCGTTAACTTGTAAACTAATGGTAGCAAAGCAGCTTGTAGGAAACAAGTCGATGCGATAACCTTTTTAGCCGATTGCCAAGCAAGGGTTAATTTGACCACGAAGGGTGATATGGCTTTTCTGCGTGTAACTTAAACATATCCATTCCACGTTTCCATTATAAGTTAAAGTTTGTACCGTTCTAAATTGAGAAAATGTAAAATAGTCAACGAAAGAGCTATCAAAGGCATAAATAAATACATAATAATGTTTTCTCAACACAGTTAAGTTAATAGTTTTCACTATTGCTAAGTGCGTAATAACTCCAAAGATAAGATTGTGATCTACTTTGCCGGTCATGATGAGTTTCTCGAGGTTGTCACCTTCTTTCCTTGCAATATGACCGAAGTATTCTAGGACTCTGTGCAGATGCCTATCTTGTACAGATGAACGTAAACGAAGTATGTAAGAATCGTATAAAGTGTATCATATCGTTCTACAGGATGGCTGGTTATTGAGTGCGTTCCTTCAAATATGATTATCATTATACATACGAAGGGTACAGGGGCAAAACAAGAAATGTCACTAAAACCAGTTTTTGGGTAATTTACATTTTAATTTTTCCAAAGTGTATTCTTTTACGTTTCAAGTCTTAGATATCACAAATAGGAGCTCAAGTTTACCTCACAAAGATTATCTTTAAGTAAGTACAAAGAAGTCTTGGTGATTATTTAAGCCAGTAAAAAAAAAAACAAATTAATTTTATTTGACATTCCTTTTTTTCCCCTGTATCCTTCTACATCCCCATGGGGATAAGGCGTGAGTTTATGTAGGTATGTATTGGCCGCCAAACTCAATTTGTTACTTTTCACCATGCCTTTGACATGCAATTCAGTTGCGGTATCTGTTCGTACTTACTGTGACGTCACCGCATTGAGAGCCATCGCTTATAACAGGACAGTCTAGTCATCTAGTGCTCCAGTGGACGTTCGATTGGATCTGACACTGATCTGATCAGGTAGCGGCGTTGAATGGTCGATATCTCTAATGGCGGGAGTGGTCGTGCCTTACTATTGGGTCAAGTCTCACTTATTCATTCTTTGGCGCGATTTCTTTCGTGCCAAAGAACGTTTAGATTAAGTCTGTCAAATATAAGAAAGGATCTCCTATCCGCATTCTTCTTTTCATCTCCACTTTATCCGATATTATTTGACTGTTTAGAGGTTTTGGCTTATATCGTATTAATCAACGTTACCATTGACACTTATCAACATACAAATTTTCTATATGTACTGTGGTCCTCCGTTACAAAGTTTTTTGCAACTGATACTATCGTTATGTCGCAGCTTTTATTAACAATATTATAATACGCACAAAGTCACAGCAGACGTTTCACGAGTTTTATTTGTAGCGATATTTTTGTTTCATCCATAATAATAGCAGTTAAACACGTGCAACGGTTTCCAATTTCAACCCAAGCGACCTTTGAACGGACCGAATGAGAGTAATCCGTAACTTTTTATTAAGTGATTAAGTTCTACGACATTTTAAAAAAAGCGAAAAGCGTGACGGAATACAAACCTGTAAGATATGTTGTCTTAATTGGTATCCAATCTTTTAATTAAAACATATTCTGTACTCACTCTAATTCAGAAGATGGAAAGATTGGGAATAAGGGGTGTACAACTGAATAATGATCGTCAGCGAGGAACGCTCTGTCTCTTATGGCGTGCCACAAGGTAGCGTACTTGGCCCGACCCTCTTTCTTACGAACATCAACGATTTGGGTATGCTCACTCTCCTAAAGGTAAAATTATAACTTTTGCTGATGAAACTGCCCCTCTCTTCAGTGCTGGCACATGGCATGAAGTATATGAGCATGCTCAAGCAGGTTTTAACGTTGTAATGAAGTGGCTGCATAGTAACGTTTTATCACTAAACGCCGACAAAACAAAATACATTGCCTTTTCCCTAAAAAACTACACGCGACCAACTCCTACGGTACCATTATATTATAGCCCACTCCTGTTCTGACCAAACTGACAACACGACGTGTACCTGCACACGCTTACAACAAGAAAACAGCGTAAAAAACGTAGACTGCAACTTAAGATTTCAGGAACACATCCATACTCTTAGCAATAGATTGCGTAAATTAATATATGTCTTCAAGACCCTGAGAAAAGTGGCAGACGAAAAGCTGAAGAAATCAATTTACTTTGCCTTCGCCCAATCACTATTAAGCTACTGCATAACATCTTGGGATGGAGCTAAACACACAATCTTAGAACTGGAGAGAACGCAGAGAGCTATTTTGAAAGTGTTTTTCTTCCTACAATTCCGATATCCGACAGCACTCCGATACAAAGAGTCTAAAGTTCTAACTGTACGTCTACTGTTTATATTACAAACGGTCCAACAAATGGTAAAACAGCATGGACTCGTTACTCTCAACCCCCTACTATCACATGGTAAAAGACGATTTGATCCAATAGACCGTAATCAAATTCGGCTCACTACTGTTTTCTCTAAACGCTTTTTTTGCTACCTGGGTCGCTTTTTATACAATAACATAAATAGGACGTTCTCTGTTTATCACTTAAACTATGACGACACGGAAAAAATTATAGTAATTTGTTAACGTTTTTAAACCAATGTATCAATTTTTAAATACTTAAATTTTTTTTTTATATATATTTTGAATCAATTTTAATACCTCAGGATCAGTCAACCCATAAAACAACAAAATACAAACACTAAGATACTAACATGGAACGAATAATTGTATAAAATACTTTTTATAAAACCTTATTGCATTTGTGTGAATACATAACCTACAAAATTTTACTATCTCTGGTCCTGAAATTCAGGCTTTACGTTGGCGCTCTTGATACAATGTTAAATGTACCTTATACTGTGGTGAGAAATAAATCTTTATTATTATCTTCATTTCGTTTATTTAGTCTTATATCCATACAAATTACATTTTAAAATATATTAAAAAAAAAACAAAAAAATACATTTGAAAATATAAAAAAGTAGTAGTCCGCCGGTATCGGGAGCAGGGTCCAAGTTGCCGGTGATTAAGGCTCCAGAGAAAGGAACCTCCTCACAATACGAGCCGTATCGAGGAGTACTGCCCTCAGTATCAGGCCCTTTACCCAGCCGCGTAACGCTTCGACAGATGGTCATCGAAGCTTTTGGCCATCAGGCCATTGGCCGTAACGACTATCGGCACAATGACAGCTGAGTCCACATTCCACATGTCGACAACCTCGTGCGCTAAGTCGAGCTACTTGATTTTTTTCTCTTTCTCAGCCTTCACGAGGTTCTCGTCATGCGGGATGATAACATTAATTATTATTGTGCGGCGCGCTTATCTCTATTATTATTATTTTTTAAATACACTGTTAAAATTCCAGCAAAGCTTTTAAATAGTTTTAGAAATCATGTCTCCTGGCAAGCCGATTTGCACTGAAGAGTTCTCGAATCCATTTTCGGTGAGGGGAGACCTGATTGGTTTACAAAAAGAATGGATCCCGAACAATCTCAATAGATTTCTCGTTTAACTGTTCTAAATAGAATACGTGTGTATGTTTCAGAATACAATGTGTTATACAAAGCTTCTTTCAGGATAAGTTTGGGAACAAAAGATACGGTTTGATTTTGTACATTTCTTTCTTTACGCGCACGTCCCGTTTTCAATAACAGTATACCTACCTATAGTCCTGTTATATGTATGAAAAAGTATAAATACGTTGCTTAGTTATAGGCAGCTAGTATGTTAAAAACATTTTAAAAAACCGGCCAAGTGCGAGTCGGACTCGCACACGAAGGGTTCTGTACCATTAATTTTGCTGTTTATTATTTGTTGTTATAACAGCAATAGAAATACACAATCTGTGAAAAATTTTAACTGTCTACTATTACGGTCAGACGGACGGACGGACAGCGGAGGCTTAGTAATAGGGTTCCGTTAGATACCCTCGGTTATGGAACCCTAAAAACTGACCAGAAAATAGTATGGCCATTTAACATGCACACTTTAGCAACTCGGCACAATTTTGTCACTGCAATGCGATTAGAGATTAACTGTCAAAACTAACAACTCAAGCAAAAGTAATACGGGTTACATCCACAAGTAACACGATAATAACCCAGTAGCACAGATACGACATTATTTTTAATTCTTGATAAGCTTGCGTTTGACAACGATCTCGATTGATGGAAAGCGAAGTTACGTTTGACGATAAAGCATTCTTACTTAGAAGTTACCTAATCACTCTAGACTTAAAGGAAAGAAAGGTTGTAGCATCACATCATCACTTTCCATAACAAAAGTTCTAACAAAACATCTTATCTAGACATCATCATCTGCCTAGTCTTTCTCAACTATATTGGGGTCGACTTCCAGTCAAGCCGAATTTAGCTGAATACCACTATTTTACGTGGAGCGGCTGCCTACCAGACCTCCACAACCCATTAACTGGGTAACACGGTACTTCATGGCAAGACTGGAGTTAAAACTGGCTTCTGACTATCCGTAACGACTGCCAAAGATCTACAAATGACAGCCGGGACCAACGGCTTAACGTGCTTTCCGAGGCACGGAGGAAACTCGGTATTTTAAGATGATCACCCATCCACAGACCAACCTTGGCAAGCGTTGCTTAACCTTGAAGATCGACCCGTGCGGCTGTTATTATCTAGCTACGAGCTCCTCAAAAAACATCTTATCTAGACAACCTTCACAAAATGGCCCCGTCATCCAATTCTAATATGCTTTTAATAGCAGTTTGCATCATGGTAGGGGACGGAATAATCGCCCCTCGCCCGTAAGTGCGTATTGCAAGTGCACTATAATCACACGTTGTGGAGGAATGCCCGTTATTTTGTAACTGTCAGCACAGAAGCGGATTGAAATGAAACGATTTTATCACGCTCATGTATTAAAGATGGCGCTTAGCAAATATTGCACAGATTGTTGTTTATAGCCTGGCGATATTTACTGCATGTAATTAATTTTAAGCTGTTGAGTGATCGATTTAATGGTTTGTTAGTTAAATATTCTAGAGTTACTAACAAGGTTCTTGGCATTTTAAACAATATTAACCTAAGAGACTAGATATTAGAGGTAAAATTAGCAGCAGGACCTACTAAATTATAAACTATTATTTATCGAAATCAATTTATAATAAAATAAAAGAAATGGCTATTTACTGATTCAGTAACAAGCGATGAATATGATGAAAACATAAATAACGGTTCATAGGGATAATACGAAAAGAATAAAAGGAGGGATAGAAAAATATAAGCCATGAGGCTTTTACGCTAAATAAATTGTTATAAAGATGGATGATCTCTTTGAGGGTCAAAGTGGAAGTTCAAGTTTGATTGCAAATTAATGAAATCACGCATAACTAAATATTATTCGCGATATTTACCAGTCATTCTTTTTGATAATTTTTAATCAATCGCACGAACAGACGAGTCATTGCATTTCGCTTCGGCAATTGGCAACAGATAATACGCCCACTAAAACGAATTCTATTATACTTTCTCCGTTCCGTTTCTACCGCATTGTGGTTTGTATGCAAATATTAGATTTCGTGTCAGTTGTTCTAATAAAGAGGAATTAATTTTTATTACTACAGTTGTAATCAGTGTTTGCATTGTAAGAGAAATTATGATCACCTTTGCTATGGACGTGTTAATTTCAATATGATGACTATAGAATTAATTATGATGTGCCTAACATACTTTACTAATAAAGTATGTCTGCTTTTGTTACCAGTTTAGGACTGTCTCCCATAATGGTTACTTCTAAACACAATTTTCCTCTTCCTTTTGAAGGTATTTTATAAAAACTATTTTATTATAGCCCAGAGGAGAAATTCTCTGAGCTATCTTACAAGAACAGTACAATGTAACGTACAATACAATAGAATGTATCTTTATAGCGCTCGGGGTTAGTGTAGCTTTTTTAACGAAATATTTTTTTGTAATAGAATTAGTACCTATTTCAGAAAACTTCATTAAAACTAAAAACTATAATTATCTTCTTTGTAGTACAGTTTAGACTACACTTCAATATTGGCAAAGATACAAGAGTATCAGTTTAGCCAATGACGATCGTAAAGATTTTAGTTACCGGGCGTTTAATGCAAAACCAACTATTTCAAAATTGTATCGCAAGCTACCACGCCCGGAACTTAATAGATTGATTGAGACTTAACTAGCGCAAGCGCAACGAACAGTTTTGATACCGAGCCAATCACACAGGACCATTGATCAACATATTGCGCTAACTGATTGACGCGACCGCCCGCTCCGCCCACCGTTTCGAAAATGGCCGATAGGCGCGACGCATTGTCTCATTTTCCTCAGCTTTCACCGGCGCTCGCGCATCTAATGTAATACATAATTGTAGGGTACCGTGTGTTATGACATGCATTGTTGTCACACAGCTAATTCGTTGGGGCCAGCTGATTGTTTGATACACTTTTTCTTAGGCTATGTTATGTGGGAACGTTGCTGTGTCCTTCCGCTTGATTCTATTGTGTGTCTGGTTATTGCAGAAAAGCTATTTGGTTTTTGCTTGCGCTATCGTACGGGTCAATCGCCCAGCTCATTTGGTTATAGCAATAGGAAAGGTTTTCTTCATCATCATCATTTTAGAACAAACTTACATCTTACTTGCATCCTTTCTTTTATCATCATCATCTGCCTAGCCTTTTCCCAACTATATTGGCGTCGACTTCCAGTCAAACCGGATTCAGCTGAATACCAGTGTTTTACGAGGAGCGGCTGCCTACCAGACCTCTATAACCCATTAACTGGCTGACACGGTACTTCTTGGCAAGACTGGAGTCAGATACACTGGCTTCTGACAATCTGTAACGACTGCCAAAGATCTACAAATGACAGCCGAGACCAACGGTCTAACGTGCTTTCTGAGGCATGGAGGAAACTCGGTATGTTAAGATGGTCGCCATCCACAGACCAACTTTGGCAAGCGTGGCATAACCTTAAAAAGCGACCCGTGCGGCTGTTATTATTTTGCCACGAGCTCCTCCTCCATCCTTTCTTTTATCATTTTCCATAATTCTTAGTGTACCGGTGTTTACCACGACTTTGTTCAAATCGTTGACCAGCTAAACAATTTCTTGCCAAACTTTTTCTAATTTAAGACCAAACTTGGCCCAACTTTTAAATGTTATTTTCTTCTTTTTCAGGGAGAAGTGGCCCCCGTCGAGGAACCCCAGGACGATGACAAGCCTGTCAGGTAAACAAAATTAAACAAATCCAATTCAGCAACTTTGGCGCAACCTGACCGAAACCCAATTATAGGATCCGTTGACTCCAATTTCGCATTTACCCGCCGGAAATATCTGTTAGTTGGAATTAATTTATTTACAAACTAGATTTGAGAACAGTTTGTGAAATATCATTTCCTTTGGCACTCTGAATATTAGTTGGAGATAAACTTTGTGGGTTAGCGGATTTTAGATCGCCAAACTGAACTGGCAACTGGCAGTGGGCAGGGCACATTGCTAGCAGAACAGATGGTCGATGGGGCCAAAAAATTCTGGAGTGGCGAACGCGCAACGGAAGACGCAACGTTGGAAGGCCTCCCACAAGGTGGACCGATGACCCGCAGAGGATCGCGGGTAGCCGATGGATGCGAGAAGCACAGGTCTGGTTGTTGTTACAACACTTGGGGGAGGCTTATGTGCAGCAGTGGACGTCTTTCGGCTGATAATGCTGATGATGAGTTGACGGCATGGTTGGCGCAGTGTTCGAGCGATTGACTGCTGCGCTGCGTGTCGCGAGTTCGATTCCCGCACGGACCAAATATTTGCATGGCCTACAGATAGTTGTTCCGGGTCTAGCTGTTCGTGTATGCGAGTTTGTATTTTGTATGTTTGTGAACGCACCCACGATACAGGAGATATTTCTAGTGTGGGGATATGTTTAAAAAAAAAAGAAAGATGATTCAGATCAATATAAGATCCTAAAATCCTGTGCAGCAAAATAGAACATATATTCCAAATCCAAGCTGGAAATATCGCGACAATAAAGAACAATTTGTTTTATCTTGTCGACGAGCCAAAAGTCAATTTATCATAGTTTATGTATTTGATTAATTTTAACATAGCTTATAAAGAAAATGCTGCCTTGTGCATGGCTTATAGCCAAGCTTCGTTATTCTCAGAATTGCTCACATATAGGAAAGCAATTTTAAAAATTGTCTCTAAATCGGTAAAAATATAATATGATATATTTCTGGTGCCAAAACAATACCTGCTGTGAAGGTAATATATTAATAGCATACGAAAGAATACAAAACATTCTAAAAGATTCAATTCCGTTTGAAAAATGACTCTAAAAAAAATTGGTAAAGATTTATATAATCTTAGATTTTTTTCAATGAAGAATCAAACTTTTCAAAGAAATAATTTTGTAAATTCAATAACGAGATTAAAAGCTTGCTTCAAAACATTTAAATTAAATTCACAGCATTAAATTTATTATTCCTTTGAGTAAATTAAATTGAAATATTTCATATAAATTGATAAACAGGATTCGAGCCACCATCGTGATCTGCCTAGCCTTTTCCCAGTTATATTGAGGTCGGCTTCCAGTCAAACCGGATTTAGCTGAATACCAGTAAAGACTAGCTTTTGCTATTAGCTTTATCCGTGTAAAAGTAAAAAAAAAATTGCACGGGAAGGCACAACCGCGATGTTAACGTACCTTTTGTTCCAATCCAGGCTATGGTTTAACCATGTTCCAAGTTTCATCAAAATCGCCCAACTAAAACTAAAGCTTTAAAAAAACCTATATAATAAATAAATAAATAAATAAGTGTTAAGAGGAATCAGCGAACACTTTTGTAAAGACTTGGGTATTACAGAAGGTTAAATCTATAACGTATTAAGTATAGTTGCTGCTACTAGCACCATTATAACTCTCAAAGCTGTATAACGTCATCCATTAAAGCTTTCGTGCTGCGATTGGAGCTAAAACTTGTTTGTTAACTGCTCTATATCACTTTTAGTTATAACTGAGATAATTATAACCCTGTTATATTGCTTAAAGTCATAAGAAAGCCTGTAACTGACACCAAAATGTTATTTGGGCGGTGCTGCTGTTGAAGTTAGTTTTCTTTTACTTGAGATGGGTTTACTCTTGACTCTAGTCTAGGTCAAAGGTGACAGAAACCAAGTTGACGAAGGAATGAGCTTACCCAAAAGAAGCCTGTTCTCTCTAACTTTGAAGAGATTAAGATTGAATGCATTCGGAAAGACGCAGGTAGAGAGTTTCACTCCTTTACTGTGTGCATTATAAAAGACATTCGGAAACGCTTAGATTGATTTTAACAAACATGTTTTTACTCAAACAGATTATCACATTTACTATATTAGTAGGATTTTATGCCCAGATTCTATCATTACCGCATTTTCCTAATTCCAGCCGCTCTGACGCCGAACAGTACCGTCCAGGACAGGTGATCTCCCTGAACAGCCAAGAACTCCTGGAACTGCAGCTGGAAAGGAAAGCGCCTCTCACCAGCAATCAGCTGCTGCAGCAACTGTACCGGCCCCAGCAGCAAGAGCAGAAGCAGAATCTTCAGCAGATATACTACTTGGAACCTCAGGCAGCTCGTCAGGTAAATATACTAAAAAAAAAGATCACCGGACATACGGTATCTCAATTAATTTGTCAATCTATGATGAATCAATCTAGCATTTGCTCAACTAGATTGGGTAGGCTTTCAGTCTGTCCATCTGAATGTTCATTAAGATGAGTATTTTCCTTGATAGGTAACGAACGGGACCCTATTACTAAGCCTTCGCTATCCGTCCGTCCGTCTGCCTGTCAGCGGGCTGTATCTCATGAACCGTATAGTATAGATAGGCAGTTACAATTTTCACAGAGTATTTCTGTTGCTGCAATAACAACAGAAAATAAAAAAAAAGTATGGGGATACAAGAGGCGTGTTCTTTGGGGTCTTTTTTGCTCGATTTTAACAACATAATATTAAATTACAATAATGGCAATGGTAAGGAACCCTTCATGCGCGAGTCCGACTGGGACTGGGCTTACATACATACAGCCGTGGGCCCATTAAAATAATTGTAAAATGACTTTTCACTAGCCTTAATAAGAATAATACACTGGCATCTAAAAATAGAAAAATCTAATATCACCCTCTATCTAATCAGTGTACGAAAACACAAAATAAAATAAACATTTTGAAATACGAAATAAAATATTTGACGGTAATTGGCTAGAATACAAACAGACAGCTGTCAACTGAGATATTTTTGCTTTTGCGTCCAAGTTCAGTGCCAACGGAATTCGTCAGGAGAATAATGTATTAACTTGAAACGTTGATTCTATATTTAACATGACATTTTCATATTTTCAGGTGTCGTATCAACCATCGTCTCATGCTGTCATCGCCCGTCCCGACTACAGTTCGAATGGAGGAGAAGCTTCAGTAGGAGCTGCCTTATCAGTCAGTGATACAGGATCTAACGCCAATGATGCCTACAAACAGGATCTCTTAGCCCTGCTTGGCCAGCCTCCTTTGAGGGCAGCTGAAGAACCTCAGCAGCAATTGTACTCTCAACCTCAACAAGTGCAGCACTTGCAGCAGGTTCAAGCTTCAAATGTTCAAAGCGTCGCACCTCAGTATCAGGTTAGTGTGATCCCAAAAAATGTTTTTGAAAAAGACAAATAAAAATTGTTTTCTGACTGTCGTTACATTAAAGTTGTTTCAATTTCAGGTCGACAGATACATCTCAAAACCGAGCAAGAAATCGAAACTGAGGAACAAAGTTCAAGTAGCTCAACCTCAAGCGTCTCCAGCAGCTCCTCAACAGTACCTGATCGAGACCACGAACGTGCAGCAGCAGCAATCAGTCCAACAGTCGCCTTTGTACCGTCAGCCTCAACAACAACAGAGAAACGAGCAAGCTTTGCGTTACGTGCATGTCCCACAGCCACAAGCAGTGTCCCAACAAATTCTTTACGAACGTCCTGAATCCCAGGGCTTGAAAGTCGTGCCTGCACCCAAGCTCCAACCACTGCAGCAGCAGCAGCAACAGCAGCAACAACAACCACAACAACAGCAGCCTAGAGCTCAGCTGAACTATAGAATCGTACCCCAATACCAGCAATCTGAAGCATCACCGAAGCAATACAGAATGTACGAAGCCCCCAGACAAGTAATCAGACCACAAGAACAAAGCCGCCTGCAAAGCCAAAGTGTCGAAAGACCATTCGCTTACTTAAAACGATTCCCTGAGCTCGAGAAAATGCGCGCAGTTAAAATCTACGAACCAATTTCCGAAGGTTTACCCCATCAGCCCGCACAAATCATTGGCGAACAACAGTACTACCTCCGCCCTATTTACAGAAACAATGAGCAAAGGTCAAGATATGAAATGCCTCCCCAGATCAAGTCAGAACAATCCAGAGTGTCCGAACAGGCTAAAGCACCACAGTCGTCTATTTATGTGAGCAAGAATGTAGCGCCGAGGAAACAGGTGAGGCCTCAGCAACAAGTGTACAGAGAACAGCCATCCAGCGTTGAGCAAGTAAACCTAGAGCAGCATGGACAGAGTTTGGAGGAACAAAGAGCGCAGCTTCCACCGCCTAAAAACAACAAGGCGTATACTCCTGAAGAGTTTGCTGCCCTGGTAGCAGCTGGATACGCTGTTACCCCTGTGCCAGTTAGCTCGGTAAACCTGCAAGAGGCCCAGTCGAGATCATCAGTAGAATCAGTAGCGATGCAACCGAAACGGCGACTCATTCTAGCTACCCGACGCCATCAATATCTGCCCCTTCGAGGTGACGACGCGCCTTAGAAATATTGACAATGCTGTAAATAGGTTAGCTGTAGTTCTGTAAAATAAATATAGTGATATTGGTTTAAATTGTGTTTTATTCTCTAAAACATACTTACATTAGTGTGCTACCAGCGTAAATGCAACCGTTGGAATTCATTATGCTTTCATGAAACCCACAACTGCATGTCTGCAAATACAAATAGACGGTAGAAAGACATTATCTGGCTTTGACGCATATTTACCACAAACTCTTTTGTTGTTTGCAAAAACTTTAAAAGCTGTGGATTTACAAAAAGATAAAGTATAAGATAGATAGTGAGCTTTAAAGCCTTCTTTTCATTCATTTCAAGTTGCAATCGTATTTCATAATTATTTGTAAATTATGTTCCAAAAATTAGTAAAAAATCTTCTTTGTAGTCGACTAAAAGGGGAAGGTTATGAATTGGGCAGCTTATATTTTTTAAATAGGTACATAAGTTCAGGCATAACTCCGTCATATATAAACGGATTTTTCTAAGCCATTTCCGTGCCATACAACGATTCATTCACGCAATGAATGTGTATCACTTTTTTACCAGTTTCCAAATAGATTTTGTCACACTTGCAAAAAGACTTGGTAAATATCATTTAATTATCTCATAATGTTGTTCAAGAACTTATAAGTGGTTTAGCATAAAATTAAAACTTGTTTTCTAAGTGTTTTGTTTCAGAGCTTGCTTTATCTGAATGGATGGTTAACTATCACGTACTGAAAATACTAATTAAAATTCGGGTTAAGTCTCTCACAAGCAAACTATTTGCTTAAAAGGATGCTCCATATTGTAAATAGAATAAGAATTTCAGTTGATGCAATAAACAATTTTTATTTTTATTTTTTTAAATACACAGACAAAAACCTTGACAACTTTTGCAAAGCTTTATAAACTTCATTACGTTTTTTGGAGAATTTGGTCGTTGAGCTTCTGTTTCTAAGATTGAGCTACGCGACTACTGACAAAGGCTTGCGCTGACTGGACAGGTCCAATCAATTATCTGTGTGGACATTAGCCAACTTGGTTCTCATATGATTTAACCTACGATTGATGAATGGACTTTAAAAATCTTTTTACAAAAATTTCGGAAGTCGGTGTTTTTGGTATTTTTTTGACAAACACAACGTACCGCCGTGGTGTTATGGTATGAACTGGTGTAAACAATCAACAAACATGCGATTTCAGAAATCCCGGTCCATTTGCTATCATTTATTGAAGAGTTCCGTTGCCTACCTCCGAAGTTCATCAGATTTACCTATGTAACATTCAGTTTATCTTAATACAAACTTTGTGATGAAAGAGGCTGGATCTCACGACACAGGGTATCCTAGTGTGGGGTCCAGTGTTATTTGTAACCAGATTGTAAAGTTTTTGAGATTAAATAAATTATTAATTATTATTAGAACTTCACCAAATAAAAATGGGACCAGTCCGGGAAAATACTCTTCCAAACAAAAAATTAATCATCCAAATCGGTTAACAATTGGCGCAAAAACCGCTGAACAAACATTTTTCGTGGGATCCCATCATCAGATCCTGACTTATACCTTCCATCATCAGCTCAGGAACATGAGATGCTGATTACCAGGCACAACTATCTGAATTCGTTAGAAATGTCATGAAAAATATTGCGTGTGCCTATAAAATTTGAGGGTTTCCCTAGATTTTCATGAGATTCTGATTTGGTGACAATGGGACCACCTCAGAGATGGAATAAAGAAAGAATGTTTAAAATCAGTCCACAATTGGCGGAGAAATCGGTGAACATACATAAAAAAAAAAATACACACAGCCGAACATGGAACCTCCTCCTTTTTGAAGAAGTCGGTTAAAAAGAGACTTTGCCCTCTGAGTATGATTCGGTGTTTCTTCCCAGAGCCTCATCTAGTTTAGAAATGATTAATAAAGATTATCGTGTAAAAGTGCTATGTTAAAACTACTTACAAAAGAAATATCATTTATCATTTAGTGTTTTGGCTTTAAACTGCCTTTTTTTATCAATTTTCAATGCACTCTGATTCTCAGTTTCTTGGAATCAAGGAAAAAACTAAATTACGTTTTTATTCAACACATTTCAATTTCACAGCGTCTGAACATATTAAGGTTCTTGAGGATCGAAAGAGATAAAGATATTCTTCGAAATGGAATATTCAGATCATCTGCGATGTGACAACCGATGGAAATATTTTCGTTTGAATAAATCATCTTTTATTTTTGAAAACGTCGACTCTCTATCCTTAATCTTTAATAGTGAGGTTTTGCGTTGAATATATTCTATGATTTGAACTTTATTTATGAAACTCGAAACAAGGATAGAAAGTAACATAATTTAAATAATAATAATAATAATAATATTTATTGAGCCATTGTTACAGAAAATTCTTAATAATTCTTATACTTAGTCGGTAGTTGTAACAAGTTGAGTTTACATTAACACCGTGGTCCCCGAACTAGGCAGCGCCTGTATCTCGGGGGCCGGAGTTGCGTTAACATGTATTTGACTGTTTGGGTTATACAGATTTGTTAGCAATGTGAGTTGATACAGTTATCAAAATTGCTAAATATTACATAAGTTAAATTATAAGTACAGTTTTGGCAAGAAAATAAAATAGAGAAAAAAAAGGTGAACATCAAATAAAAATAAATATTAGAATTAGGTCAGTGATTTGCGTGAGTGTTTTATGTTCCTGTTAGTGATAATAAATAAATGGAACACTTTATACACAACTAAAAACATAGAAATAAAAAGACAAAACACAAAAGGAGATACTAAAATAGTACCCAGAGACAAAGGAGCAAACAAGTTTTATTTTGATTTAGTTTCTAATAAGGTTATAATGATAAAACAGAAGCGGAACTAGACAATACTATTAAAACATTCAATGACAAAATTCTACCGCAAGTACTTACGACTTATGTTCGCGAAGTCATCATCATCGTCATCATCATCTGTCTAGCCATTACTAACTATATTGGGGTCAGTTTCCAGTCAATCTGGATTTATCTGAATACCAGTATTTTACGAGGAGCGGCTGCCTACCAGACCAACAATCCCATTAACTGGGTACTTCATGGCAGACTGGAGTCAGATTTAGGACTGGCTTCTGACAATCCGTAACGACTGCCAAAGTTCTACAAATGACAGCCGGGACCAACGGCTTAACGTGCTTTCCGAGGCACGGAGGAAACTCGGAAATGTTCGGAACTCATGTAAAACATAAGTGATAATGATGGTTCGGGAGACACGACTAACATCTCTTGAGGACTGTATAACAAGCTAACTTACGAACAAGTTTCTAACATGGAAACTATAATGGCAGAGATGATTAGAATATAGATGTAGCTAACTAATGATTCGCGACGTAGGAACTTTAATTTACGGATATAATCTGTTTCGAGAATATAACTAGAGTTTAAAGGATGATCTTATTAATTAGGGAAACAGAGGATGAAATAAGGGTACTCAAATGCATATTAAGGTCCTGTTCTTGATGTTGTAAAACAATTATCATCAGGTGAAGAATTCTATAGATTTACGAAGAAACAAAATGAATTTATAAACTCACTCACTCTTCTTGTTCGAATCAGGAATGATTATTAGGGTAGGTCACGCCAGTATGGAAAAAAAGAAAAGTTAATTAATCAAATTCTAATAGTGATATTATGTTGTAGTTTACTATACAAAGTAGTTTTAGCTAAAAATCGGTTAATTAAACATCTTCAGCCCGCGCATGCGCTTCAAAATTATACGTTTTTGAAAAAACACGTTTTACTAAATGTCGTAGTTCTGTATTAGAAATTACTTAAAATACTACTAAAACACAATAAAATATTTAGTGGAATATTTATATTAACGTTTAAAATAAAAAACTTTGAGAAATACACATGAAGGTTATCAAAAAAAAAAAAAATTACACAAAAAATCCGCCTATTATCGAATTTCGGCGTAACATTCCGTGAACCAAGTTTTGCATGAATCGTACCGTCCCTTGTTTTGATTTATCTATAACGAAATTTCCTGTAACACTGAAGACGCAATCGCAGCACCAGCTCTGTCGGATACTTCATAACGGTCACATATTTGCGACAATACCGGTAAACTTTTCACGTACTTCTTATTTTCCATAGTTCTTGAGGTAGAAGGTAAGGGTTCTTCTATAATTTTGGCTAGCTTTACCGGAAATAAAACACTTGTATCAGAATCACTACTAATAACATTAATTCTTGTTCTGGCATTTTGGATGGGTTGTTATCGCTCTTTAGACAAATTTTTGTTGGAGCTTGCTTTCGAATAAACTTTTTGTTCGATTGCGATCAATGCCGCTGATACTCATTTTTTTCTCACCCCAAAGGTTGATCTATCAAAAAGTCGTGTTCTTCTTTAGGAACTTTAACTTCTCTGGGACAATTCCACTGACTTATATCTTGCATTTGCATGAACAAATATCAAACACAATTTCGCTTTGCTATAAGAACTCAGTTTTTTTCACAGTTGACAACCTTTTTAATGATTTGATAATATTTTTGCATTTAGAACGATAAGCTTTCAGGAGCTGAATGACTCTTGTAAGCGAGACTACAGGGATTGATGCCTTTTGCCATACTCCTTCAACTTTCTGGGTTACAATTTCTGCAATTTCGGAAAACGCAGGCTCTTTGTTACTGTTATTTTTAATTTTCACTTGTAGTCTATTCCACTCGTAACATTTCATGACATCCTGGTATGTTGGTACCACGTTTTCTTTTATATCTTCTATAGTTCCAAATATAGGGCACTTGTATGACTGTCTATTATTTGACATGATAGAAAAATTTAACTTCCAAGTTCTAAAACAAAAATTACTCAGTTTACAATTTCACAAGAAACTAGACCACATTGATACATAAATTCTTTGAATGTACATACTTACCTCAAAAAATCCTCAACACAGTTGATATAACAAAAGTAACGTGTATTCCAATGGATACTAATTAAAAACATTAAACTATAGCCAACGTCAAACGTGTAAATTAGGGTGTAAAAGAGAGTACTTAAACTTTTTTTTCAAAACTTCGATGGCGTTACGCGGGCTGTTCCATTAAAATAATTCAATCATATTTTGAAGAGTATATGACGATACCTAACTTCAACATATTTTCACTGAGACTTAAAAAATTTTTTTTGACCCAGCCTAATGATTATATCCACAAGAGAACCGTTACCGACATAGTCCGAAGGATCGCCAAACTGAAGTGACTGTAGGCAAGGCAAATCGCTCGCAGAACAGTTTGTCGAAAGGGCCGAAAAATTCTAGAGTGGCGACTGTGTACCGGAAATAGCAGAGTTGAAAGGTCTCTCACAAGGTAGACCTATATGAGAGTCGCGAATATCTGATAGGTGCGAGACGCACAGTAGTGGACGTCTTTTGGCTGATATACTGATGATATTTATGCTTGTTGGAAATTTCCTTAAATTCAGTATTTTCTATAGTTCTAGCAAAGTTTACTAAGTACTTACCAACTCATCACACAATTTCTCCTATTTGTTAATGTAGTTAGGCTATTCCTGGAGATAGGCCTTCCCTAAGTGTCGCCAAATCGACCGGGTTTGTGCGTCTCGCATCCTGCGGTTTCTTGTGGCTTCCCCAAGTCGTCAGATTTCCTTAAAACTCTGTTACCGGAATCTTATTGGTTTTACCTTGTGTTATTAAGCACTAATTATGCATACTAATTAGGAGCTCGTGGCTAAAGAATAACAGCCGCACAGATCGATCTTCAAGGTTAAGCAACGCTTGCCAAGGTTGGTCTGTGGATGGGTGACCATCTTAACATACCGAGTTTCCTCCGTGCCTCGGAAAGCACGTTAAGCCGTTGGTCCCGGCTGTCATTTGTAGATCTTTGGCAGTCGTTACGGATTGTCAGAAGCCAGTAAATCTGACTCCAGTCTTGCCAAGATGTACCGTGTTACCCAGTTATCGGGTTGTGGAGGTCTGGTAGGCAGCCGCTCCTCGTAAAACACTGGTACTCAGCTGAATCCGGTTTGACTGGAAGCCGACCCCAATATAGTTGGGAAAAGGCTAGGCAGATGACATGATGATTAAGCACTAATTATGGATAATAAAGCCAGTAAATCTGACTCCAGTCTTGCCATGAAGTACCGTGTTAGCCAGTTAATGGGTTGTAGAGGTCTGGTAGGCAGCCGGTCCTCGTAAAATACTGGTATTCAGCTAAATCTGGCTTGACTGGAAGCCGACCCCAACATAGTTGGGAAAAGTCTAGGCAGATGATGAAGTAGGAATTCCAATTGCTTTGTTATTTCTCTTATCTTGGTGTGGCATGATGAATTCAGCGTAACTTCTATCGATAATCAGTCAGAATGATAGGTAGTTAACGCTAAATACATTTGACTAATTCTGATGGATTACACATTTATGGGTACCTATTGGATTCATTGCGCAGTTTACCGAGTTAATGAGAGATTGCGGGATGATACATTTTGACAAACGAAGACCAATTAGCACAAAGTTATGCCCAAATCCTTTGCTGGTGTAGGCAGATATGTACTATGTACCATGTGATTGATAATAATATCATGTACCAACTGAGACTTTTCTACAGAAAGCTTTGTAACATATTCTCGAAAATAGCTACAGATATTTTGAGACAGACGCGTTACCAACGAAATACGAAATTTTGCTTTTATAAGATGTGCCCGCATATAGAATACAAGGCAAGAGGGGACTGTCGTCGGGTCGTCACGAAAGAATGTCTAATATTTCCGCCGGGGTACCGAAATTTTCGATTTACTCATGACAAATGGTAAAGTTTGAGCAGTTCGTACCTTTCGTTTGCGCATCCATTTTCTTTATAAAGTGGTCCTGTTTTTATGTGTTTTGTCTGAGTAAGGCGAAGACATTTTTTTTTTGCGAAGAGATCTCGTGACGAATATTTTACCAGGCAAGCTACTACTGGAAAGTTTTAGATATTCTTTTTAACAGGATTTTGAATAGGTAACCGGTAAGTGGAAAGGCCTCGAACAAGGTGGACCGATGACCTGCTGAGGGTCGCGGGTGGCCAGTAGATGCGAGACACACAGGACCGGTTGTTGGAGGAGGCCTGTGTTCTGCAGTGCCGTGGACGTCTTTCGCCTGATATGATATATAAGAAAGAGCCACCATACAAAACCTCTGATCATTAATTTGTCTCTTATTTTGTTTACCGATAAAGGTTTCTCGCCGTATTTGGCAGTGTTTTGGAAAACCTGAAAATGCAACAGAAATACCCTAAAAGGAACCATGACCATGACTTAAATAAATATCCTATGTATTTGACGGTTGAAAACTTGAAAAATAACTGTCGTTAAACAAAACTCACGAATTGTCTAAATGAACCTAACTATTTTAAATAGATATTAGATACAAATCTGAAAATAGTACCAAAATGTTAGCAAAGAGCAAAGGTTAACATTTAAGTAAAAAACATTTTATAAATTAAAACACACAAGAATAACATTTATTTTCCATTACCGTATCTTCAAAAAAACCCCTACAATATAAAGCTCCGTCCACTAATTTGAGCGATGCGGCAAGTGAAGCGATTGGCGATAAGCGACTTCATGGTGACGGTGACTTGTCTTAATGCACTCACCCTTCGCACCAGTAGGTACCTAAACACCGTGAAGGAGAGGGAAACCTCACGCCCCGCCGCCGCAACAGATGAAGACGCCCCGGGCATCGGGAGTCACAGGATGATTCTCGCCCACCGTAGGCGCGGGTCTGCGGACGGCGAGCATTGGGTGGCTCGCCGTCTGATCAGAACCAGACCCGGGTCGACGGCGCGCTGTGTTCCACGCGCGCCGTCAAATCTATTGCCGCTATAACAAAAAATAATGAAAACTAAGGTTTATAATACGGAACCCTTCGTGTGCGAGTCCGACTCGCACTTGGCCGGTTTTTTAATATAAATTACTCGCGCGCATAGTCAACTATTTCTATTAAGCTTTATGAAAAAGGGTATGTTGCTTATTAGTCTATCGTCGTAGACATCATTCACCGCTGTATTACGGCCGCTATATGACGGCACCGCTATCCTAGGAAATAAGAACTTTAACGCTCGTTGCCCCGCAGTCGCTGCCGCTAAACGCTTAAGCGTGTAGATTGTGGCCAAGCAGTAAGGTAGGTACATAAAAACCTAATGATACTTTTCTTTAAACAAAGATCCCAATTACCTGTGCTTACTAAAAATATACTTCCAGCAAACAATGTATGGCCTCAGGCAAGATTAGGCCTTTCTCTTTACTTTGCAAATTATTTTCTCAGACAAAAAAATGTTTTCTTTAGGTAAAAATGCGTAATAAGATTCTTGTTCAGTATTTTTACTATGTGGAGCTTTGTTTGTTCTGTAAAATCTAAAATGTTTGTTACATCTTTTTATTTGCTTTGGACTGCCTGATGTTTATTGACCGGTACAAACTGATTCGTGTCTTCAAAGGATTTGCCATAATATGTCATCCTGAGCTTCAAAAGTAAGCAGAACCATAGATTAAAATGTGGTCCCCAACTATATTTACATAAATACTTATAATTTATTTTGATTGCCCATTTATCGTAGATTTGTATAACACCACGCTAAGATCATCATCTGCCTAGCCTTTTCCCAACTATACTGGGGTCGGCATCCAGTCAAGCCATATTTAGCTGAATACCATTATTTTACGAGGAGCGACTGCCTACCAGACCTCCACAACCCAGTAACTGGGTAACATGGTACTTCATGGCAAGACTAGAGTCAGATTTACTGGCTTCTGACTATCCGTAACGATGCCAAATATCTACAAATGACAGCCGGGACCAACGGTTTAACTTGCTTCCCGAGGCACGGAGGAAACTCGGTATGTTAAGATGGTCACCCATCCACAGACCAACCTTGACAAGTGTTGCTTAACCTTTTACGATCGACCCGTGCGGCTGTTATTATCTAGCCACGAGCTCCTTCAACATCACAAGATCTCAATTCGGTTGTATTTTGTTTTTTTTTTATGTTTGTTGTCTCATAACTCCGTCATTTATGAACCGATTTGAAAAATTCTCGATTTTCTGAAAGGGTATGCGATTCTTAGCGCTTCCCGATTAGTCCCATTGTCACCAAGTCAGAATCTGATGATGGGATCCCATGAAAATCGAGGACAACCCTCAAATTTCATATTATTTTTAACGCAATTCAGATATTTGTGCCTTTGCCTCAAATCATCAATTCATGTTGCTGAGCTGATGATGAAAGGTATAAATTACGATCGGATGATGAGATCCCATGAAAAATGTTTGTTCAGCGATATTTTCGCCAATTGTCAGCCGATTTGGATGATTCTTTTTTTGTTTGGATGAGCATTTTCCTAGACTAGTCCCATTTCAATTTGGTGAAGATCTGACGAAGAACTTCGGACGTAGGCTACGGAACTCTTCAATAAATGGTTGGAAATGGATCGGGATAGCTGAAATCGCAAGTTTTTTTAGTGTTAACACCAGTTCTTACCATAACATCGCGCTGGTAGGCTGTTAATGGGTACGCAGGTAGGTACCACCAAAAAGTGAAAAATAAAAACTGTTTTACAAAAAATACAACCGACTTCCAAAAACAAAACACTTTAGAAAAGAACTTTAATTTCGGAAGTCGGTCGGAACCAAAAACACCGACTTCCGAAATTAAAGTTCTTTTCTTTCTTCCGTAGTTATTTTATACCTTGTAGTGTTTTGTTTTTGGAAGTTGCTTGTATTTTTTGTATAAAAGTTTTGTTGCGATGGAGATATACTCCGAGATATACTTATTAATACTATACTGGTTTTTCTTGTGGCAGCATTGATGCCGCTACAAGAAAAACCAAATCATGAATCATGTTATCAGAGCTTTACGTGCGATTTGAACATATTTAGAACAGTCCAAATATCAACTATCGAGCAGTTGCCCACCGGACACGAAACCGTCCACTCGGAGGAGCCCCCCTTATCAGAGGAGATTTGCGGGACCTTACTGCCTGTTTCGCATTCCTCTATAAGTAACCGTAATATCGATATCAAAGTGGGTACAGTAATATGAAATTAAGAGCTAATTAGGACGGCGCTCAGTGCGGCGTTCCTCGGTAATCGAATCAGTTTGCCGCATCGGGCCGCTATGGCCGACGCGATTGAGTTTAGGTTGGTGATGTACACTGAGCTTGTATGTAGAGGTTCTGGATGATATTATTGTTACATGACAGGTTATTACATAAAATTCATACTGGCTATACCAGTAAGTATAGCCAGTATGAAATTTCCACAGAGCGTTTATATTTATCCTCTGGAGTAGAAATAAACGCTCTGTGAAAATTTCAACTGTCTACCTATTATGTTTCTTAAGATACAGCCCGCTGGTAGACAGACGAACGGATGGACGGATAGTGGAGGCTTAGTAATAAAAAAAATAAATTAAAAATACAACCGAGTTAAGAACATCCTCCGTTTTTTGAAGTCGGTTAAAAAAGAACCGCCACGCCATCTATCCTACTAGCAGTGAACTAAAATTCTGCATCGCGCAATCAGAGTTTACCGTGCGATTTGAACAAATACATCAGGCCGAATATTAATCCTCCCATTTCAATGAAAGTTTGCGGGACGTTACTCTCTGTACCGCTTACCTCCGTAGTAGTTCGCTGCTGGTGGTATAATGTTAAGAATATAATGGTTACCGTACAAATTTTGCTTCGTTAGTGCACTTTTTTTTTGCTTTTTTTAGTATCTAACTAACTGGTAGTTGTAACGTCTCCAATGAAAGCATAATCTGATCGCTCACTGCTGGGCTAGGCCTATCTTTTACTATCCCTATCCCTGATTCCTTAATCCACTCTCATCCAAGTTCTACCAGCTACGGTACTATTCCGATTTGCGTCGTTGGTCTGGTGGTACACACATTAAGCATAAGCATAAACAGCCTATAATTTCCCCACTACTGGGGCACAGGCCTACTTTCGGTGAGAGGGAGTGGGCCGTAATCCACCACGCGGGCCCAGTGCGGGTTGGTAGATGTCACATGTCTTCGAATTTTTGGTTCAAGGACATGCCAGTTTCCTCACGATGGTGATGAAATAATTTACACAAAGTAAAGCGCTTGCCTGGGTTCTAACTTACGACCTACGACGTAAGTCGCAGCCATTACCACCGGGCCACCACTGCTGACACACATGGCTGAGCCTAAATCATGGGTCGCCCGGGTCAGATATATTGTTGTTGGGTTATCACATCTAGAATCGGGTCGAAAAAGGTCGGGTCCCGAAACAAACTGTTCCGTCACCTTGTTTCTACCAACTGGGAAACAGCACCCGATGTCCTTCGCATAACCGGCATTTCCCTATGCCTTTCTATTTGCTAATGCGCGTATCCAGTGTGGCACTGATCCATGGCATGTTGCCATTGCCCTTGATGAGACGTACCGAATTGTATAAACAAACTTTACCCGGAAACTTTGATTGAACTTCCAGTGATACGAAGGGATGTTGCATGAGCGGTTAAGAAATATAACCAAGAATCCGATTCCCGACATCCCCACTACGAACATACAACGGCCCTGAGTAGACTTAAGAGCCAGAAGAGTTTCTTTACTGCACACTGGCAGTACAGGACCAGCCAACCAAAGAAAGGGGCAAGTTGTAGGCAGAAGAGCACCCTGCATCACTCGGTTTCTTGAAACCTCAGGAACACCTGCCACCTGGTCGTGAACAGCAGTGTCTATATAGAAAGCGCTCAATCGTTGGAAAACCCAAGTAAGCTACTGCCAATATAACGTCCCGCTTGACACTAAGTGTGAGTGCGGTGTTCCCGTCCAAAATATGGTCCACTTGTTGGAGTGTCCCTTATACTTGAACCATTGAGCATCTGCTGAATACCACTGATGCTGCTGTGAACGTGGCCACCTCATCATCATCTGCCTAGCCTTTTCTCAACTATATTGGGGTGGCTTCTAGTCAAACCGGATTTAGCCGAATACCAGTATTTTACGAGGAGCGGCTGCCTACCAGACCTCCACAACCCATTAACTGGGTAACACGGTACTTCATTGCTAGACTGGAATTAAATTTTAACTGGCTTCTGACTATCCATAACGACTGCCAAAGATCTACAAATGACGGCCGGGACCAACGGCTTAACATACTTTCCGAGGCACGGGGAAACTCGGTATGTTAAGATGGTCACCCATCCACAGACCATCCTTGGCAAGTGTTGCTTAACCTTGAATATCGACCCGTGCGGCTGTTATTATCTAGCCACGAGCTCCTGTGAACGTGGTGTACATACAGGGGTGTATGGGGTCCGTTGCCATCTTAAAGACCCAAGCCAACCTCACCTGCTAGCGGTGCACCCTGCTGTCCAACGGACGAGGCTCTGGCGAACCTGGTTTCCCTCTTGTAGGGTTGTGGGGGTCAGACGGCTGGTCGCCCCACGTAAAACCAACTTCAGTCATATATGTATGGAGAGAAACAAGTTAGGTAAGGGTACTCGGTCTAGGGCGTCGCCGCATAACGACGCGCAGGCACATCGCCCTAAACCTGCGATAAGTGGGCTAGGGCTACCGTGTCAAGTACGGGCACGGCTAAAGAGGATAGTACCCAAGAAGAAGTTCCGCTTTGCCACCTGGAACATTGGCTCCCTAACCGGACGTTGCCAAGAACTCGCAGACGTACTTGCGAAGCGTCGGGTCCAGTGCGCCTTCCTTCAGGAGACGCGCTGGAAGGGAAATAAGTCACGTGACATTGGGCAGGGGTACCGGCTAGTGTACACCGGATCACCAGCGGGTAGGAGCGGAGTGGCCGTGGTGCTGTCTAAGGACCTTCAGGATGGACTCCTTGAAGTAGACCGATGCAGCGACCGGTTGATGCGAGTTAGGGTGCTGTTCGAAGGGTCGGTAACGAACCTAATCAGCGCCTATGCTCCTCAGACTGGTTGCTGTGAGTCTGAAAAGGAGGCCTTCTGGGATGAGTTCGAGGACGTATTACGCGCTATCCCGAATTCCGAAGGTGTTTTGGTTGGGGGGGATCTCAACGGTCACGTAGGTCAGTTTGCTGGAGAGTATGGACGTGTTCACGGTGGTTTTGGTTATGGCCAGCTAAACGCAGAGGGAGTCAATATACTTAGCACCTGCGCTGTGTCTGACCTAGCCATCGCGAACACATTCTTTCAGAAGAAGCCCCAGCATTTTATTACGTACCGTAATGGTGCCTACTCAACCCAAATAGATTACCTGCTGGTGCGACGGTGCCACATTGGCAAGGTTACCAACTGCAAAGTCATCCCAGGCGAAAGCCTAACGGCTCAACACCGCCTCCTTGTCCTGGACTTTGCGGTTGTACCGAAGAAGAGAGTGACCGAGAAACGCAAACCCCGCACTAAGTGGTGGTTGCTTGATGGTCCTAGGCAGTCGGACTTCATCGCGGAGGTCGAGCATCTCAAGATCAGTGCTCCGCATGAGTCCGCTCAAGAGATCTGGAGTAGGATCCATTCAGCAATCACCGGTGCGGGTAAGCGCGTTCTCGGCACTTCTCGTGGTGGCCGCACCATAGGAAAGGAGACGTGGTGGTGGGATGACGGGGTGCAGGAGGCGACTCGGAAGAAGAAGGTTTTATTTAAACAGTGGCAAGGGTCCAACTCTCCGGATGACAGGGAGGCATATGGAGCGGCTAAGCGCGCTTGCAAAAAAGCTGTAGCCAGAGCCCGCAGCAAAAGTCTGGCGCCCTTATACGACAAGCTGGAAACTGCGGAGGGGCAAAAGCTTATTTTTAAGCTGGCGCGTGGCCGGGAGAAAGCTACACGGGACATTAGCAAATGTCTTTGTGTAAGGGACGCCCAGGGTAAGCTGCTCTACGATGCCCCCTCTGTTAAGGAGAGATGGTGTACATACTTCGCGGAGCTGTCTAACAAACAGCATCCCCATAACCTTCCTCCGGAACCGCCTCCTAACCTTGGGCTTATTTCCCCTATTTCCCCCGACGAAACCCGCATTGCTCTTCGCCACATGAAGAACCGGAAAGCGGTCGGGCCTGACAATGTGCCAATTGAAGTGTGGAAGGCGATGGGCCCACATGGTGTGGACCTTCTGACGGATCTTTTTAACCGCATCCTGATCACCAAGGAAATGCCGAACCAGTGGCGATTTAGCCTGATTATCCCTGTTTACAAAGGCAAAGGTAGCGTACAGGATTGTGGTAGCTACCGCGGTATCAAGATCATGTGCCACACCATGAAGCTCTTCGAGCGCATCATTGACACACGGCTCCGTAGCGAGTGTACTGTCTCTGAGTGTCAATATGGCTTCCGGACGGGTAACAGCACCATGGACGCAGTGTTCGCCTTACGGAATCTGGCTGAGGCTTACAGAGAGAGAAGGAGAGCTTTGCATATGGCCTTTTTAGACCTGCAGAAGGCCTTCGACTGTATACCTCGGCAGTCCATCTGGTGGGCACTGCGCTTCAAGGGCGTTCCCGAGGCCTATATTGACATTATCAGAGACATGTACCGCGATTCCGTGTCCTCTGTCCAGACCGCTGTTGGCGAATCGAATGGCTTCCCAATATCTGTTGGCGTTCACCAAGGCTCGGCTCTTAGCCCGTTCTTGTTTAACGTAGTGCTCGATGTAGTTACGGCAAACATCCAAGATCAGCCTCCATGGCTAATGATGTATGCCGATGACATCGCCCTCGTTAATCAGAACAAAGCCCATCTTGAGCGCAAAGTCAACATTTGGAAGGACACGCTTGAAAACGGTGGTCTGAGACTAAATGTGGCGAAGACTGAGTACATGTCCTGTGGCAGCACGGATACAAACACCATCCGAATAGGTTCGGACCTGATCAGAAAGTCCGATACGTTCAGGTACCTTGGATCCGTGCTGCACGAGTCTGGCATCGTGGACGACGATGTCCAAGCACGTATTGGCGCGGCTTGGGCGAAGTGGCGCGAGGTGACGGGCGTTGTATGCGACCGCAAAATGCCTCCGAAGCTCAAGGGGCAGATATATAAATGCATCATTCGGCCTGTCCTACTGTACGGGGGCGAGTGTTGGCCAGCACTAAGCAGACACACCCAGGAGCTTCGCGTCACGGAGATGAAGATGCTGAGGTGGATGAGTGGCGTAACGCGATCCGATCGCATACGCAACTCTTACATCCGAGGTAGTCTTGGTGTCCGTGACGTGGGGGAAAAACTGCAAGAGTGTCGTCTGCGTTGGTATGGCCACATCATGCGCCGCCCTATGGAGTACGTTGGTCGGAGATGCATGAATATGGCTGTTCTTGGGGCTAGGCCCCGTGGTCGCCCTCGCAAGCGCTGGCTGGACGTCGTCAAGTCCGACATGAGAGCCAATGGCCTGACTGAGAAGGATGTTGAAGATCGGGCAAAGTGGAGGAAGCTAAGTAGGAAGGCGGACCCTGGCAATAGCCGGGATTAACGCCAGGTGGAAGAAGAGCTCCTGTGAACGTGGCCACCTACTGGGCACAAATAAGAAGAATTTAGAAATCATAGACCTTACACAAATAGGCTTTACACAAAATAGTTTACGTAAATATTACGAGTATTATAACTAGCCTACTTCCATTTCATTTTTTTCAATTTGCAATCTAAACTGAGTACCTAAGTTAATAACATAGTAAACGTAACAACTGCTTTGTTTATTTCCACAGGCGAGCAAAAACAACAGCCCATACAATTATCCAAGAAGAGGTCAGCGTCAATAAAAGCAAATCGTCACTTGACATAAATCAGGAAACTGCGCGAGTCGAGAGTCGTTTATGTTGCCTACATCAAATAAAAGTCAACGCCTTGTGAGTTGTGACACTCTACAGAGACAGTTAACTCAAGTAAACTATGCCGGGTTCGAAAATGGTACTTTTGCCACGTTAGTTCCAATGTAATGTATGTAAATGCGTGTAAAAACCCTAGTTTTCATCGAACTCTTGTCCTCATCATACGATTTGGAGTCGAGGAATAGATTTTTTGACTGGATCTTTTTAAAAGCCTCTTTTTAATTAAGGTTCCGTATCCAAAGGGTAAACAACGGAACCCTATTACTAAGCCTCCGCTGTCCGTCCGTCCATATGTCCGTCCGTCCGTCTATCTGTCAGAGGGCTGTATCTCAAGAACCGTAATAGGTAGACAGTTCAAAGTTTCACAGATTGTGTATTACTATTGCCGCTATAACAACAAATATTAAAATCTAATGTTTATGGTACAGAACCCTTCGTGTGCGAGTCCAACTCGCATTTGGCCGGTTTTTTTTTTGTTTATTTCATCTAAACAAAACTGCCAATGGTCAAAAAGCTCAAATACACCACTGTTAACCTTTCTTATTAGCATCAATCCAGCCGGTTGAATTGTATTCAATTTAAATTAATAATAAGCACATAATTTAACAAATTTTGGAACCAATAGCGCTCGTGTCTCGGGCATGAAATGCAATTTCATTGGTTTCAATGTGTTTGGCATTTTCATTTAGTCAGCCAAATTACTTGAGATTGGTGATTATTGTCGGGCGTCAGTTTTAAGTCCTATTTTTTTTTGTTGTTTAGAAATACCTGACTAAAGCTCCTATGACCTCTAGCTGGGGCAAAGAGCATCCACAGTGGTCCTTCAATTTCATTATACAGTAATTATACAATTGCAAAAGTAAAAGTTAGAATAAGTTCGTGCTCGCGGCTTCAAAAAACTGTTTTTACGGGTTAAAATATCTCAAAGGCAATTCCGAGAAAAAAGTACCTTATGATCGGATTCTGGTCGTGGTCTAGCTTTTTGCAAAGTTTCATTCAGATCCATTCATCGATCTTTAAGGTTAAGCAACGCTTGCCAAGGTTGGTCTGTGGATGGGTGACCGTCTTAACATACCGAGTTTCCTCCGTGCTTCGGAAAGCACGTTAAGCCGTTGGTCCCGGGTGTCATTTGTAGATCTTTGGCAGTCGTTACGGATTGTCAGAATCCAGTAAAATCTGACTCCAGTCTTGCCAAGAAGTACCGTGTTACCCAGTTAATGGGTTGTGGAGGTCTGGTAGGCAGCCGCTCCACATAAAACACTGGTATTCAGCTGAATCCGGTTTGACTGGACTGAAGCCGACCCCAATATAGTTGGGAAAAGGCTAGGCAGATGATGAATCATTCAGATCCATTCAGTTTAACTGGTAAACAAACAGAAATTCACATTGTCATCTAATATTAGTAAGAAACAATAGTAAAATAGTAGGATTTGTCCGTGAAAGTCGTTACTAACTTACGAAGTCGAGTTGAAAACGTAAAAACTCTACGGATCCGATTTTTTCCTGTTATCGAAGCTACGCCGAAGAAAATGGTTCCGAGTCAATCATTCTGCTACACAAGTGTGTTTTATGATTGGCAACACTGCTAGCGATTTTTTCTTTGTTCCAAATATAAAACGTTACTACACTAACTTGTTTATTTTCATGTTCTTTGAGCTTAATGTTTATGACAGTAATAAAATATTTTCAACTGCTACCAAAAGTATCTGAGTAGTTATTAAACTTGATTACTTTTTGTTTTTTCCTCGTGGATGTCCTCCGCCCTGGGGCGGGCGGAGGGGTCTTTCAGACTCTTACTGACTAAAACCACCCCGGTGCTCCATCTCTCACCAACCGGAGATCGCGAGAACTAATGCGACTTCCGTAATCCCCGGTTGGCTAAAAAATAAAAAAATCCCCGGCTGGTGCCCGTCTCTGCGGCCACCTCGGGTCAGCGGGGAGAGTGAGGTGTTTGACTCCCCCACGACGTCCAAGAGGGGCGCACGGGAACACCACGCGTCGCCACCTCGGGTCCGAATGAATGGGGGGCGACGGACATCCCCAAGTTCGCCGCCCCTGGACCCAGTTAGGGGGCCGGAAAAGGGCAGGGCGCTTACGTCCCCCGAAGCTCGATGCGCCTGCTGCGGGCTGGGAGTACTGACTGAAACCTAACCAAACCTAACAGGAAAGATTAAATAAGAGTAATTTAATAAGAATGCCAGACCGCAAAAAGGCTTCATCTGACTACTGATTTTTGTCTCTTTGTCAAAATCCTCTACAAAAAACACCAGTCCGTCTTTATAGTAAACTAGTACGTCACCCGTGACTTCACCCGCGCTGCAATTTTCTTAAGGATCCCTAATTTTTTTTCAAAACATACACTAAAACCACTCTATCCATTGGTAAAAAGAGCATGAAAATCGGTGCAGTTGTTTTTGAGTTTATCGCGAATAGACAGACAGACAGATAGATAAACGCGACGGAGGACTTTTTATAATATGTAGTGATGTACAGATATTGATCGAGTTGGTCTCATGATGTGAACAAAGTTATGAGCATACCTTTTGTTGAACTTGCTTCTTAAAACTGCTGCATTCCGTGGAATCGGTGTCAAAAAACGAAGAAATCATACCAAAAACATCGAATTCCAATATTAATATTATTTTGTACTTTGTAGTCGTTTTTATTTGGAAGTTTCTGTATAAGTCTCAAATAAAAACTTGCTTTATTCTAAATTATAAAAGAGAAAGACATTTGAATTTGTAATTTATTTCCATAAAATAGATTCGATTATTAAATAATAAATTATTAAGGGCCAACATTTTCTACAGTCGTCAGATAACTTTCATCTGCAGCGTAAATAGTAAGTAAGTAAGAAATAACGTTTATTTATTCCCACCACATAATGCAATATAAACAACTTAGTTCATTAAATCGGTGTTATAACGTTGATTTTGTGGAGACTGGAGCCTGTACTAGGAAAACCTGCGTACAGGGCTCCAGGCCTCCCAAACTACCCGAGTAACTTGCTAATGAACGAACATTTACAAAAAGCGATAAATATGGCGGTTCGACATATTTTTTAGGGTTCCGTACCCGGGTGACCAACGAAACCCTATTACTAAGCCTCCGCTGTCCGTCCGTCTGTCTGTCAGCGGGCTGTATGTCAAGAACCGTAATAGGTAGGCAGTTGAAATTTTCACAGATTGTGTATTTCTATTGTTTCATAAAATAATAAACACTAAGGTTTATGGTACGGAACCCTTCGTGTGTGAGTCCGACTCGCACTTGACAAGTTCAAACACACAAACCACATAAAAACAAACAGTCAAACTGTAATTTTCATACCTCAGATTAAAGTTATCTGGCTGTTGAAAATTTGATCCTTAACCATTCACGTTTACCAAAGAATTCATTTTAAGTACGATTGTGCTATTCTTATTCAAAAGCAAACTAAAACACTCCTTTAAATATCAGTTGTAAAACATCTTACTTTCCGAAACAGTGCAAAAAGCAATTCATCTTGTCTGTGCTTCTTAGGCCCGTATTACAGAACTACAATCAAGACTCAAGCATTACTTAAAACTAGTCTCAGTTGGAGTTCTAATTTTAGAACTTGACTTGAGCAGAGAAACTACAATCAATAATCACCTGAGCAATGTCACTTTAAAATGACTTTTTTACGTATTATAGAACAGTGCTTGAGTCTTAACTGAGCTTTACTCAATGTGTCCTTATTTTAAAATTACAATCAGCTCAGAATCACTGCTTGAGGCGAGATTTGATCTTTGTTTTCGCAAGTGTAGTCGAGACCACGCTTGAGCATAGATATTCATGAAAATTGTTGTGAATTTGGAGTAAATCGAGTACCTACCTAATCAAAATGGATATATTTGCAGAAGTAGATTATTATAATAATTTATTTTTTTATTTTCTATAACATTTTAATGATTTTAATATTTGTAGTACTTAATAAATTTCTTTCCAAAAGCGTAAAATTCTTTTTTGTTAAGATATTTCCTAACTCAAATATGAACCACACGGAACCACAATAATTATTGTAAACAATATTTTATTGTATTTCTGAAGAGCTTGACTCTTGAGTAATTTTACAATGAAGATGAAGTTTCACAGTTTTTTTTTTGGATTTAAGTCAAGTCTTTATTTTCATTTATATCTTTTTTGAGTTTCATTAGAATGGGGGTGCAACACATTCAATTTGTTTTTGCAGTATTTGGCAGCATTTTACTTCATAATATCTACTAGGAATCAATTAAAACAGCCACTGAACTTCACTCGAAATAATCCAGCCAAAAAACTCAGTTTCACAGTTTAGCTGTCCACAGACTACATAGGAACTTATATACCTATGATGTACCTCCTCTGAAGGGTTAAGGGTGGCTGTCAGTGTCAATAACGTCGTGTCGTCCACCTCGTCATCCGGTTTTGATCCAGTATTATCGTACCATAAAACGTACGAAAAAAAAAGAATTGCAATAGAAAACAAACTATTGTTCAGGGTTACCATAATAATTGCTTACTCACGTAATCAGAGATCAAAATCTCTACTCAAGCGTAGTTTCGTTTGATTTGAGTTTGAGGACAGTTCTAAAATAAACTGAATGCTTAAGTCGAGATTCTTCGCTCAATCAGTAATCAGTTTAACGCAGTTTAAGTAGTACTTGAGTAAGGTTCTGTAATACGGGCCTTAGAGTAGCGTTGCCAACCACTCCATTTTAACAGTACATGTCTTGGTTTTTGTAGTGTCCTGAGATGTCCTGTATAGTTTTAAATGTTTTCAGTGTTCTGGGTTTTTCAAGCTCCCTGTCAGGTAAATATCTATCTAAACTAATACATAAAGCTGAAGAGTTTGTTTGTTTGATTGCTTGAACGCGCTAATCTCAGGAACTACTGGTCCGATTTGGAAAATTCTTTCATTGTTATATAGCCCATTTATCGAGGAAGGCTTTAGGCCATATATCATCACGCTAAGACCAATAGGAGTGGAGCAGCCATGAAAATTTGTGACGCAAACGAAGTTGCGCGGGTCAACTAGCGGTCATGTATTTTTAAATTCACAGCTCGCGAGTGTTCCGCGCTGTCGGGCCCGGACAACGTGAATTTGCAAATATTATTAAAACTATTTTCATTATATTTTAATGTAGTTATTACTACTCTATTACTGCGTCCTGGTTTTTCCCACTTCAAATCCTAGTTATTGACTTTTTAATTTGGCAACTATATCCTAGAGACAACTGAATAAAACAGTGTTCCTGCAATACTTGTTTCTACAACAATATCTTGTTCCGCGTAAAACCCAAGTTACAAGCTCTATGTTTGTGACCTAAATAGGGAACCTAAATTAGACAGCACGTGTCAGGTGGAATAAGCTTAGGGGTTATGACGCAATTCCTCTCAAAATGGTCTTGTTTTACCCTCAAAAAGACCACCATCATCATCTGCAAATGTAAATTAAACTGATGTAAAGGTAAAAAATGAAAATGTAAATCACTGTACTAATTTAAACTGATAGGTAAACTCTAACAAGTTCAAATATTTGTAGCATTGTTAGTAGCTATTTACGCATTTCTCCAGTTATGCTTTCCCCAATGTCTCATTTATTAGGGGGCGGGGGAGGGGGTATTGCTATCAACACCAAGCACCATTTCGGATTGCTACAGAGCAGATGGAAAAACTCAATAACACTTATCCTGATTTAGGAATCGAAACCAGTACCTGCACTAGATAACGGGTAAGTATCTTTTTCTGCTAGAAATTATGGACTAAGATTTAAGGCTAGGCTCAAACTAGCGGCGGCGACCTCTCGCGACCGGCCCTAGTACAATCTATGGTCCAGAGCGAAGAGGCATGGGAAGCGGTCACCTCCTTCTGCGAAACAGTAATGCTAGCGAAGGAGGATGCCGAACGTGTGAGAGAGAGGGAAACCTCACGACCCAGCCGCCGCAACAGAAGAAGACGCCCCAGGCGTCGGGAGTCGCAAGGCGATTTCCGGCCACCGTAGGCGCGGGCCTGCGGACGGCGAGCATTGGGTGGCTCGCCGTCCGATCAGAACCAGGCCCGGGTCGGCGGCGCGCTGTTTTCCACGCGAACCTCAAGGAGATGTCAGCATGGGAGACGGGGCCCGCTAAGGCCAGTGCCTGCCGGGGTGCGGAATCCGTTCGAAAGAGACGCCGCAGCCCTGGAAAGTAAAGAAAAAAAAAAATGCCCAAACTAGCAGGTATAACATACAAACTAACACTGCACCATCCCATACATTTTGTCACTGAGAAAATAAGTTCGCACTAAGCGTTTCCAAACGTCTTTTATAATGCGCACAGCAAAGGAGTAGAACTCACTGCCTGCGTCTGTGTTTCCAAATGCTTACAACCATAATCTCTTCAAAGTTAGAGTGAACAGGCTCCTTCTGGGTAAGCTCGCTCCGTCGTAGACTTTGTCTCTGTCATTTCTGACCTCGACTAGAGTCAAAAGCACACCCATCGCAAATAAAAAATTAAAAATGTAAGGTCAGGGTCCTCTGGGATCTTAGTCCATTATGGACCTCCGCTTAAAGTTTAACTTAAATCACCAAACCACCAAAAAAACCATAACAACATTAACCCAAACACAATTCTACAAAACCGACAAAATAAGAAATGAATCGCAAAGTAAATGAAAGTCTTGAAGAGCGACTATTACGTTGGTAACAATAAGGGATACAGTTAAAAGGTTTCTTGCATTTATTGCCTTCAGTCCAGTCTATTACTTGCTACTAGGGTGGGGAATATTGAGAATCCAATTTAGTTTCGGCCTAAATTTCGGTTTCGGCCTACCGTTCTCCGAAACCGGACGCTCAAAGGCCGCTCGATATCATGTCAATACCTATGGATGAGCTCATTCATGGAGGCTAAGCTACATGCAAACTATTGTCGGTTTATCGATGAGGTTGGTTACAACGGGCTTTTGTTTGAGAAGTGGGACACACCTGAGGATGTTTCAAATGTTAAAACGATTTGAACGTGTTGAAGTTCCTTGAAACTTTTCTTGGAATCTAAAGTTTTAATCTGATGACCATTTCAAAATATGATAATTAAAGAGCGCATCAAAGTTCAGGAGTGGAGACTAGTGACGTCACTTGTTGATAAAAAGTGTACTAGTGCTTGAAATCACGAGTAACGTCTTATTTTTTATTTGCGTGACAAAAGAAAAAGAATTGTCTAATATTGTTTGGTAATCGAACTGACATAAAAATCATGAAAATTCCCTATTATTTTGGACATTAAACACGTCTTGGCTTTTGAAGGCCAACACTATTTTTACGGTCCTCATAAGATCGGAAACAAAGATTTGCTTTCAGAATATAATACCGTAAAAGCGTGTTTCAAATACGCTCACAGTAATCCGATTTGGGGACAACCTTCAGATATTTTCTAAAGAGTATGAAATATTGTTACAACGAATAATTCCGTGACTTTAAATTTTCACACAATGTTACGACACCAATGCCATTTGTAAGCGATTTTGTGCTATTTATTATTTTGTTAAAACAAATACGAAGCCAACCCTTGAGTATTTAGAAATTTACACAAATAGGTACAAGTATTCGTAAACATATTATCATACTTACTATGATATTTGCGGGCTTCGATTACTAAAATTTATGTTCTCTAGTGGTACATAGGCGGACTTAATGCAACAAGGCATTCTCTACCAGTCAACGTCGGCAGTTGTTGAACAAAAGATAAATATTTTTTTATTATTGAGGCTCACATATACCTACATACAATGTAATGTCTTTGATTAATATTTTGACATTAATTCATTTTTACCATTGACATTTATAATAATTCACATATAATAATTTGTAATTAATTCTTTACTTTGCATAATATTTGCACGCCATAGTATGTGGCAAACATGTCTGAACTTTTTCTAGTCTAATGTTATCCTGCATGCACGTTTTTTAATCTTGTATGTGTACACATGTTTGGGCAAATAAATTTATCTTTATCTTTATCTTATCTTAATGTAAGAAATATTAGATTTATTTTTATATAACCATCAACAACCTGTGTTGCTAGTGGACTGCTGTAATCTTGATCCACAATACCCTACATTTAAAAACACCTTTCTACCAGAAAGAAACCGAAAATAAACAAGAGAAGCACTTATAATTCAATTCTGACTCTGAACTGCCGAAACCTGAAAATTTTCAATTTAACAAGAAAACTTTTTCATTCCCTCGGTGAGAAGTTTACCGGATTTTTGAGAAATACCCGACTTTAAATAAACGTAGTTATTCGTCAACTAGATGGTTGGATTTTTGTTAAAGATCTACTTAATCTAGATTGGAGTAGTTTTGATTGCAAGACAATAGCGGCTGAGAAGGATTGATTTGGAGACTTTATGCGAGGAAAGTCTTTGTTATAAATACTTTTTAGGATTCCGTGCTCGAAAGGTAACCAACGGAACCTCACTCACTATTACTCCTCCGATGTCCGTCCGTCCATCCGCCCATCTGTCCATTCATCCACCCGTTGTCTCTTTCAGTGGGCTGTAGCTCAAGAACCTTGATAGGTATATACATGTTTTTTTTTTATTATTCAGCTTTTGCCGCTAAAACAGCAAATAATATATTTTTTTTTCGATTTATGGTTAGGAACCCTTTGTGTGTGAGTCCGGCTCGCACTTGGTCGGTTATTAGGGTTCTGTACCCGAAGGATAACCAACGGAACCCTATTAATAAGCCTTCGCTGTCCCTCCGTCTGTCTGTCTGTCTGTTAGCGGGCTGTATCTCAAGAACCGTAATAGGTAGAGAGCTGAAATTTTCACAGAATGTGTATTTCTATTGCCGCTATAACAACAAATAATAAAAATTAAGGTTAATGGCATGGAACCCTTCGTGTGCGAGTCCGACTCGCACTTGGCCATTTTATTTTTAAAACTAATCAGTTTTTCGACATCAAGAACTAATTCAATAGGATCTAGAAAATTACAAAATGTACCGAAGTCTACCCCAAAAACATTTTCACGTAAAACATTGAACTTTTTTAAACAAACGACGATAACTGAAAAAGGAATACACGAACAGGTTTAGTTAGTATTAAAAGGTTCTGAAGGCTTTACAAATAAAGGACGGTACACACGTGACCACTCCGTATCGAACAAACTTTTACAAGACTCAACCGGGTAAATAAATACATGTGTAGGGTACTTGCGAAAATAGCGTACCTACTCGTGTAGTGGTATATGTATACAAACACAAGTGCACTCCTTCTTCCATCACTCTCACACGAGTGATAAAAGGAAGAGAGAGAGAGTAGGAGTGCACCTGTGTTTGCGCACATACTTGCGTACTATAAAATGTACTGAAATCGGTCAGGAGGACTGTATATTATATTTATAAATAAATCTATCTCACACGAGTGATAAAAGGAAGAGAGAGAGAGTAGGAGTGCACCTGTTTTTGCGCACATACTTGCGTACTATAAAATGTACTGAAATCAGTCTAGAGGACTGTATATTATATTTATAAATAAATCTATCTCACACGAGCGATAAAAGAAAGAGAGAGAGAGAGAGAGAGTAGGAGTGCACCTGTGTTTGCGCACATACTTGCGTACTATAAAATGTACAGAAATCGGTCAGGAGGACTGTTTATTATATTTATAAATAAATTTATCTCACACGAGCGATAAAAGAAAGAGAGAGAGAGAGATTAGGAGTGCACCTGTGTTTGCGCACATACTTGCGTACTATAAAATGTACTGAAATCGGTCAGGAGGACTGTATATTATATTTATAAATAAATCTATCTCACACGAGCGATAAAAGAAAGAGAGAGAGAGAGAGAGTAGGAGTGCACCTGTGTTTGCGCACATACTTGCGTACTATAAAATGTACAGAAATCGGTCAGGAGCTCGTGGCTAGATAATAACAGCCGCACGGGTCGATCTTCAAGGTTAAGCAATGCTTGCTAAGGTTGGTCTGTGGATGGGTGACCATCTTAACATACCAAGTTTCCTCCGTGCCTTGGAAAGCACGTTAAACCGTTGGTCCCGGCTGTCGGGACGGGACGGGGGGCCGGGCGGGTGACTGCCAAAGATCTCTTTGGCAGTCATTACGGATAGGTAGAAGCCAGTAAATCTGACTCGAGTCTTGCCATGAAGTACCGTGTTACCCAGTTAATGGGTTGTGGAGGTCTGGTAGGCAGCCGCTCCTCGTAAAATACTGGTATTCAACTAAATCCGGCTTTACTGGAAGCCGACCCCAATATAGTTGGGAAAAGGCTAGGAAGATGATGAAATCTCATGATTTTCTGGTAGTTCGAGTACTTTATTTGAGCTGCACAAATGTTCTTACTTGGGTGTTGTTCGTCGGATCTTTGATCTCCTAAAAGTGCGCGAGTTGAAATATGCAATAACTCCCAATAGGTACCTAGTCAGTGAGGAAACACCGGCCTCATGAATTTTAATTTGGGAAAAACTGACTTGGGAAAGTGTTATTTTAAATAACTTACAAAATAAATATACCTAATGTATTAGGTATTTATCATTTAAACTCACGCATTATCTCATCGCGTGTGCTTTAATATGGCTCGATAGACTGAATTTCTTTATAAAAAATAAATAAATATAATTCCCAAATCATAGCTAAGACAATGCAGTTGGCTGGCGGAATAACAGGAGATATCTCTTTGAATATTTCGTTTCGCGTTTTTCGTTGATCGTATCGAAGCGTTTTTTTTTTTCGCATGTTTCAACGTATATTAAAAGATGTATCCCAAAACACCAGACTGTGGGCCAAAGCTCTTCGAATAAAACTAAAGCAGCCAGCATTATCAATATTTTTCTCCTCTCCCCAAAGTGAAATTAAACTTCCATTACAAAATATTATTGCTCACGCTTAACCCCCAGGCGATCCTACAAATTATACCCACGGATAGTGTTGCCAGGCGTCCGGGTAAAGCCGGACACAGTCAGGCTTTTTGGTGGTGAGTTCGGCCAAATTAGCCCTTGTCCGGCCAGTCCGGCTTTTGTTAGGCTTTTTTTTAATTTGAGCATTTTTTTATATTAGTTATGGTGTTGATTTCCGCTCCACTTACCTCACCTTGTATCGCTAGCTATTATCTACTACTATCACATGCATATTCCCATATGCATGCGATATTTTTATTTGCAAAATGAAATACTTATTAGCTGTAGTAAACAATGATGAAATTATTTTTTAAATACCTTCATCCGCAATGAAGTTATAAAGCTTCAAAGATTACAATTAGAAAGAGAAGTCCGATGGAAATTTTGACGTCATCGCCTATGACGCCTATACATACAGCTGCCATAGAAAACAGCGTTTTCGCGAGAGGGATAGATATATTTGTTTAAAATAATTATGTCTCCTTCGTTTTTCGAGTAATTTTGATTCTACTTACACTGTTAGTATTATATTTTTGTACCTATATAGGTACTTAGGTAAACTCTATAGATGATTAATATGTTTTTCATGCATATTCCTTATTATAGAAATTATATTAGTAATGAATACTGAATGATTAATATAAGAAGTCGGTTAAATGGGACCTACATTCAATTTATTTTTTTATTTCATTAGAGTTGAAAGTAAATTTTATGGTAAATGATAAAATATTTACCATTTACATTAAAAAAATGGTAAATTTTTTAGTCTTTATCTAAGACTAAAAAATTAGCGAAGTCCGGCCTTTTTACCCAAATGTCGAGTTAAACTGGCTCGTCTTTTCAGTTCGAAGACCTGGCAACCCTACCTACCCACGGAGCAAGGAACCGCTTACTCATCGCGTTCCAATACATTTGCTAAGTGGGTTTGGAGCGCAGAGGTCTGCAAGGGTCGAGCCAATTCAACTTGCTCTTCGACAACTTTGCATGTGACTAACACGAGGTGCCTGAATATGATGGGGTAATGTGTATGGATGGATGTACTTGTACCTATGTTTTAATAAAAAATGTGGTTTTATAGAATGAAAAACTTCGTGGTAACCTTACAATTGGCAACCACTGGTACTGGTAGAAAGCTGAAATTTGGCGTGCAGGTTCCTTGGGGAGTGTTGGAGAGGACTAAGAGAGGATTTTCCGAAATTCCTACGAGAATGGGAAAACGTCGCGGGCAAAAGCTACTTTCAATATGTTTCAGTTCATCTATTTGGTTTGTTCAAGCTAGCTAAAGGTACAGTTTAAATAAGTTAGTGGTCTTAGGAACTGAATTAGTAAATATAGCTTCTAAAAAAGTAAGTGGTTTTAGCAACTAAGTTGATTTGCTGTTGGATCGAACCTTTTCTCCGAAAACAGAACCAGAATTCTGAGAAAAAAAAAACCATTCATTCAAACTTTTCCCCACTCCAATATTTGCGTCAGAGCTTAAAAAGCTTTCCTAAATAAGACGCTTACCTCACGGTCCTTTTAAATAAAATCCTGAAGCAGTACAGAACAATTTTCTATAAATAAATCCTAACATATTTTTTGTGCATGTGCCTCAAATATTAAATTCATAGGAAAAATCAGATTACCACGGTCCAACGGATTAAGGCCCGGTGAAGTGGATTTTGTGAACCTGAAAATGCTATGAATACATATGAAAATTTATAGAAAGGGTAGGTGTTCTACACTTTTGCTTTTTATGGTTTCGTAGCCTACGTCTATTCAAGCCACTTATCCCCCGCTGTCCGTCCGTCCGTCCGTCCATCGGTCCATCCGTCCATCCGTCCATCCGTCCATCCGTCCATCCGTCCATCCGTCCATCCGTCCATCCGTCCATCCGTCCGTCCGTCCATCCGTCCATCCGTCCATCCGTCCATCCGTCCATCCGTCCATCCCGTCCATCCGTCCATCCGTCCATCCATCCATCCATCCATCCATCCGTCCATCCGTCCATCCGTCCATCCGTCCATCCCGTCCATCCGTCCATCCGTCCATCCGTCCATCCGTCCATCCGTCCATCCCGTCCATCCGTCCATCCGTCCATCCGTCCATCCGTCCGTCCGTCATTTGTCTGTCTATCAGCGGGCTATCTCTCAAGAATAGGTAAAAGTTGACATTTTCACACAGTGTGTATTTCTGTTGACGATATAAGAACAAAATAATAAAAATATGATGGTACTATTTGACCCACGCAACTTCGTCTGCGTCACAATTTCATTACTGCTCCGCTCCTATAGCCTTTCTCGATAAATGGGCTATCTAACACCGAAATATTTTTTTCAAATCGGACCAGTAGTTTCTGAGATAAGCACGTTCAAGCAAACAAACAAACAAACTCTTCAGCTTTATATATTAGTAAGTATAGATGAACACCTCATGCGCGAGTCCGACTCGCAATTGGACGGTTTCATTCGCGTATTTTGTCTTTGACTTTTTTCTGGATTTAGGTCTTATTTTACACTGTATACCTTGCGGATCCTGGTATTGTTATAAAGGAGGCTGTTAATGCGTTTTTATTCCAGAAGTTTTTAGTAGGTTGAAATCAATAGGCTAGTTCTTTTTTTAACCGACTTCCAAAAAAGGAGCAGGTTCTCAATTCAGTGGGTAGCGGTGTTTTTGGTTTTGTTTCTTTGTTTTTTAACACTGACTTCCGAAATTAAGGTTATTTTATTCTTTGAGTGTTTTGTTTGGAAGTCGGTTATATTTTTTATAACAAGTTTTTTATTTTTCACTTTTAAGTGGAAGTTAATACTTGGACGACGTCTTGGTCAACGCAGAAATTGAAATAACCAAAAATGCTCATAAAATAAAAACTAGGTACTGAACCAAACTGAATCATATTTTTACGGGACCAAATGGCAAGTATACTGCATCGAACAAAAAAAGAGATCATCGGATCAGAAATTTCGGAGTAATCGGTGGACATACATAAAAAAAACTAGTTCTTTTTGATCGACCAGCTCAAAAAGAACTAGTGTTTTTAGTTATCACGCAGCGGGGAGGAATAAGAAAAATACGATTTAGAGAGCAAAATAGAATCTTTTACTCGTGTATTTTCTTACTCCTCTAACTTAATTAATTAGTTGAGGGTGCTTTTCTAGCGGTCACTACTGTTAATTCTGGATTTCACGAATTCCCCTTTGTGTTGCCTTTCGCTTGCGGGACGTTATTTCTTCTCCAATAAACATCCCATCGCGGGGGGGCGATGGGCTGTTTGTGGTTCTACCATCGGACATCTAGATGCACTGCAGGTTACCATCCCTATCTTATTTCTATTTTACAAATTCACACTAAGCGTTTACAAACGTCTTTTATAATACGCACTCCAAAGGAATAGAACTCTCTACCTGCGACTATGTTTTCGAAAGCATACAACCCTAATCTCTTCAAAATTAGAGTGAACAGGCTTCTTCTGGATAAGCCATCGTTGACTTTGTCTTTGTCTTGTCTAATGTTATAAAGAGGAAAGATTTCTATTTTTGTATGTAACGAATAAACTTAAAAACTCCTGAACCGATTTCAAAAATTCTTTCAGCAATGTATAGCTACATTATCAGCGTTTATCATACGCTATATTTTATCCCCGTACGCCCACGGGTACGGGAACTACGCGGGTGAAACCGCGTGACATCGGCAAGTCTCAAATAAAAAAAATACGTGATACAAAGTAAGGCCATACCATTGTTAGAATATAAACCAATCGGCAAGGTGCAAGCAAGACTGACTGTATCAGATTTCGCAAGATATACGTCTACTATTGGTAATGTATTGCAAATTAACATCGTTCAGTAAGTAAATAAAAGTGTACTATAGTCTGTTTTTGAATCCCGGAGACTAAATTGAAAAGTGCAAATGGCAAACTGACAAAGATTACAATAGCATTTAAGTCAATTTTGACATTTGCACTTGTCAATTTAGTCCCCGAAATTAAAAAAAAACAGACTATAGTTCCTGTATAATTAGGCGCGATTATTACCTATGCAAATAAATAATAATAATGAAGGCTTTAATTTTAAAATGGCTACACCTATGTCTGGTCGGCCTCCTCGGGGAGTCTGTAGACGACTAGCCTCGTTATTCAGGTAGATACGATGACAGAGGCACCACATTTAATCAAACCTTATAATCCCCAAAGTTGAAGAGGGTTTCATTAGTTCTGTATGTCACGCAATAGCACGTTTTCAATTAATTTCATGTCTGTAAAATGCTGACGTTTTTGGATTTCAAAATTTGGTTTTTCACCCTAAGGTCGACTGATATTCGTTTCACCTTTGTGTTTGTAAAGTTTTAAAAAAAAATACTACTATCATAATAGTAAGCAGCACTAAGCAGACATACCCAGGAGCTTCGCGTCACGGAGATGAAGATGCTGTGGTGGATGAGTGGCGTAACGCGATCCGATCGCATACGCAACTCTTACATCCGAGGTAGTCTTGGTGTCCGTGACGTGGGGGAAAAACTGCAAGAGTGTCGTCTGCGATAGTATGGCCACATCATGCGCCGCCCTATGGAGTACGTTGGTCGGAGATGCATGAATATGGCTGTTCTTGGGACTAGGTCCCGTGGTCGCCCTCGCAAGCGCTGGCTGGACGTTGTCAAGTCCGACATGAGAGTCAATGGAGGAAGCTAAGTAGGAAGGCGGTCCCTGGCAATAGCCGGGATTAACGCCAGGTGGAAGAAGACTAATAACATAATAATTATAATTTATACTTCGGCTTCGGCTGTGCGCACAGCCAAAGTGTGAAACTCTCTGCCAGCGTCTGCGTTCCCTTCCATATATAACATGTCTGCCTTCAAAGCAAGAGTGAACAGCCATCTTCTGGGCACGCTCGCTCTATCATAGACCTCATCCAGCTTGTCATCAAGCGTGATCGAGGCCTTGAGCAAGCCTATTACTAAATAAAAAAAAAACTCAATTATGACTTCATTCAATAGGCGAAGAAAGTGAAGAATTTTTGGATATAATTTGAGCAGAACTTAAGAAGGCTCTTAGAGACCTTAGGGGCTGTTGTCAAGTGTCATCCGTCATAAAAGTTTTCGAATACCGTCCGTCGTTATTAGGGAGGAAAGAAGTGCGACCCTTTTGAAGCTTTCATCTCAACTTTAATAAGTTTTTTTTCGAGAATTTTTTATGTCTAACTAGATTATGCCCGCGACTTCGTCCGCGCATATCGCGTTTTTTTCCGTTTCCGTAGGAATTTCGGGAAATCTTCTCTTACTGCTCCCCACTCTCCCCAAGGAAGCTTTTATTTTTAGGATAGGAAATCATCAAATGACTCCTCCTGCTCTGGGTACAGCAGGAGGGAGTGTCCGACTCTTACTGACCAAAACCCATCCGTATTCCTCCTAGTGCCCTTTGCGTTCCAGGGTACGGTGCCTCTTTCGAACGAAGTCCGCAGCCCCAGCAGGCACTGGCCCTAGTGGGTCCCGTCCCCAAGGAACTTACTAGCCAAATTTCAGCTTTCTGCAACCAGGAGTTTCAGCTGTGCGTTGTCTGTCTGTCCCTCAGAAACGGAAGAGTTTTATGATTATTATAAGTATCTTGCTACGCTCGCATTTGTCACAATCTCACCTGATGGAAAGTAATGATGTGGTCAACGATGGAGCTCTTAACCGAGATTAAGCTACTTCACGAGATTACCCTCACTTTTGACTTAAAGGCCTCCAAGTTGTAGAAATCGAGAAACAGACTCCGGCGGGGAATTTCACTCTTTAACTGAACGCACATTGAAAGTATGCTAAAAAAACTGGCCAAGTGCAAGTCGGGCTTGCATACGAAGAGTTCCGTTCCATGAACCTGATTTTTTATTATTTGTTGTTATAGCGGCAATACAAATACACAATCTGTGAGAATTTCAACTGTCTACTAAGTACAGCTCACTGACAGGCAGACGAACGGATGGACGAATGGACGGACAGCGCAGGCTTAGTAACAGAGTTGCGTTGCAAGAAAAATAATATGCAAGAAAGATGTCGTGAGGCGATAAAACTGCTGACGATTTTAAGAACTTATTTTTTTTCTGGAAGTTAGAAATAAGTTGACTTTAAGCCATAAAAATGCTGGTCGGCCTAAGATTAAAACAACATCGAATTCAGAAATTATGAAAAACTACATTCTGAAATGTTCATAGCGAAAAATGGAAACATTAATTAATTTATGAACAAGCACATTTGTGCGACATCACAGTTCGACGTCATACACAATTTTTTTTTTTTTTTTTTTGCTGTTCTTTTATCTGCCATCAGTCTTCATTGACTATAATCAGGTGTGTTTACGGGTCAATGACTTGTAGAGTGCTTCCTCCAGCGAGGAAAGCTACTCTTCTCTGCAACATAGTTATCGTCTGTTGTGCAGCCTCAATATATCATGCCTCTTGAGTCGGTTGGAGTAATTTTGGAACATCAGTTGGACTGCTAGTTCATTTGGGTGACGAGACAGACACTCTTTGTATTTTCCCGCAGTCAATCAAATTTCTTCCTTAACCGTGGTCATATTTAACTGTAGGTGTATTTCGTTATTTGTGATGAACCAGTGAGCATTGCTAACTGTTATTAGTATGGTGTTCTGCAGACGTTGGAGCATCGAGATATTTGAGTCACTGGCAATACCCCACAACTGTATGCCATACATCCAGATAGGTTTGAGGACAGATTTGTATATAAGTAACTTGTTGTCTGTGGATAATCTACTGTTGCGACCAAGCAGCCAGAGTGCGAAAAATGGAAACATTAATTAATTAATGAACAAGCACATTTGTGCGACAGTCCGACGTCATACACAAATTGGAACAATTTCTGGGGACGACATTTAACTTTGTGTCGGTGCGACGCTCAATTCAAATGTCAGTTTAATTTTTCAAGCCCAACTAAAATGACCAAAGGCATCGTGGCGTATTTGATATTTTCATAGTTTTCAGGTGAGGAGTTCGAAATAAATTACGTCTTTATGAACGATCACAAATTGACTAATCAAACTCACGACATTCCATCAACCAGGAATGACAGGCACTGTGGAATTCTGCAAGCTTTATCACAATTTCTCAAATCAAAACCTTGTTTATTTTTTAAGTATGGTAATCCTTCTTTTTAGAATGAATTATTCAGAGGCAACAGCTAGTGTAATATAGGTACCAGTCTGCGTATTTCTAAATCCATGTACACATAAAAACAACAGTTATCATTTGTTTTGCCTTTGTTTGATCATATTATCCTCATTTGCTCGAGTTGTTTTATTTTAAGAACCCTCCAACAAGATGACAGAACAGACCCTTGCGGTCAGATGTATCAAAATGGAGGTATCCATTACAACAAAGAATAGACAAAAGACTAACACTTTTACGTATGTTTATGACACACTTGTTTTTCAAAAAAATACTGATATTGCTTTTTCTACTAGAACTAAAACTAAAGTAAAGTAAGTACTAGTAAGTAGTAGTAGTAGTTTTAAAACTAAAGTATGGCTTAAAAATAAAAAGGAAAGTAAATAATAAAGTATTGCTGGAGAGGCTGCTTATAAATAACAGAACAATATTCCAGATTCATAACCCTGACTAAGACAAATCGGTGTCTTCACTCACTGTAGGTACTAAAGCCTGTTCCTTTCTGACATTAATCTTTGTCAGGTACGAGGCACAAGAAAATTACGGACGAGTAAACATTAAAATTGTACAGAAATATAATATATTTTTAAAAACAAATTGATGAAATCTTTGAAAGTTTCCAGTTTTCAGACAAATCTTTACTTTATATAGATAGATCTTTTGTGGCATAGCTACTCGACCACCGTTTTGGAAAATTTTCAAAGTAGGGACGCACGATGAAATGAGGGTACTTAAACCAACAAAATATGTTAGCCACATGGTGCCCTAAAGTGACACGTCGTCGAGATATTTGAAGAAAAAGTCACCATCCGAGTGTGATGACTAATATTGATTATAAATTAAATAAGAATATGCTTATGCAAACCCTTCCGCCGCTACGCCTCTGTTACGCCACTCCGCAGTTCAGTTACTACGCGCTCGGCCGAAATCGTGCGATATCCCCGCGTTCACTAAAACTACAATATCTCTGAAATTACGCATCGCAGCTCTACAAATCTTGTGTCATTCAAATTGGTATAAAGTAAGCTATCTAATTAATTATAGTTTTGTTTAGTTTTGTCATTGAATCTATTGTAAAGGTTTAATTCAAATATTCCAGCTTGACTAAGCAATTTTTTGGAGAAAATTAAATATTAGAGCGAGATAGGAAAAGAAAACGAGGCAGACAGTTTAGAAGATGGGACGATGAAATAAAGGCAATAGCAGGAAAAACATGGACGAGGAAAGCGCTAAACAGAACCGAGTGGAAAGAGATGGAGGAGGCCTTTGCCAAAGCTGGGCAAACAGACGAAGCTGTCGGTGTCAACGACTCAACAGAGTCTCTAATTTAATATTATTTTGTAAACTTTAATTTTGTCTGAATAAAGGCTTATATTATATTATTATTATTATTAAATATTAGAGCGAGTGAATACCACCTTATAAAGTACCTACTACTAACTCGCACCGCAAGTCACAATTTGTTTGTTGTTGTAATTTTATTGTTTCTTAAACACACAGTTACGGGTTGATTGGTTATTGAGTGCGTTCCTTCAAATAGCCTGTTCTAGAGCTTATATTTTTATTCCCGGTAACATATTAGAAGGTATTTGCACCATGTGTAGCCTCATTTCATGTCCAGGCTATCTCTTTCCGTTCCAGGTTGCCTGGAAGTGACTGCGAATTGCGATAAAGTCGCCAGTTGTATATTTTTTAGTTTAAGGTTTTCTTTGATATTTTGGTGTTCAATAAAGCATGTATAAATAAATTATCTATTTATACGTATAACCAGACAGATGCTTTGTAGGTAACGATCCGGTTTTGATATTTTACCATGATAAACCCATATTTACAAATGACAGTCAATCTACATTTCGAAAATAGAAGGCCATTTTATCATAATTACCAATCATTAATAATTTTATCATTTTCATCAACATGGAAAGGCAATTTTTTATAATAATTCTGGAAACATTGATAAGGCTTATGGACCTTATGGATACATTAAATTTTTGATAAACAAGACAATTTCAGCAGAAATCCAATTAATTTACATGCTATGGGTCACACGCTTGAGCGGCATATTTTTTTTTTATGTTGTTTCTGTTTTTAACCGACTTCTTCAAAAAGGAGGAGGTTCTATGTTCGGCTGTATGTATCTTTTTTTTATGTATGTTCACATACAGTTGAAATTTTCACAGAACGTGTATTTCTACTGCCGGTATAACATAAATAATAAAAAATAATTGATTTGTCTTGTTTTGAACACCGACTTCCGAAATTAAAGTTTATTTTTACTTTGTAGTGTTTTGTTTTTGGAAGTCGTCTACCGTTCGCACGGCGGTGATTTGGCGACAACTGGGTTTACACAGCACCTGAGTGAGGCGGCGGATGCGGCTCAGCAGCGGTACCCTTCTGCCCAATTGGTGTTACTGGGGGACTTCAATGCCCACCATCAGGAGTGGCTCTTCCCATACCAGTGCACAGACCATGCTGGACGAGAGACGCGAAAGCTAGCGCTTGCGTTAAATCTTACCCAGCTGGTCCAGGGGGCAACGAGGGTGCCGGATGTTGATTCGCACACTGCCAATTGCTTGGACCTTTTGCTGACAACAGATCCAGACCGCTATTCGGTGTCGATTTCATCACCACTGGGTAGTTCTGACCACTGTCTGGTGAAGTCTGTGTCTGTCTACTCTCCGCCCGATCCTAGCCCAAGAGGCGCCCGGCGGGTATGGCGATACAAGTCAGCAGATTGGGATGGCATGCGATCTTTCTTCGCATGTTACCCTTGGCAGCCTACTTGCTTTTCTTCCACTGATGCTACGAGTACGTCGTGCGCGGATGCCGTGACGGATGTGTTGCGGAGGGGAATGGAGTACTACATTCCGTTCTCTGACATAGCAATATCTGGCAAAGCTCGTCCTTGGTTTGGTGCCGAGTGCAATCGCGCTGATGCGCATAAGCACGCGGCGTACCTAGCATGGGTCGACGCTCGTACGCGCAAAGCAAATGACGTGAGTCAGAAGAAGAGAGCCTTTAATAGGGCTGCTAAGTCCTGTAAGAAGGTGTTGCGGAGGGCTCGGTTTGACCACATTAGCCGAATAGGGAACAAACTTGCTTCATACCCAGCAGGTAGTAAGGCTTTTTGGTCCCTGGCTAAGTCGGTCGAATCGAACTTCTGCCGCCCCTCACTACCACCACTGCTGAGACCCGACGGGACGCTGGCCCACTCCGCTGAGGAGAAAGCTAACTTGTTTGCTTCTTTGTTTGCGGAATCTTCGCGTCTAGATCCTGGTGGCGCGACGCCCTCCGCCTCTCCTGGTGAATGCGAGTCGAGTATGTCGAACATTCGCATTCATCAGAAGGACGTCCGTAGGGTACTGCGTAACCTAGACGTGAACAAGGCTAGTGGTCCCGACGGGATACCGGTAATTGTTCTGAAGACTTGTGCGCCTGAGCTGTCTCCGATCTTGACACGCCTATTTCGCCTTTCGTTCGAGACTGGAAAAGTGCCGAAGGCTTGGAAGCAAGCTAACGTGCAGCCCGTGCCCAAGAAGGGTAGTCGAGCTGACCCGTCGAATTATAGGCCCATTTCGGTAACGTCCATACTCTGTACAATTCAAAGCATTTTATTTCAAATAAACCATTCACAGGCACTTTTGAAACGTCAAGGTCGGTCTGTCAAAAACATGGAAGCTATTTACACGTTCCAAAGCGTAGATCTCTATGGAGAAGAACGTGCAAGAAACTCCACGGACACTCTTTTAAATCATGTTCTGTTTTACAAAATTCCAAGTTACATATACACAAGCTTCTGCATGTGAGGACAATGCAAAGGAAAAAAAAAGGGCTTATTATAAGAATTTTAAATATAAAGATTAAAATAAGCCAATGGCAGTTAAGAGATGACCAGTCTCAACCGACGGCGCCTGTTCACGAACATGACGCGTGAATCGGCACCTTTCAGCTCAACCATTTCGAAGGGAACCGAATGATCAAACCCACGCGCCGCCATCAGCGAGACATTTGAGTGAGCATGACATGCTCTCAACCACCATGCTCGTTCATGTCCAACAAGTAAAACTATAACTACTCACATAAAATGTAAATGGTTTCATGGTACTCACATTTACAAAATTTGAAAAATATGCTTCTACTTTACACAAAACTATGGTTGTCAATGACCAAATAATGAAAAATAAATTAATAAAGAGAACGATTAAGTTCTTACATCAAAAAGAATAAATAAGTAATTAATATAATAATATAATTTGTATGTATATAAGAATAAATAAACGAAATAATGTAAGAACCTCTAAAAGGAGCGAGCATCTCTTCCAAATATAAAAACATAAAAACCTAAAAAGTGGACCTAAGCAGCTGTGACTGTGGAGCAGGACCAGCATTTAGCCAAGCGTTTTCATCGAGGATATAATCTTCCAGTTTATAATACGCTTGTCTACATAGTGTACGTTTTATGCATGCTTTAAATTTTCTCTCTATCTATCTCGATCTACTAGCGTATGCCATTCACATCTGGAGTGAGGCCATAGAGAAGCACGGGGAGGCACTGGCGGTCTCCCTTGACATCTCGATGGCCTTCGACAGGGTCTGGCACGATAGCCTTATTAGTAAGCTTCCTTCCTTCGGTCTGCCCGCCGGTTTGTGTGATTGGATCACAGATTTCCTGAGGGATCGTTCTATCCGAGTGGTCATAGATGGCTGCTCGTCTGGACTGCTGGATATTAATGCCGGGGTTCCTCGGGGGTCGGTGCTTTCGGCAACACTGTTCTTGCTGCATATTAATGATCTGCTTAAACCCGGTACCTTTGGGTATGCAGACGACAGCACTGTTGCTGAGAGATACGTGTCCGCACGAGCTGGTGGGTCGCAGGTCCGGTCTCTCCGAGAGGCAATGGTTGAGCTCTTGAACGTGTCCTTACAGGCGGTCTCTGAATGGGGCGATGCCAATCTGGTCAAGTTCAATGCTGCTAAGACCCAAGCGTGTCTATTTTCCGCCAAAAGGAGCCAATTCCGCCCACCTCTATCTTTCCGCGGTGAAACCGTGCCGATAACCGACCATCTTGAGCTTCTTGGGGTTACATTAACATCTACTCTCAATTTTGGCCCTTACATAGAGGCAAAAGCTCAAGTTGCTGCAAAGAAGTTGGGGATTCTGGCTAAGGTGAGACGGTACTTCACGCCGGAACAGCTGCTCAAACTCTATCAAGCGCAAGTTCGGTCGTGTATGGAATACTGCTCTCATCTTTGGGATGGATCTGCCAGATACCAGCTTGATGACGAGCCAAGAGGATCATCGGCAATGAGAGGCTCGTCGCGTCGAAGCTCCAAAGTCTTGAACATCGACGACGAGTTGCTAGCCTGTCGGTTTTCTACCGGTTGCATTTTGGGGAATGTGCGACGGAATTGCATAATTTAATTCCGCCAAGCCCGTTCCATCATCGGACCACAAGACGAACGGCGATGCGCCACCGGTACATGGTGGACATCCCACCCATATGCACAAAACGTTTTGGGAACACATTCATAGTGCGTACAGCTAAGGAGTGGAACTCCCTTCCGGAGTCTGTGTTTCCTGACAGCTACAACCTGGGAGTCTTTAAATCAAGAGTGAATAGGTTATTTCTAGGCAAGCGTGCTCCATCTTCGACCACATCCTCGCTTACCATCAGGTGAGATAGTGGTCAAACGCGTGCCTATCAATAGAAAAAAAAAGTCGGTTTAATTTTTTGTTAAAAAGTTTTTTATAAAGCCACAAGCACAGCGTGCCGGTGTGATATTATGTTATGAACTGGTGTAAACAATCAACAGACATGCGATTACAGAAATCCCGATCCATTTGCTATCATTTATTGAAGAGTTCCGTTGCCTACCTCCGAAGTTCTTCATCAAATCTTCACCAAATTTAAATGGGACCAGTCCGAGAAAATACTCTTCCAAATAAAGAATCATCCAAATCGGTTAACAATTGGCGAAAATATCGCTGAACAAACATTTTTCATGGGATCCCATCATCAGATCCTGATTTATTATCCTGATATATTTACCTTCCATCATCAGCTCAGCAACATAAGATGATGATTACCAGGCACAAATATCTGAATTGCGTTAGAAAGTTTATGAAAACTGTATGTGCTTATAAAATTTGAGGGTTTCTCTCGATTTTCATGGGATCCCATCAGCAGATTGTGACTTGGCGACAACGGGACCACCTCAGGAGTATAGGCTTTTGAATAAAAAAATAAATTTTAAAATCAATCTAGAATTGACGGAGAAATCGCTGAACATACAAAACAAAAAATACAAAAAAAAAGATACATACAGCCGAACATAGAACCTCCTCCTTTTTGAAGAAGTCGGTTAAAAATATGATAAACTTAATCAAATCTCCATAGAATGTGACTGAGAAGGTAGCAAGGGACATTTCATTCGCCTTTACGTTTCATACCTATTCTAATTTTCATCAGCAGCCCAAATAGGATGCCGTCCTTATTCTGCATGTCCCGAGGCATTGTCGTCAGATATTGTATCCTCGATTTTATTACGAAGGACATCGCTTTGTGGGAACCTTGTTAGACCATACAAAAGATGCGTACTTTTATAATATGTAACCAGAATGTAACATTTTTTCAGGTACCTTCTTCTTTTCAGATATTATGTAATATGTAAAATAGGAGATGGGTACAATTAGGAAGCAACGGAAAGAATGAAGAACTATGGTATTAATGTAAAAAATAATACCTAATAATTTATACCCCTATTTTCCATTCATCTGCCTAGCCTTTTCCCAACTATATTGGGGTCGGCTTCCAGTCAAACCGGATTCAGCTGAATACCAGTGTTTTACGTGGAGCGGCTGCCTACCAGACCTCCACAACCCATTAACTGGGTAACACGGTACTTCATGGCAAGACTGGGGTCAGATTTACTGGCTTCTGACAATCCGTAACGACTGCCAAAGATCTCCAAATGACAGCCGGGACCAACGGCTTAACGTGCTTTCCGAGGCACGGAGGAAACTCGTTATGTTAAGATGGTCACCCATCCACAGACCAACCTTGGCAAGCGTAGCTTAACCTTAAAGATCAACCCGTGCGGCTGTTATTATTTAGCCACGAGCTCCTCGTGGCTAAATAATAACAGCCAAAAAAAAAAAAAAAAAAATACCCCTATTTTCCATTAAAAATTATATATTATTTATTTATTTTAACTTTATGCACAATTAAATATCAAAATACATGGACGGACTTAATGCAACAAGACATTCTCTACCAGTCAACCTTTGCGTTAAAAAGACTACACTGTGTGATCATATCTATACATATAATAAAATCGTAAACCAACCGTGTCTGTACATTGAATATTATTGCATAAAAATTACATAGAAAAGTTAGGAAAAAGATACAAAACATAAATATGCTATTTTTGAATTTTTTGTCTGTTTGTCTGTTTATCTGTTTGTCTGCGCGTTTGAGGGAGCATCACGCATAAACCATAGATTGGGTTCCAAATTTAGGTACTTAAAAATATTAAGTGATAATCCGAGTAACATTTAACGTTTATTTCATCAAAATCGACCCACAAAATCAAAAGATATTGAATTTTTCAGTTTAGCAAGAAACTTCTTAATGTATTCTGATTACAGCGCCATCTATTGAAAAAGATGAAATTCACGAACGCATGTATAAAACACCAAAACAAATTGTTGAGTTATGTGTGAAACTTTTAATACGTGGCAAAATAAAATTGAACATTTTTTACACCATATCGGTATTTATCATAACAACCGATCCACAAATCAAAATATATTGATTTTTTAAGTTTAGTAGAGAACTTCCTAATGTATTGTGATTAGGCAAAGCAACATCTCTTGAGAAAAATAAAATGCATGAAAACATGAATATTACCCTAAAACACATTGTTGAGTTATTTGTGAAATTTTTATACGTAGCAAAATAAAAGTGAACATTTTAATACCTTAATGTTGTCCTTATTTAACGTCTTCCAATTTTACATTTTGTCAGTTTACTGATTTGGTCGATAGATGGCGTTGCACTGATAACGCATTTTTCTGAATTGTGGTGTTAAGATTTTCTGCTGGAGAACGACCCTCACACGATTTTCGAACACATTCAAGTTCGTTGGGTGCTCAGGTTCGGTCTCTAATAAGTCTTTGTTAGGATCTAATTTACCAATATCGCTATTTTCTCTGAGCTGAGATGTCTGTAATTAGATTCGTTAAATGTCCGTATAACCAGTATTTTTATAATAGGTACATATCATGATTTAAAAGACTGTTCGTGGAGTTTCTTGCACGTTCTTTTTCATAAAGATCTACTTACGCTTTATAACTCGCAAATAGCTTCATGTTTTTGACAGACTGATCTTAACAATTCAAAAGTATGAATTGTTAAGATCAGTAAATACCTGTAAATAAATGGTTTGAATCTTGAATATCTCCCAGAGTAGGTACTCCCGAGGTAAGAATGCTTATATGGTATTCTAGACTATAATCTACCCCTGTGCGAAATTTCATCCAGATCCGTTCAGCCGTATTGTCGTAATTGAGTAAGAAACAAAACTTAGAAGTAAGATAATAGGCTGGCATCGATCTAAGCGCACGCGAACGACGTCGCGGGCACAGCTAGTATCATAATATAAGAAAACAACATCTAAATTACATAAAACTCGCAATTGGCTGATTTTCAGATTTATACATATTGCTTAGTTTGTATAAAGAGCGGGCTACACACAAGTAAGTCTCTAAATTATATCTGAGCTGTGCCTACTAAGCTAAAGTAACATAGCTGAGGTCTTGGTCTGCAATTGGCTTTATAATTGAACAGAATCAACCGTGATACGAATATTACACAGATACTGCATTGCTCGGTGATAACTCTACAAAATAATGCACTGTAATAATAACGACAGTGCATTAATTAAATGCAAAAACACAGTGTTGGCGTTGGCAATACATTATATTGTCGTAAGCCTAGCGAGCATTTATTGTTACCTACTGATAATTAATATTGATATCTTTGCAGGTATCTAAATTATTATTTCTCGATATATTATGAACCGATAAAATCTATATTTTTTAATAAATAAAGCTGAAGAGTATAATTGTTTGCTTGAACGCGCTAATCTCAAGAACTACTGGTTCGATTTAAAAAAATCTTTCAGTGTTAGATAGCCCATTTATATTATCACGCTGACTAATAGGCGCGGAGCAGACGAAATTGCGCGGGTCAACTAGTTTTCAATATAGTAAATCCCATCCAGTTTTCAATTTAATCGTGAGAGTAATGAGTTTACATTTTTACGCGATATTTTTCAATGTTACGGAGTTTCCAATTATCCGGTGACTTTTTATACGTACTATCCTTTCCTTTCTACCGAAATATTTAATGTGGCAGTTTGTGCGGATGAATGGATTGTTGTTAGGTTCCTTTCCAGACATTGATTTTAATTTAATATTTTCAATTTGAAAGTTTACACTAGTCGTCACGGATTGTCAGAAGCCAGTAAATCTGACACCAGTCTTGCCAAGAAGTACCGTGTTACCCAGTTAATGGGTTGTGGAGGTCTGGTAGGCGTACGTTCTACGTAAAACACTGGTATTTTACTGGTTTGACTGGAAGCCGACTCCAATATACTTGGGAAAGGGCTAGGGAGATGATTATGAATCAATATTAATGTGAATGATTGTGCAGATGGATGGTTCCCTGGGGCGAAGCTAGCTCCGTATTAGCTGTATCAACTATACGGGACGCCCAGATAACAGGGGTCTCAATGTATGGCAGCAAAAACTAAAATACTACCTCTTAACAACAAGAGGCCCACAATTGATTAATAATTATGATATGAGCGACAGTTTTGTGCTAGTAGCGCCGATTTCGTAAACAAAAGCATCCCAGAAAACTGCCCTTTTGGGCATTTTCGCAGTCGGCTAAAAAGGGCCCCAAACACGTTTGATACAGGGCCCCATATTGTCTAGCTATGCAACTGGATGTTCTTCAATTCACAACATTTAAATACCTATAAGCAGAAAATCTGAAGAGTAAACAAATATCTTCCTCCTCAGGTCTAATGCTGTAATTTATACAGCATCAGTGCACTGAATAGCTGCTCGGATGCATTCAAGAGCTTTACCACCACCTTATACCCCTCAAACACGGCACTTTGCACCATGTCTCGTTGGCAGAAGGGCGGGGTGTGAGGGATAAGTAAGTTGGTCTGTCGTGAAGCACATTTAACAAAGACATTGCTAGGTACGTGGGGAAGATAAACGTAAACATGTCTAACTGGCTTGGGGACGTAACTAGCATTGAAACACGTAGTTTTGCTGTGAGTCTGTGACGGTATTATATTATGACTAGTTGACCCGCGCAACTTCGTCTGCGTCACAATTTTCATTACCGCTCTGCTCCTATTGGTCTTAGCGTGATGATATATAACCTATAGCCTTCCTCGATAAATAGGCTATCTAACACTGAAAGAATTTTTCAAATCGGACCAGTAATTCCTGAGATTAGCGCATTCAAGTAAACAAACAAACTCTTCAGCTTTATATATTTGTATATAGATTTATGAAAACTAAAACAGCATTCGTCGCAGCGTCGTTCGCTTACATTTAGCAGTGTACGGATATTGACTGAAATGATGATCTGAAAACAGCATTATTAGATTTTTAAAATCGATATTTCTTGCCAGGAGTTGAACCGGTTAATTTTGAATAATTAAAACACGACCTGTATTATTTTATACCTTCTGAAAGTGTCGCTAATAATGATTCAATTCTGGGAAGTAATAACATAATTCGTGCCTCGGAAAGCATGTTAAGCCGGTTTGGTCCCGGCTGTCATTTGTAGATCTTTGGCAGTCGTTACGGATTGTCAGAAGCCAGTAAATCTGATTCCAGTCTTGCCAAAAAGTACCGTGTTACCCAGTTAATGGGTTGTGGAGGTCTGGTAGGCAGCCGCTCCACGTAAAACACTGGTATTCTGCTGAATCAGGTTTGACTGGAAGCCACCTTGTTATCTTCTCAAGTCATTAAGTATTAGGATTTAGATGAAACTTGGCACACATGGAACATGTCCTGGATTAGGAAACAAGATACCTACCTTTTTTCTCGGGGGTATGATTTTCGATCTTTCGACTATTGACTTACAAAAACTGAACGCGTCTATAAAACGAACAAAAAAGAAGGAACCAACAATAAAAGTTGAATATATTCATGTTTCATTAAAAGGATTTCGCAAAAATCGATCTTGAAAACTACCTCCTTCTATTTAGGTAACCTACCGTTTCTCCTTTTTTTTTTTTTTTTTTTTTAAGATAAGATCATTTATTTGTCCAAAACATGAGTATACACACACATGGCATGCAAGATGTTACAATTAATTTACATAATATATCAGTCATGTTTTGCCTTAACGGCGTACAAATGTAAGTAGGTAGGTTATACTTATTACATCTACATGAAATCATTACAAATTTGTCCACTATTATAAACATTAAACAGTTCAAAATACAACAGAACAGCGCCATTAACTCATCATAGTTAGCGAAATTAAAACTAATTCAAGCAGTAATAATTCAATTCAATAAATTTAATTCAAAGTCGATCAAATGTCAAAGTAATAATTAATTAAATTAATAAGTAATCAAAGTAATAATTCAATTTAATTAATTTAATTCTAGTCAATTAAATGTCAAAGTAAATAAAAATACAGAAGTTAGATTAAATTATCATTCAAAAATTCGTCAGTGCTGTAGTAGGCTTTTTCTAAAAGAATGTTCTTTAACCTACTTCTTAATTTTTCCGTTGTGTATTGCCTCCAACATTTTGGCAACTTATTATATAGAATTGGAGCCATACAGAATATACTTTTTCGCAATAGGGCTGACTTGGATCTAGGAATGCAAAGTTTGCTGTTGTCGCGTCTATTTCGGATCACTCTATCTGATAATAGGGGGAACAGGTGTGGATTCGATTTGACAAACATAATGGTTTCCAAAATGTATATGGATGGAAGAGTTAATATTTTATATCTTTTGAAAAATGGTTTGCAGCTATCAGTGACATGAAGTTTAAACATGGTTCTAAGACACCTTTTTTGGGTTTTAAAAATAACATTCCTATTTGTTGAATTGCCCCAAAATATTACTCCGTATCTTAAGTTAGAGGATATTAAGCCATGATAAGCAGTTAACAGCGCATCAACAGTTAACATTGGAACTAATTTGTACAGTGCGTATGTGGATTTACTTATTTTTTTGCTTAAGGCTTCCGTATGTGCTTTCCAATTTAATCTGCTGTCAATAATTACTCCAAGGAATTTGGTTGTGTCAACTTTGTCTATTTTATTATCACGATAGTGTACATTAACATTTGGAATGGTTGATCTTTGGGCAAAATGCATAATATTAGTTTTTCCAAGATTAATCATAAGATTGTTATTTTCTAACCATTTTATCATTGATTCTATAGAATTGTTAATGTCAGTTTCGTATGCGTCTTTATTTTTACAAGCAATTGTAATGGTACTGTCGTCAGCAAATAGAGTCATTGGGTGGTCGATGCTTTTGGGTAGGTCATTAATATATAGAATAAAAAACAGTGGGCCCACGACAGTGCCCACTGTTTTTTATTCTATATATTGTACCAAATTCTTTTCCTAAAAAGTAATAAGCTTAGGCTTTCAAGATTTTTCAGACTCTTTTAGACTTTTTAGACCCTTTGTATTAAGTACAAGGTAGGTACCTAAGTAATTTAAGAGTATCTAGACATAAGAAACAAATTGCCAAACTTTTGTGTAAAGGCACGTCTTCAAAACTAATAATAATGATTTATTATAGAACTTCAAAAAATCCCAGGTATTAAACTGGAAACTATTCATCAGATGCTTCAAGAGAATTTTAATAAAAAATAGAAAATTACATTTCTGACTGTCTGCTGTAATTTTTTTAGCATTTCTATTTCGTATTCAAGAAGTTTAAGTTGGCGATATAAAACAGTTACGTATGCACGAGTAGATAAATATATTTTCTTAAAATGTTGAACTCTGAATATTTTTCACTATTGCTATACAAAATACGTGAGTTTATGATTCTACAGCTGTGTCTGCAATTGCAAACAAATGAGATATGAATAAATGAAAAGTATGATGCTGAGCCGTATGGTGTCGGCCGGTGCAGTATGGTGCCGTAAAAGAATAATGGTTGCAAACCCTTATCATATGAGGAAACAGAAAATCTCCTGTTCAGGATAACCTGACACATACCGTAACCCCCTTATATAGGTATATTCACAACTCCCAAACACAACCCTCCACACATCCACACACCCTACACACAATCACACACACCCGCACACTCACTCTATTACCCCCATACACAGAGCTGCTATGGTAAACTTAAATTTACGCTTTGGTAAAAAAAGATATGCCCCAAAAACGTAGGTATATTTCGACCCTCTAAAGTTTTAAAATTTGGTAAGTAATATTGTCTTATTCATAGTATAGGGAAAAGTCTGAAAACTAAACATTTGTGACTAAATAATAAAAAAATACAGTCTACAGTAATATTACAGTTTAAAGTAATATTATACTTACAAATCTCTACGGAACCCTCGGTGGGCGAGTCCGATTCGCACTTGCCCGTTTTTTTATAATAAAAATAGTATATATTTTTAAAAAGTAACAAAACCAAATTATTTTCGTTTGTATTGCAAAGCAGAATATTTTTTTTTTTACTCTTTTGTTAAAATTGAAGGAGTAAAATGGTTTCATCTCAACAATGTGGAGGTAATTTAGTGTTTTTTTTCTTATTACGTCATACAGATACATAAATTCTGGCTAAACCAGATTACGTATCATATCATGTAGATTACTACCTATTTTTTTCAAATGTAATTTCTCAATAAATGCCGACGAAAGCTGCTTCATCTGCACGCTATTTTTAGGCTTTTTTCAAGAGAGCAGCCTATCTGACTCGTCTTGCCAAGAAGTACCTGAGTAACACGGTACTTCTTGGCAAGACGAGTCAGATATACTGGCTTCAGACAATCCGTAACAACTGACGGCTTGACGTGCTTTCCGAGGCACGGAGGAAACTCGATATGTCAAGATGATCATCCATCTACAGACCAACCTTGGCAAGGGTGGCTTAACCTTAAACATCGACCCGTGCGGCTGTTATTATTTAGCCACGAGCTCCTCTACATAACATTTATTTTTCTCCCTAACCTAAGTAAACGGGTAAACATGGATATAATAGAGTTTCTGTAACGCTCTGTAACTGACAGGCTTACAAGCAGGAGTAACGCTTTGTGTGGAGCGACACAGGCGAAGTCAAACATTTTATGTGTAACTAAGTATGTTATTCAGCCACCAACATTCAATGGATAATATGAATAAAGCTAAAGTTATTTCTTTCTCCTAACAGATTTGGCTTTATGTATGTACTTATGTAGTTACCTGGGATTATTGATTGAGGTAAATGTACGCCTAGGGAATTTCGTATTGTAGAATACGTATACAATTAAAAGTACATTCGTAATCTTATTTAGCGAGCACATTTTTAGTTGATATAATAATAATAAATAATAATAATAATTTATTGAGTGTGCAAGTCACCCCCTGCCATTTTAAAGCCGTTTTAATTGTCAATGGTCAGGCAGCGGCCAATAGTTCTTCCATAGTAAACGATTATTAGTCCACTAAACCAGCCAAACCCATAGCGTTTCATCTTCTGTTTTCATATTCTGCAATAGTCCTGCTCCAACCGGGGATTGTCCTTGGGTATACTTTTACAGTGCATACAGGGATAATCGTCGGTTGGTGTCCCATTCCATTTGAAATGTCTAAAGAGGCCTCTACGAGTTTGCTTCGGCCCCTCGTACGCCTACCAAAGGACCGGGTCTCTAGGAAGAGGGACCCGAGAAAGTAAAAAACATTAAAAATAATAAAAAAAAAAATATTTGTACACAAGGAAAACATACATAAGTACACAATTTATAGGGACATATTGTACAACAGAGTCAACTTAAAGTGCGAACAGATGCCTCCTAAACTAGGCCAAAAGCCTGTGTTTTAGGAGCCAGTGTTCCTCCGGGTATAATGGCATACAATTAGTTACGTGGTTGTCGTGCAAGTACTTATAGTGACAACAAACTAATAAAACAAACATGTCTTAATTTAATTACAGTATTTCTTAAGAGACTATTGTTATAAGGTTCTCAGTTTCGTCATACGTTAACTTCTGCAACCAATCCGAAAGTGTGATTTTAACTTCATGTTTTGTCAGAGGGTAAATAGACACAAGTTTATGTATTCTATTATACAGTCGGGAGCTAGTTGCCGTATATTGACGGCTGGCAAACTTAGAATGGCATTTGACTAGATCATACACTGGAGTTCCCTTACGTCTTTTCAATCTATCTTGATCTAGTTAAGCGTAGAGTGAAACCGCAGCACAGCGCGGAGCACAAAAAGCTGTCTCACAGTCAATACTTTGGCTTCTGCATAAAGTTGATTTGTCGAAAAGTCCCTTCGCTTAAAGTGCATGACTTTCAAGATCGCCCTTTGAGCTCTTTCACTTTAAGTAAGGAGTTTTTGTAGGTTCCGCCCCAAACCGGGATACAATATAAAATAACTGACTGGCAGAGGCTCTGATAAACTATTAAAGCTAGATCGGGATCAGCAGAGTGCCTTAATTCCTTAAATATGTAAATTAATTTTCTAATCCTTGTACATAGGGCTTCGATATGGGGTTGCCAACTAAGTTTATGGTCAATATGGACTCCTAAATATTTTATGTCTGGAACCAAGGACAGAAATGGGCAGCTGCAATTGGGTGCTTCACCTGAGCAAATGTGAGCTTTAATTTGACCTGATTCAGGTGGTGGAGCTAAAGTGTTTGGTAGCGAAAATCTAATGATTTTTGACTTTGCTACGTTTAGGGTAAGTAAATTCTCTAAGAGCCAAGCGAAGCGACTGTTCCACTCTCTTACTTGCGCTGACCCCGTCGGTATCGCAAACTAATAACGCAGTGTCATCGGCGTACGTAAATATGTCGCAATTTGGAATGTGTGCCTGACACAGGTCATTGATGTAAAGCAAAAAGAAGGGGGGGGGGGGCAAGGATGCTACTGCAGAGATCCTCTTTGGGAGGTGCGTCCTCAATGACAAATGCCTTGAAAGAGTTAAGAAAAAAGAGTAAGTTAGGATTCGAATGTGGTGTCATAAGGAAGCGTTGTTTTTTTTATGAATTCGATTGTTTGCCTTGACGTTGAAAACACTCAATATATAATTATTCTCGAAAATACTCTGATTTTATTTATTAAAAAGACACCTCTCGTATGCAATAAAGCGCGACCCTCACAAGTGGCGGAGGTGCCCGGTAATGTACGCGTGTGCACTGCGTAAAATATAAAAGTGCATGAAGAAACTCCCAATTTTATAAATTCATCTCGAAAAGGACGACATGCTAACGATGTTCGGGCGCTAGATGGATGGACGCCTGGAAACAAGAGCTAAGTGGTTTTTATAGTTAAAAGAAAGAATTTATATATAAACATGTCTATGTTATATACCGGTATAGACCGAGTATGCTTTGAAGAGTTCGTAGCCGAATTCAGGCTAGTCGCTATCGAAAGCGAGTGGCGAGAAGCCGATTATTCGTTGATTTTGGGCGCATTTCTGCAGAGCGCTGCTAGATATTTTTATAATACGATATACCATGACGGTATAGATTTTGCGCTGCTATGCGACAAGATAAGGAAGGAATTTCCGTGCAAATGCATTTCCTGTAAACGACGACGGTCATTGGAATACTTTATTTATGTTAAAAATACGATCGCTGAAGTGTCTGACGAATGCGGACAGCAGGAATATGTAAATGTCGATAATAATACACCTTTATATTCTAGTATGCAAATTGACGACCCACAAATCGAAAACCATGATGACAATGATGACCATGATGACAATGATGACAATGATGACGATGTAAAGCAGAGCTGTGGAGAGAGCAGCCTATTCGAGGACGAGATGGAAGCGGACATGACGGATGAAGAGAAAGAGCCCGGTGTGTCCATTCCATTATTATTCCAGATTCTATTCCAGAATGTCAAGCGACTTTGTTGTCTGAACCTGTATGTGATCTCCATGACGAATCAGTCGTCAGTAGTAGTGTGTTAGATAACATGCGGGATAATGCCCAAGTTGAGGAGGCCACCACTCAGGAAGACGAACTGAAGGAGATGTTCCCTAAGGAAGCGCAACTTCCCGTATCATCCAATAATCTTTCTAATAATAATATTTCAGTTTCATTTGGTGGGAAAATTTTATACACAAACACACAGACACAACTAACACAGGCTATTAATAAGTCTTTGAATGTTGGTTACAAAATTTATCTTCGTGCCCAAACTGAAAAGAAAACAAGGGTTGGAAGAAGAAAAAATAAAATTTATAAACACATTTATATATATAAAAAAAAATCGTACACATCAAATCATCTAAAACATTATACTACTGATTTGATAGTACGGCAACCTTTATTTTGTAAATGAAGATATTTTAGAAAGAAATATGAAACTATTAAACATAATTATAAGGTCAGGAAACGTTTTATTTTGAAGATTTTATAGTTGTTCGAAATTCCACTTTATTATACTTGCTAGATTTATATAATGTTAGTTATTTTCAAGTTTTCTGCTAATCTCATACCTAACATATAATTTATTTATTTTAATGGCAGCGAAAGCCGAAGGATTGACTTGTATTATTTCAGTCATAGGATGACATGACAGCATAAAAAACAATTTGTCATATTGTGTCAAACGAACCAAAAATATTATGCTTTCATATAGAACTTGTAAAGATTAAATTGAATAAGGTTCTATAGTTAATATTCATGTAAATAGGTTAAAACCAATTTATTATAAAGAATATTTATGGTAGTAGAAAAAGTAGGATGTCAAAGCAGATAGATGTCAATTATAATGTAAACAAACATTATTTTGGTTTGGTAGGTTGAATAAGTTATTGAATGAAGTCTTTTTTCCATGTACATTCGAAGAAGGACTTGTACGTGATCGACGACTTCGAGGGCGCTCCCAGATTTGTGAAGAGCGCGTTTAAAAAATATTAGCTAGGGTGAACTCATTCCAGTGGTGTTAAAGGTAGAGTTTTCGCGATTAATTTTACGCCATTAAAAAACTCCATGGGCGGTTAAACCAACTTTGCATACGAGGTATAACCTCCGCGAAGGGTGGCTAGTTGTCACCATTGGTTGAACTGATTATGGAGGCAATTGATTTCAATTCTTATGTATTAAAATCACTGGAGTAAGTTCAAAGTTAAAATTTAAAAACTTTAGCAGAGTAGACCTACTAGGATCATCCGACGAGCAACCACGTAGATTAGTTAGGGTAAATCTAATAAATTCAATCCCTTCTTGATAGATGTGAATTGTCACATCGATTTTGTTTACGTCCGACGATGTGTTGCAGGTTTTTGTGGCGTTTTGCTGCAGCAGGGTTTCTGCATAACTGCTTTAAGATATTGCGCAAATGGCGCATAATAATTTAAAGAATATTGCCTAGCGCAGGGTATGACTGAAACTGCTTCTATAGAGGCATACGTCCACCTGTCTACGAAGAGTCGCCACTTAGGCAAAAAAAAAAAAAAAAAAAAAAAAAAAAAAGGGACTTCTGGTTAGGAGTAGGAAGGTGCTTGACTCTTCCAAGGCTAAGAATGTATGATTGCAAGAAAGTCATTCTTATTATCCTCCATTCTTCGGGGGGTAGCTCATGCAGAGATCCTCTTTGGGAGGTGCGACCTCAATGACATAGGCCTTGAAAGAGTTAAGAAAAAAGAGTAAGTTAGGATTCGAATGTGGTGTCATAAGGAAGTGTTGTTTTTTTCTATGAATTCGATTGTTTGCCTTGACGTTGAAAACACGCAATATATAATTATTCTCGAAAATACTCTGATTTTATTTATTAAAGAGTAGGTGCCTTACGCACCCCGTTAAAAGCGATCCTAACACTACCTTGTGGGACACCAAAGCTGATAAGTCTATCATCACTCTGTGTAGAGTCGATTTTAACTCGTTGAGTACGATTTGAGAGATAATCTTTAAAAATGTCCAATGCAATGCCACGAATCCCAACGCTTTCCATTTTCGAGATCAAAATGGGAACAGAAACCGTGTCGAATGCCTTGGATAAGTCTAAAAAGATACCATAACATTTCATGCCTTTGTCCAGGTGATTAACTAAAGTTTTGGTAAATTCAATTACAGCATCCTCCGTTGAGATTCCTGGTCTAAAACCGTACTGATTGTTGGAAATGATCTTATGTTTAGAAAGATACGCAACGAGACAATTGTTAAGGATCCTTTCGAGGATCTTGGATAAAGAGCTAAGTACGGAAATTGAATGGTAGTTAGTTTCATTGGCTCTGTCTCCACTCTTGAAAATAGGGTGCACGACCGCTTTTTTGAACACGTTGGGAAAGATTCCAGTATCAATAGCACGATTGAAGATATGCGTAATAGGTGATGATAGAATGGAACTCGATTGTTTCAGAACTTTAGCAGATATGTTGTCGTGGCCAGTGGCACAGTCAGAGCGCAAGATGCTGATCAGCCTTTCCACTTGGGTTTCATCTACAGGCAGTATGACAAGGGAATGGCAAGGTGGAGGTAGTGGAGGGGTTCTAACATCGTGGTTAAATCTAGGAAGAGGAGTAACTTAAGAGGCTAATTTACGACCAATAACAGTGAAGAAGCAGTTGACACGGTTTTCTGACGTTACAGGATCATCAGTGAGTTGAAGAAGCTCGTTGGGAGATTGCGGTTGAAAAGTAGAGTTGGTAATAGCTTTAATTGCTCTCCAAGTGGCTTTAAGGTTATTTCTGGCCTTGTGCAATTCATTATAATTTCTGGTCGCTCCTCGTAAAATACTGGTATGCAGCTAAACCCGGCTTGACTGGAAGCCGACCCCAATATAGTTGGGAAACGGTTAGGCATATGATAGTTTCTGGGCACGGACAACTAGGAAATTAAAAATAAATCTATTTATACCCGAATGCGCAACGTTAAAGAGAACATGTGTTTATCAAATCCGTATATTTATGAATGATGTTTGTATGCATGTTTGTTCCTTTGTGGCTCTCTAGAAACCAGACACGTGGGTCTATTTTGATGATTAACGTCGATCGATTTGTCTCTTTGTGTGGACGGGTTTTTGACACAAGTAAATTGTAGTTGTAAAATCAGATAAACCAAAAAGTATTTAGTTCTATTTTTCACATGAAGACTCTGCCAAGAAATGAGCAGCTGTCCCTTTTTGTCCAACTTTCCTAGTCGTTTATTAATTTGAAGATGATATTATCGGCGTATAATTGTTATTTTCGAACCGTATCCTGTTTTTGTTCTCGTGAGGAGCTCGTGGCTAGATAATAACAGCCGCACGGGTCGATCTTGAAGGTCAAACAACGCTTGCCAAGGTTGGTCTGTGGATGGGTGACCATCTTAACATACCGAGTTCCCTCCGTGCCTCGGAAAGCCGTTGGTTCCGGCTGTCATTTGTAGATCTTTGGCAGTCGTTACGAATAGTCAGAAGCCAGTAAATCTGACTCCAGTCTTGCCATGACGTACCGTGTTACCCAGTTAATGGGTTGTGGAGGTCTAGTAGGCAGCCGCTCCCCGTAAAATACTGGTATTCAGCTAAATCCGGCTTGACTGGAAGCCGACCCCAAAATAGTTGGGAAAAGGCTAGGCAGATGATGATGATCCTGTTTTTGTTCTGAATGAAGCTTTCTCTAAAATATTTTAATTGCACTCTGCTAAAGTACACCTGCATTTGAAGCTATTTTCAGTTAACCGCATTTCAAACTTAGAAAATACACAGCTACAGATGTAAAAACTTCTCCTCACAGCTGTAAGCTGTCGTTTCAAAGAGAACAAGTTTTCCTCGACAAAATGTATCTCCCCAGAGGACGATTCACGTTTACGCTCGTTTCTGGTTAATGCTTAAGTTCAAAGGACATCGGTCTGTGGTTCCCTGGTTGCTGCAGAGAAATCCAACCACATTCGGACTGCAACGTCTCTCATTTATTTGAATTCCTCCGGGAAAAGTAATTTAGATCCGTTTTACATTCTGCTGCATAGCTTTTTTTTTCATTTAGCACGCAAGGGTGAAATCCATTTTGTGTTTCAAAATGGAACTTTGAAATATTTTTTCTTTGTATTTATGCTAGATGGTAACTAGTGGTGAAAAGGATTTCTTGGTAGGAGTATGCATGTTTGGGTCACAACTGAATTTTAAAACAGTTATCATCAACAGATTGAGCTGAAATGCATACTCGTTTGGTTTTGATGCGTCGCTTAAGTTCTAACACCGTGAAAGTTAAATTTAGAACGAAATACTTTAATATGTCATTTGATACCGAATCGTAAGACGCATCGTTTGACGAATTAACCACGAGAGTTTGCACCAATAGCGAAACGTTATTCAAAGAAGTAAAACATCGCGTATGTCAGTTTTGAGTTACCTGCTGCTTAATAGTTTATTTGATCTCCTAAAAAGTAACAGATTTTGACATCCGCGGTGCGACGAATGCTCAGTTAACTGGCATTGGCAGACTAATTATATTTTTAATTATAGACCCCATGATAGGGTTTGCTGAGAGCAATGAATTTTGGTTTTACAAGATATTTATTTCAATTGCCTGACATATACTATAACCATGAAAATGTGAACCACATCTACTTAATATCGTGGCTAGATAATAACAGCCGCACGGGGTCAATCTTGAATGTTAAGCAACGCTTGCCAAGGTTGGTCTGTGGATGGGTGACCATCTTAACATAACGAGTTTCCGCCGTGCCTCGGAAAGCACGTTAAGCCGTTGGTCCCGGCTGTCGTTTGTAGATCTTTGGCAGTCGTTACGGATAGTCATAAGCCAAGTAAATCTGACTCCAGTCTTGCCATGAAGTACTGTGTTGCCCTGTTAATGGGTTGTGGAGGTCTGGTAGGCAGCCGCTCCTCGTAAAATACTGGTATTCAGCTAAATCCGCCTTAACTGGAAGCCGAGCCCAATACAGTTCGGAAAAGGCTAGGCAGAGAGCGAGAGAGAGAGTCAGTAGGTTGGTTAAAATAATGTTCCTTTTTTAATATGTCACATACATCAGACATACTCCATTTGCGTTACATTGTTTATAGAAATAAAATCGAAACTAAGCTTAGACTGCAAACAGAAAAAGTTCCTAAATGAGGGTAGTATTGCTGCCGTATGTCTGTTAAATCCAACGTGCGAAAACAAGCCAAGGCTACGAAACATAATAAACAAAGACCTAATACTTCGGCCAAAGAAAATATGTGTTTTAGGTTTAAGTCAAGATTACACTGGAGACGTGTTCAGACTTTTATTTAAATCCAAGTGCTACTACCAAACTGAATAGAAATTGCTTTTATTTCACAGTTTGGTAAACCTGGGATTTCTAGCCCTTAAGACCACTTGGGGACTCCTACCTATGCATAGCTATGAGTTTATCTATCCAAACATATAAAACTAGTTCACTAGCGCAATTTCGTCTGAGTCACAATTTTCGTTACTGCTCCGCTCCTATTGGTCTTACCGTGATGATATATAGCCGATAAATGGGCTATCTAAGACTGAAATATTTTTTCAAATCGGACCAGTAGTTCCTGAGATTAGCGCGTTCAAGCAAAAAAAAACAAACAAACAAAATCTTCAGCTTTATATATTATAGGATAAGATAAGATAAGATATAAGATAAGATAATATAAGATAAGATTCTTCCGTTACTGAATGACTGAGTGATTGAGTAACTGGTCGTATGTAGGTTCCTTGATGAGTGTAGGAGAGCACTAAGGAAGGATTTCCCGAAAATCCCACGGTAACGGGAAAAAACGGGATATGGGCGTACGAAGTCGAAGGCAAAAGCTTATAATAGTATAAAGCTGATAATTGTTTGGTTAGTTGAACGCGCCAATCTCACATCTGGATATGAGAAATTAACACCTTACCCGTGCGTTGTCCACATTATGCCACTTATGCCATACAAGCTGTCCCGCGCAACTTCGTCTGCGTCAGTCGTCCGCATCAAGGGGGAAAATTTCGCCTTTGCTGCTAGTTTGTGAAGGCCAGAGGTACGTAGTTGCATTCGATGAGACTGGAAGCCGACTCTCATATCTACATATAATTGAAAAAGACCAGGCAGATTTCTTGATACTTTCTTAAAAATTATGTATCAAAAGAAGATAAAAATTCGAAGCAAAATATTATATTATTACCCTGAAAAATGTAAACAAAGTAATTCCATTGCGTTACGTGGTATAAAGTATCAAGACTTTTCAACGGCTTTTCGCGGCACCGTTTTTCTCCGTCTAACCTCATCCAAGTTTAGTAGCAAACTTTTGTGTTTTGCCGAATACAAAGACTTGTGCTGAAGTACAAGTTATTTATGTAGTTTTCTCGGTATATTTTAAAGGATCTTTTTATGGTTTTTTGTCGTCTCAGTTACGGAAAAAACCGTTGAAAAACTAAGCTTCCCATGTGTGCTTTATACCAAAACAAATAAGGAGTACTCTTGAAAATAATATTCTGTAATAATTATTATTTGAATTGCTGCTTAATTCATCCAAGTAATTAAGGGCCCTCTTTCCACTTTTTATGAAAGCTTGATGAATTGGTATAATTTAAATGAAAAAGTAACGCAAAAATGTAAAGTGATTTTTGTCCTAATTCTTTTTAACAGATTCTTGCCTTTTTTCTTTTTGTTTTATACAAAAGCGATAATTAATGAGCACTCCAGACCCAAATTAATTGAAGAAAAAAATGTAATTTCAGAAAACACAAAAACTAAATCTGAGTTTGATCATTCGTTGAGCTATGTTCGTGAATGTTCTCAATAAAGTTTCTGCCTATAACTAATATATTATTAAACTAGGTATTTGATTGGAGTGGCTAACAGTGTCTGACCTCGGAGATCAATCAGCTAATTTCTTAAAACGATTAGGTCTGGCAAATAGAAATAAAAAGCTCACTCCAAACTAGGTGAGTATTGTTTAACTACGTTTACCCAAGCTCAATCCCTCATCAGACCGTTATTAACGTAGCTACATTTTAATAGATAGTGATGATTTTTTTTGTTTCATTGTCACTTTTATTAATTTTTTTGTGTGCTGATGGTAATTAAATGATTTTATTCAAAACTAGTCGACTTGTCGTCTGCTCCGCCCCTATTGGGCTTAGCGTGATGATATAACCTATAGCCTTAGATAAATGGGCTATCTCACACTGAAATAATTTTTCAAATCGGATCAGTAGTTACTAAGATTAGCGCGTTCAAGCAAACAAACAAGCTCTTCAGCTTTATATATTAGTATAGATAGAAAATGTAGGTGTTAATTACTTATGTCCTCTCGTGTTAGGTATTTTAACATACACCTTGTTCAAATTTGCAAAAGTTTTATGATGTAAAAGACCCCTCTAAAAAGCGTGATAGTAAAAGGATTAAATAAAGTATATAATAAATAAATAATAAACGTACAGTAAAGGAATCTTCGTTGGAATCAGGCAAGCTTCCAAGAATATGTAGATACTAGCTGACCCGCGCAACTTCATCTGAATCACATTTTTCATTAATGCTTTGCACCTTTTGATCGTACCGTCAGGTTATATAGCCTATTCCTAAGGGTCGAAAAAACTTAAAGATTTTTTCAATTCAAAACAGTATTTTTGAACCAAACAAAACAAACTCTTCAGCTTTATATTAGTGTAGATAAACTTACTGTGAAAATATCGATATTCAATAACTTACCAGCAGGTTCTTTAACGGGGTCCTTTCATACGCTGATGGTCATCACCGGGGTGGTTTCAGTGAGGTCAAAATCCTTGGGGAAAGACCAAGGTGTTTTAATTTTCCCCAAAAGACCAAGCTCCTTTTCCTTTACCTCTGGATGAGAAAAAAAAACAAGGTTTCAAGATAAATTTACACAACTATTTATTTTTATAAGTTGTTTACACAATTTTTAGGAAACATGAAAACATTTCATAATATTTTTCCTACCATTTTTTAACCAACCAAACCGTGTTTCTAAATATAAAAGCACTCACCGAAATAAAATAAAAATAATAAATCAAAGGTTTTCATTTGAATTTTTATTTGGGAACCGTTATGCAATGAATCCCCTTAACAGTAAGGGAGGGCTTTCAATTTTTATACAAATGAGTCGGAAAAAAACGGATTACAAAAACAGGTCCGTGTTTTTATAATCCGTTATTTTCGGACTAAATAAATCGATGTTTGGAGTTACGTTGGTGGATTATGATTCTGTTTAATTGAGTCTATGGATACTGGGGTTTAAAAGCAATCATACGAGATTAACGGAGAGATTATTTTGTATACTTCAGTGGATCTCTCTCGAGTAAATATTGAATTTTTAAACTATGTTTGAGGTTTCATGTGAAAATTATGGATAATTGAAAGAGAGAGAAGTATGACGCATGACGCGCGAACGCCGTACTCGTTATATTATAAATAGAACGATTTTTACTTACAAAGCGCTCCATATTACAAACAAGTTGACCACGCAACTTCGTCTGCGTCACAATTTTCATTACTGCTCCGCTCCTATTGGTCTTATCATGATTATATTAACCTATAGCCTTCATCGATAAATGGGCTATCTAACACTGAAAGAATTTTTCGTCTGCTCCTGCTCCGCTACTATTGGTCTTAGCGTGATGATATATAGCCTATAGCCTTTCTCGATAAATGGGCTATCTAACACTGAAATAATTTTTAAATCGGACCAGTAGTTTCTGAGATTAGCGCGTTCAAGCAAACAAATAAACAAACTCTTCATCTATATATATTAGTACTAGTTGACCCGCGCAACTTCGTCTGCTCCTGCTCCGCTACTATTGGTCTTAGTGTGATGATATATATAGCCATAAATGGGCTATCTAACACTGAATGAATTTTTCAAATCGGACCAGAATTTCCTGAGATAAGCGCGTTCAAGCAAACAAACTCTTCAGCTTTATATATTAGTATAGAGTATAGATTTTGATTCGCCACGTAGGCTTCTTTTGTGTGTCACATATAAATGCTTATCAATTTTCCAAAGACCTTTTAATTATATTCAACCAGATATTTAAATAGCTACCTAAACCTAGATCGAGATTGAGTTGAGATCAAAGTCTGACTTCTCTCTTCTGAACCTAGGTTAGAACCTGACCTTTCAACCCCATCCACGAGACTAATTATACTGCGGCGGCAATATACTGTCTCTATAGCAAGCACAGCACAAAAACCACATGAGGCCAGTGTTTCATATTCGACTACCCTGAGAAAAAAACTGTGCCATAAACAACAATCTCAGTCACAGTCTTGTTTTTTAAAATCCAAACATTATCGTGACAAGAGCAATCAAATGAGGACCATTCGGATTAGTGGCTGAAATGGTATTTCGAGGAAAGAGCCACACTGGTATGAACTGACTTTTCCTAGAGTTCCGTACTCGAAGGGTAACCAACAGGACCCTATTACTCCTTAGTAATAGGGTCCCTTCCGGACCCTTCCCCTAGCGGAGCCTTCTCCGCTGTCCGTCCGTCTGTCTGTCTGTCAGCGGGCTGTATCTAAAGAACTGCAATAGATAGACAGTTGACACAAAGTATGTAGTTATTTCTACGAGTATTGCCGGTGTAGCAACAAATAATAATATAAAAATTAAAGGGAGTCCCATACAAGAAAACTGTTTTTTTTTTCGGTTTATGGTACGGAACCCTTCGTGTAAGAGTTCGACTTGCACGAAGCCGTGGGCAAACGCTAGTAATATAATATAGAAATTTCGCTATTTTGTGAAGCGAAAAGTGTGAAGCGTTGGTAGATCGCTAGTCAGCCATTCAAATGAAAACGCTTGAAATAACTCTTCGAATGCCAAATGCGACGTATTCGATATGGTGCCATACAAATATCATCGAGCTATCGCTCAAAATAACACAGAATAAAATACCACAGTTCAGAGTTCATCGTACCATACGAACAAGCCCTAGTGTGACGTCACGCAGGTTAAATGTCACCCGTGACGTCACGGGAGTATAACCTAGATACGCTCCGTAACCTATTGATACAGTTTGCGGGTATCGAGTTGATGCAACTTTAAGCAGTTTTAACAGGTTTGGAGTTTTTTTATTAAAATGGTTTTAGTTGCTGGAAAGTTTAAACCATTCCTAAAACTTAAAAACCAGTAGATTTATAGTTCTATGGTAGTATTTGTGGAAGTGATTAAAACTCGAATCACCTATTTCATCTAACCCAATAAAAGTAGTGACATAATGGGGTATTTTACTAAAAAAATCTAATTAGTCCGTCTGATAGATTTTCAAAAAATATTCGACACGTATTTTTTCTCTTTTCACGTAAACAAAAAATAAAGAGGATACAGCGAGTTGAAGACACGCGTGACGTCATTTCGCTTGGTAAATTTGGTACATTTTAACCAAGCGAAATGACGTCACGCGTGTCTTCAACTCGCTGTATCTCCTTTATTTTAGTTTACGTGAAAAAAAGAAAAAATACGTGTCGAATATTTTTAGAAAATCTATCAGACGGACTAATTAGATTTTTTTAGTAAAATACCCCATTGTCACAATTTTGCGGCAGGTTTTGTTTAAAGCAGAAATTATATGAAGTAAACGTACAAAATTGTAGAATTGTCAGACTGACGCACCTGTCACCTATCAGTTTTATTATTTAGGTATAGCGGTATTCCGAACATAAAATATCACATGACCGGTTGTTTCAGAATACATTCTGTCCAAATTATAATAAATTCAAGTCGCGAATACAGACGACATAATGGCTGAATCTCCGTCTATCCTACAAGACGCGACATCCAATATGAATTTCTGGAAAACATGGAAAAATACTTGGAAAATCTTTTGAATAACGATTATGATAATGTATATTTTTGGGATCCATATAAGTATTGTCTATCTAGTACTAATATATAAAGCTGAAGAGTTTGTTTGTTTGTTTGCTTGAACGCGCTAATCTCAGGAACTACTGGTCCGATTTGAAAAACTCTTTCAGTGTTAGATAGCCCATTTATCGAGGAAGGCTATAGGCTATATATCATCACGCTAAGACCAACAGGAGTGGAGCAGTAATGAAAATTGTGACGCAGACGAAGTTGCGCGGGTCAACTAGTACTATTATAAAGAGGAAAGATTTGTATTTTTGTATATAGTTAACTTAAAACTACTGAACCGATTTGGAAAAATCTTTCAGCAATGGATAGCTACATTATCAACAAGAAACATTGGGAAGGTTAGGGCCTACAAATATCGCTCAGACTTGCTTTGTCAACTTTACTAGAGATATAGTACTTTAATTATTGTTCTTGGGTTGCCTGATCCCATCGGAAAATAAGCTTGAGTTTATGGACATACTAGCTTATGCACGAGGCTTCACTTGCGTTAATATAGATTTTCGCAAACAAAAAATAATTGCCTTTAACCCTATCCAGGATCCGTATACGGCCGCAGACCGTTTTCGGTGACCGAACACGGCTGATTTTTTGGAACGCGCTACTCATTATTCGGCCGAACACGGTCGCCGAAACGGGTAAACCGTCCACTTAAACCGAATATAACTCTTACATTAAGCGTTCACATTGAATCGGTCACCGAAGACGGACTTAATGTAACCAGCCCAATTCGATTAATATTCGCCGCATTCGGTGACCTACAAAATGACAAGCAAACGCATTTACGCATTGATAATGTTTGTTGGGATGTGTGTATGATTTCGAAACAGTTTAATTTCACAATTCAAAATTTAAATTTGACTGATAACCGAATATAACTCTTACATTAAGCGTTCACATTGAATCGGTCACCGAAGACGGACTTAATGTAACCAGCCCAATTCGATTAATATTCGCCGCATTCGGTGACCTACAAAATGACAAGCAAACGCATTTACGCATTGATAATGTTTGTTGGGATGTGTGTATGATTTCGAAACAGTTTAATTTCACAATTCAAAATTTAAATTTGACTGATAAACTCGCTGTACCTAACGGAAACTTTGATATCTTACAGTTATATTTAATCCCTGAAATCTGTTAATCAGCAAACGAGATAAATTCGCCCTCTCGGAGGTTATTTATTATTTTAATTCAGGTCAATCTCAACCTGAAGATTTCATGACATTGGCGAAATGCGGATTTTATCGGTTGACCCAGTTTGCAGTAATTGATGTTGTGATTAATATTGGGAACAAAATTGAATTTAAAAAGATTTTTTTCATCAAAACTTGGTCCTAATAGCTCCAAAGTTTAGTCTGAGTAGGCTACTTCTAGGCAAGCGTGCTTCCAGGGTTGCAAAATTTGTACGAAAGAGTTACTGCAGCCCTGGAACGCAACCCGGGTCGGCGGCGCGCTGCGATCCCAGCGCGCCTCAAAGAGATGTCAGCGTGGATGACGGGGCCCGCTAGGGCAGGTGCCTGCTGGGGCTGCGGAATCTGTTCGAAAGAGGTGCCGTAGCCTTGGAACGAAAAGGGCACCAGGAGGAACACGGATGGGTTTTAGTCAGTAAGAGTCTGACACTCCCTCTTGCTTCACCCAGAGCGGGAGGAGTCATTTGATGATTTCCCATCCTTAAAAAAAAAAAGAGCCCTGGAACGCAAAGGGCATTAGGTGAAACACGGATGGGTTTTTAGTCAGTAGGAGTTTGACACTCCACTCCGCCCAGAGTGGAAGAAATCATTTGATGGTTACCTATCCTTCAGGCAAGCTTGTTTCTTCGTCGCTTTTCGTCTAGTAAGATTGTTGTCAAACGCAAACCTATCGATATTATTAAAAAATTATTCTCGAAATCGGACTGTGATTTCCAGTGTAGTAGTTGTGAGTCTTAAATATTCATAATGTTGACCAAAGCTATTTTGTTTTTATTATTTGTGATGGGTTTGCTCTTGACTCTAGTCTATGTCAGAGATGACAGAGACAAAGTCTACGATGGAGCGAGCTTACCCAGAAGGAGCCTGTTCACTCTAACTTTAAAGAGATTAGGGTTGTAAGCTTTTGGAAACACAGACGCAAGCAGAGAGTTCCACTCCTTTGCTGCGCGCATTATAAAAGACGTTTGTAAAAGCTTAGTGTGAATTGATGGAATAGCTACAAATGTTTCTTTAACTTCCTAGTGTACAAAGCAGCTTAAGTTATCATAATTACCCTGTCTTTTCTACTTGCGTTAGCCCAGAATCAATCTTGATATTTGCCCAACCTTTACTGTTTTGACGGGTGACCCGAATGATGCACTCATTTGCCTAGCCTTTTCCCAACTATATTGGGGTCGGCTTCCAGTCAAGCTGGATTTAGCTGAATACCAGTATTTTACGTGGAGCGGCTGCCTATCAGAACTCCACAACCCATTAACTGAGTAACACGATACTTCATGACAAGACTGGAGTCAGATTTACTGGCTTCTGGCAATCCGTAACGACTGCCAAAGTTCTACAAATGACAGCCGGGACCAACGGCTTAACGTGCTTTCCGAGTCACGGAAGAAACTCGGTATGTTAAGATGGTCACCCATCCACAGACCAACCTTGGCAAGCGTTGCTTAACCTTGAAGATCGACCCGTGCGGCTGTTTTTATCTAGCCACGAGCTCCTCAGCAGCTTAAGTTATCATACGTAACTCGTGTCCTGTCGTTTCCACTTGCGGTAGCCCAGAATCAATCTTGATATTCGTCCAACCTTTATTGTTTTGACAGGTGACCCGAATGATGCACTGTATCAGACAAATTTTCAATGGAAGGATAGATTGAAAATCGGGCGCCAGATTTCCGTCAATCAAACCTTCATCGAAATTGAATTCTCGTTGTTCTGCAAAGCTAGTAATCAAATTCAATTTCCCGGAATCTGCTCGCACATGGTTGCACTATCCATCAACATTCGCTGCGGCCCCAATTTTCGGACACGATTCCAAATTTCGTACTAACCTGAAAGTTCTCTGTTCTTTGACAGGCTAGTAGGAATTTAACTCGATTCTATTTGCGACTGTCGCTCTTGTTTAAGAGTAGTTTTAAAAAAATCCACCAATGGAAAAACTTATTTTACAACTTATTAGGTTTTCGTACCAGTAGGATAACCCACGGAACCGTTTTACTAAGCATCCGCTATCCAACCGTCCGTCCGTCCGTCGGTCTGTCAGTCTATCTGTCAGCAGGCTGTATCTCATGAACCGTAAAAGGTAGAGAGTTGAAATTTCAACAGTGTGTATTTCTATTGCGTCTATAACAACAAATAGTAAAAGAAAACAATAAAAGTAATACAAGAAAAGAGTTTTTTTTCCTGTTTAAGGTATGGACACCTTCCTGTGAGTGTCCGACTCGCACTTGGCCGGGTTATAGGGTTCAGAACGTCACTATGAAAAAACGGAACCCTAGTAGAAACACTTGTGTGCCTGTCTGCCAGTCCGTCTATCACAATCAATTCGCTCCATGTCTACTGGACTGATTCAGTTCAGGTACAAATGTCATTTCATTTGACAATACCCAAACACAGACAGGATTTTAGAAGACGAATTTAAGAGAATGGGACTCTTGTGGGAGAAAAAATGTGTATGTTTGTTAGGTATTGGATTTATTTTTGTTTTACTTACTGAAAAAACTTTTGTTAAAAAGTTACGCACTTTTCATCCCGTGAGAAAAGTTACATAATGGAATAGAACACTTCACGCATTTTATGCTCCTTTGAACCCTAAGAGTTTCAAAACTGGTAATATGAATTTATTTATGGCCTCAGTGTATCGTAGTTATGCAAAGACAAAAACTACGAAGACAAAAACTAGGCAAAGACTACGCAAGAATGTTTGACCTTAAGGTGGAAGCGCCAGGGTAGCCCGCGAAATTAAAATTTTCTTACGTTTTTTGCAGTTTGCAAGTCAGTATTAGGTTTTATGTTGATTAAAGTATGATTCGCGGGCGTAAGAATGATGTATTTTTAGAATTATAACCATTTAAGTCATATCAAGATGTAATAATATGACATACATATGTATTTTCAGAATTATAACCATTTAAGTCATATCAAGATATAATAATATGACATACATATACTATGTTCAAAAGTGGAGATCATGCTTTAATAAATACAGCTACAGGGATCGATCTTCAAGGTTAAGCAGCGCTTGCCTATGTCGATCCATGGATGGGAGTCTATTTTACCATACTGAAATTCCTCCATGCCTCGGAAAGCACATTAAGCTGTTGTTCCCGTCAGTTACGGCGATCCAGCGAAAAGGCGGAAAATCTGACACCAGTGTTGCCATGGTAACTGTTTACCCAGTTACTGGGTAAACAGTAACAAAGTTTTATGGGCTTCGGATAAACAATCGCTCCATGTCATCATCACCATCATATCAACCGAAAGACGTCCACTGCTGGACATAGACCTCCCCCAAGCGTCGCCACAACGACCGGCCCTGTGCGTCTCACATTCGTCGGCAACCCGAGACCTTTACCAGGTCCATGTAAAATACTGGTATTCCGCTCCACCCGGATTTAGACTGGAAGCCGACCTCATTGGAAAAAGGCTCAGCAGATTGATTATATGATGTTAAAAAGTAGTGGCTCGTGGCTAGATAATAACAGGTCTGTGGATGGGTGACCATCTTAACATAAGGAGTTTCCTCCGTACCTCGGAAAGCACGTTAAGCCGTTGGTTCCGGCTGTCATTTGTAGATCTTTGGCAGTCGTTACGGATAGTAATCTGACTCCAGTCTTGCCATGGAGTACCGTGTTACTCAGTTACTGGGTTGTGGAGGTCTGGTAGGCAGTCGCTCCGCGTAAAATACTGGTATTCAGCTAAATCCGGTTTGACTGGAAGCCGACCCCAATATAGTTGGGAAAAGGCAGATGATGATGATGAAAAAGTAGTACCTTTCCATTAGACTTACCTTACCTCAAATTAACTTTAAATACTCAGTAGATCCTTTTCTTTCACCGTTTCCTACCATTCGGTATTTCCTTTATTTACTTCTTTTCCGCTGTTGTACTAAACTACTTCGACATTCAAATCAAACTACTCTCACGAGTATATATCCCAAAAATATTACCAACCCCTGATTTATTTTTAAAACTGTCACCAATAATAACTTTTAGGTACGGATTATAAAAGGTTTCATTTTCTAATAAAGTTTACGGGTTTTCTTTGCCTAAGCATTAAAGTGAAAAGAATCCGCAAAGAACCTTTCCCAGTCTATACGAGAATCATAAAAGATATGACCTCTGAATAAAAAGTTGACCTCGAACCGGCTTCAAATATTTAGACTTAGATATTGTGAAAACTTTTTGTAGGTCATCGAAGGATGGAATACTCATAAATTGATGAAAATAGACGTTAAAAACCTGGTTTAAGATCGCTAAAATTCTCTCTAAGGGTGTTTTCTAGTACCAATCCATCGATCGTCAATCGATGCCAGCGATCAATAGTAGAAAGAATAAATCAACATCGATCGTTAGTCTCTACTTCTTTCTTTAATCAACCATAGCTACATCACCAATCAATCGATAGTAGTTCGATGACATCGATCGTTAGTCTCTACTTCTTTCTTTAATCAACCATAGCTACATCACCAATCAATCGATAGTAGTTCGATGACATCGATCGTTAGTCTCTACTTCTTTCTTTAATCAACCATAGCTACATCACCAATCAATCGATAGTAGTTCGATGACATCGATCGTTAGTCTCTACTTCTTTCTTTAATCAACCATAGCTACATCACCAATCAATCGATAGTAGTTCGATGACATCGATCGTTAGTCTCTACTTCTTTCTTTAATCAACCATAGCTACATCACCAATCAATCGATAGTAGTTCGATGACATCGATCGTTAGTCTCTACTTCTTTCTTTAATCAACCATAGCTACATCACCAATCAATCGATAGTAGTTCGATGACATCGATCGTTAGTCTCTACTTCTTTCTTTAATCAACCATAGCTACATCACCAATCAATCGATAGTAGTTCGATGACATCGATCGTTAGTCTCTACTTCTTTCTTTAATCAACCATAGCTACATCACCAATCAATCGATCGTAGTTCGATGACATCGATCGGCGGTCAATCTATTGTGTATCGTTCGGTATCCGTCGATCAGCCAAAGCTTCATCACCTGTCAATCAATGACATCGTTCCAAAGTTTGTACGTACAGAACGTATCGCCTATTCAGCAAAAGAGCGTACGTTGTAAACTACGCAAACTGAAAACAGTTTTTCTAATTTTCATCTCAGACAGGATTTTCTCAATATTTTATTTGTAATCTTGTGAATTGGTCTACTTTTCTACAAATGGTCGTCAATGGAGTCTCTCCAAGTAAATTAAAAGTTCCTATTTGCTTCTTTACCAACAAGATTAAGCATTTATCAACCAAGTATTTAGTGTCCACTAAAAGCCGAGTAAATGTTGTTAACTGCATTATATTTTCTAGTACTAAACGTAATTGGGCGTGATAAGGTCTTAAAGGTTGACGTAATCTCAAAGTGATGGCGGCCGGGGTGACAAGGCGACGTCTACACGACTTGAACCCTTTTAAGTTACGACAGTCGCCATCTTGAACGTCGTACGAAATTATTTAGTTCTCATCGTCTCTTAAGTTTTTTGGGAGAAAATTTGGGGCAAATGTCAACATTAACAAATCTTGCTGGCTGTGAAAGACATTTTGTTTAAGAAAAAAATGCTTAAATAACTGTTCTTTTTCATCAGCTCATAGGAATGAGCTGGTGACCTATTGCATGGGGCTTAGAGACAACTGATCAAATGTGGCTTTATAATAGATAGACACAGTCCTGAATAACTCTTCTACGTTGTTTTGTAATATACTAATACATACAACCGACTTCCAAAAACAAAACACTACAAGGTACAAAATAACTTCGGAAGAAAGAAAAGGACTTTAATTTCGGAAGTCGGTGTTTTTGGATCAGATCCTAATTTATACCTTTCATCATCAGCTCAGCAACATGAGATGATGATTACCGGGCACAAATATCTGAATTGCGTAAGAAAGTTCATGAAAAACATTGTATGTGCCTATAAAATTTGGGGGTTGCCGTTTCGTAGGATCCCATCATCAGATTCCGGCATGGTGACAATGGAACCAATCGAGAAGTATACCCTTTCAGATGAAACAAAAAATTTTCAAATCGATTCATAAATGACGGAGTAATGAGGTAACAAACATAGAAAAAAAAAAAAAAAAATCACCGAATTGAGGACCTCCTCCTTTTTTTGAAGTCGGTTAAAAATGCACCCGCACTCATGAAAAAACAAAATCTATTCCCACTCTATTGTAACCCCAAAACACATACATATACTTTTCTAATACAAAAACGATTCGTCTGTAAAATTAACCAGCCTCTGTTTTGTAACGATTTTGTTTAGTTTGTTTCGTGCTTCTTTCAAATTGTTATTACAGACATTACGTTGAATAGACTTGCCTTGAAGAAGACTATCTGGGGTTAAAACATGGTTAAAGTCTTGTCATTGTGTGCAAAGTATGGAGTCCTGCCTGTATACACTACTTCTTACAGTACATGAGTTTCTTGAGGCAATGATTAAATCATAACGATATTCACACCAATCGAGATTTTTCACGAAAACCTTCTTAGATACTTTTCTTAACCAGTCTTTGGCTACAAAATAACGTTGGCACATGTTAACCCCTCGAGGAGAAATAAATTGATATTATCAATAGTTTAAAAATGTTTTAGAGTTCCAAGGAACATAAAATGCGCGAAGATTCAATTCCATTATGGAAACACGGTCTCGCGGGATGAAGGGTGAAAACAATTTTCACAAAAGTTTTGCCATTAAGTAATAGAAAAAATAAAGGGGCGACTTATTTAAGAATCTCACGTGTGAACTTGCAAACCTCTTTTCTAGCTCCAAACTTACCTTGCTTCCAATCTTGAATATTTTATGTACCTTCGTGTAAATAACTGCATTTTTTTTGCGTAAGACGTCTTCGACGACGAGTTAACGATGCGATTTAAAATACACACCGAGTGTTCTAATTCAAGCTTACTAATCATCGCGCGACGAAATCGCGTCGTTCACTTGTACGATCGTTAGCCAATTAAGACGAGGTCTATGTTTATAATAATAATATATCATTTAATTCAGGTAACAAAGAGCCATAACATATTTACCGTATAGACATTCATACATATTTATTAAAACCTTAAAATTTAACTCTTGTACACGAAGTGCCAGCGTCGTCTTGCGCTGCGTGGTGTCGCGTAGTATTCCACGAAATCGCCAATACAGGACACCTTTCGGCCAAAACATTTCCTCGAGGAAGGTCTCAATATTATGACTCGATACTCGCACCACGAACGACTAGAAATTGCTTGAATTACTTTTAGATAATCACCATCCAGTAGCAGGAGGAAACAAACAGACCAAACAGAGCAAAACTATGGTGTTCTAAGACTACATATAGCAGGAGCTTTGTTGGTACTAGAGCAGTTCATCACGCTTCTTTGGTAAAATTTAATTAACGATCTAGACCCGTTTACACCGGATTCTCAAGTTTATGACCACCTACTAAGTCAGTCTCAATTTTGCACCTGATTGAGGCAATCAGACAAATCATAAAATAGGACATAAAAGTATCTACACAATCGTGTTACGTCTCCACTCGGCTTTCTAGACAGACGGAACGTGCCGGTCTGGAACCTATAAATCTAACTTTACGATTTTCGTTTTCGACTAAAATGGCACTTTTCTTAAAGTACTGCGATCGTTGTTGAAATGTGTTGGTACCCATTGGTACCTATTCATCTATGAAATCGTAACTTCTTTATGACTCTTTATTTTTATGATGCTTAATATTGTTTTTTTATGTATTACTGTTATTACCTGTTCATAAAACAGCTCTCAGTTTGAAATCAAAATGAACTTAGTTTAAAAATAGTAAATTAAAAAAAAAAACCTAACATAAAAGTGTACTATTATGAATGCTGTAAAACTTAACAGAATTAAGTAGAAAAGGCTTCTCAAATAGCACAAATCATTGGAATAGTGAGGTTAAGGCACAAAGCGTATGAAGCCCCCAGGAAGTTTCATTGCTTCTGGGGGATGCATGAAACATGCATCATGCATCTGCATGCTCTGCCTAGCTTGGCTGGCTATGTTAGACTGCACATCCACGCACAACGGACCCAATGGGAGTATTAGTGAAGATAACGGATGCATGCCAGGGTTGTGGAATTGTTCCAAAGAGTTATCATGGCCCTGGAACGCAAAGGTCATTTGATAGAACACGAATGGGTTTTAGTCAGTAAGGGCGCCTTCAAATTAGTCGCTAAGTGCCGCACTGTAGCAGCGCGGCTGTCGCGCTGCTTTGTTAATTCATACAAATAACAAACGCGCTTCTGTCGCGCTACTGTCGCGCGTGTACAGCGACTAATTTGAAGGCACCCTAAGAATCGGTCTGACACTCCCGCCCACTCTGCCAGAACAGGAAAAGTCATTTGAGGATTATCCCATCCAAAAAAAGTGAGTAACGGAAATGAGGGATAGTTGGCTGGAAAATTTGGGTGCCTTCCTTACGAATTGGAAAAAAAAACTACACCACCGTGAGCATTGGAATTAATGGAGGGAAGCTCTTGCTCAGCCGTGGGATAGTACAAGCTAGTTATAATAAAAAGTAAAAATGACGAAAACCCTACCTACTAAGTAGAAAAGGAAGACAATTTAACAGAACCCAAATAACAGTTCATTATCTGCCTAGTCTATTCCCAACTGTATTGAGCTAGGTTTCCATTCAAACCGGATTCAAGTGAATACCAGTATTTTACGTGGAGCGGCTGCCTACCAGACCTCCACAACCCATTAACTGGGTAACACGGTTCTTTTTGGCAGGACTACTGGAGTCACATTTACTGGCTTCTGACAATCCGTAACGAATGCCAAAGATCTACAAGAGACAGCCGGGACCAACGGCTAAACGTGCTTTCCGTGACACGTAGGAAACTCGGTATGTTAAGATGGTCACCAATCTACAGACCAACCTTGGCAAGCGTTGCCCCGTGTGGCTGTTTATTATTTAGCCACGAACTCTCAAATAACCCAAGAACTCAAATAACAGTTGATATTCTTAATTTGACCCTAAATTACTGCTGACTTTAAAAATATAGAATTAGTTACTATTGTACGTCATCGATGACCTATTAATATGATAGACAGTACCTATTATTATTTCTATTAGATTAACGTCGTGCCTCTCAAAATAGTGACTTTGTTCCAAGAATCTATTCCATTTCTTATACTTAATTTTATTAGTAGAAGTATAATAATAAAGCCATTGTCTTAGACATTGTTTACTTGAGTTAATACAGTAATGGGCTCAGTCAGTCGTGACGAACTACGTCATATCATACCCCATAGGCACACCACTACACCTAAATAACAACACAGGTACAAAAATTTAATTCCGCTTAGAACGTTCCATCATCGGACCACAAGACGAATGGCGATGCGCCACCGGTACATGGTGGACATCCCACACACGCGCACAAAACGATTTGGGAACACATTCATAGTGCGTACAGCTAAGGAGTGGAAATCCCTGCCTGAGTCTATGTTTCCTGATAGCTACAACCTGGGAGTCTTTAAGGCTTGTATATTTGCCAATGACCTTGTGCATACAAACGGAGCTAACTACACCTCGGCGCGCCACTCCGCTACCCGTGTTTTTAATTTTTTATAATAAAACAAATACATATTTTAAAAAAGTAACAAAACCAAGTTATTTTCGTTTGTTTTGCACAGCAGCAGATACCTTTTTTTAGTCTTATGTTAAAAAATGAAGGAGTAAAATGGTTTCATCTCAACGATTTGGAGTTGATTTGGTGATTTTTTTTTCATCTTATGTGATACCGATACATAAATTCTGGCTAAACCAAGTTACGTGCAATATCATGTAGATTACTTCCTATTTTTTTCAGATGTAATTTCTCAGTAAATGCCGACGAAAAACTGCTTCATCTGAACGCTATTTTTAAGCCATTTCGAGAGAGCACCCTTAAGTCAAGAGTGAATAGGTAAGCGTGCTCTATTTACGACCGCATCATTGCTTACCATCAGGTGAGATAGTGGTCAAACGCGAAATAGTAAAAAAAAACATACAAGCTATACTTGTAATTTAAATTCAATAAAGCCTTTTCTATGTTAGGATGACATCAAAAGACTCTTTCTGGTCTGGGCAAAGCGGATGGGAGTGTCAGACATTAAGTGTCTGACACTGGACGGGTTAAAAGCGTAAGCTGACTAAAACCCATCCGTGTTCCTCCATATGCTATGCCCTTTGCGTTCCTGGGCCGCCGTAACTATTTCGAACAAATTCCGCAACCCCTCAGATTAAAGCCTGCTTTGAGAACAATTTACTACATTACATTACGCCTTTTTGGCCCAAAAGGTAAGATAAAAGTATACGTGAAACACACCCACATATCGCCAGTTAAGTTTCAGTCCTATTTAACAACGGGCGAGTCCATTGCCATCAACCGAATAACCTGCACGACCAGGGTATCAAACCAACGGACCAAAGGGACACACTAAGCAGTCGAAAACATACTGAGCTCGTATTTCCCCGAAGGCTAAACTAAAAAGGCTCAAATGAGGGTCTAAACCCCATTAGCACTACATTAACCCCAATTATTTTTCTACTTGGTAATCCCAAGCGTCCATGGACCGGTAACACAATTTGAGAGGCCCTTTTTACACTTAAATAAAAGAAAAATACCAGCAAGTGCGAGTCGGACGTAAGTACAGTCAACAAAGCTATTCGGTATACAAGCTATTATATATTAAGCTATATATAGACAGATATTAATTTTTCCACAGCACTACCAATGTTTATTTCTAATGTGTGCATTATATTTTTTTAAGCTTTTGACATACTAACGAGTGTGTTGTACAATAATTGTCTACGCAGCACACTCACAACATTGTTTAAAAGTAGTTGCAAGGTGCTTTTTTCTTTTTTTTTTAAGTTTGCTGCCTGCATACCCAACAGCTTTGTTGAGTGTACATATAATAATTATAAACAATTAAAAATAATAATTTCAACTCGATACCTCTACGAGTTACCGAGATAAATGGTCGACAGACGGACAGCAAAGTGATATTATAAGGGTTCCGTTTTTACTTTTTGAGGTACGGAACCCTAAAAGATTTTATAAATTAATTCGCCTAGCCGTTCCTGAGTATGTTAGGGTCAGCTTTCAGGCTAACGAGATGCAACGTAGTCACAGTATTGATTTAGATGAGCTACTGCCTATCTGACTCCCACAAAGGGGATGCGACTCGGGCGAGTCATGCATTTGCGCCCCTTTATACCCAATAAGGGTATAACCTTTTGGGTATAAAACTTACATACCATACTTCACACTTTATATCATACTTCATCTTATACTAATATATAAAGCTGAATAGTTTGTTTTTTTGTTTGTTTACTTGAATCGTCGGATTTGAAAAATTCTTTCAGTGTTAGATAGCTCATTTATTGAGGAAGGCTAAGGCTATAGGCTATATATCATCACGCTAAGGCCAATAGTAACAGAGCAGTAATGAAAATTGTGACGCAGACGAAGTTGCGCGAATCAACTATTACTAATATATAAAGCTAAAGAGTTTGTTTGTTTGCTTGAACGTGCTAATCTCAGGAACTACTGGTCCGATATAAAAAAATATTTCAGTGTTAGATAGCCCATTTATCGAGAAAGGCTATAGGCTATATATCATCACGCTAAGACTAATAGGAGCGGAGCAGTAACGAAAATTGTGACGCAGACTTTAGCTACTTACACTAGTAATACGTTATATTGTTTGGATCACACGCTGGATCATTGTTTTCCGAAAATAAAGAATTATTATTATTATAAATGCGAAAGTAATTCTCGTCTATCTGTCTGTCTGTCGCGCTTTCACGCCAAAACTACTGAATCGATTTAAATGAAATTTGTTACACAATCTAGAGCCTTAGAAAGGACATAGGCTTCTTTTTATCCCGGGAATATAATCCCTAGGAATCAAGCGGGCGAAACTAGTTTCCATATAATTAAAATAACTTATAAATAAATCTTTTACACCCACCCCCGATTGATTCACCATCCATCAGTACTTTTACGAAATTGTTTAAAACACCATTCCCTACAATTAACGATTTTAATGTTTTTTTTCCCTATGCCAAAATTCGCTTATTCGCGTACACGAATTCACAGCACAAATTATTTTCTCTAGTTGGCAGTTTATGGCTTTCGTTTGGTGAACTTTAGAAAAACTGCTTTCGCCACTTACAAGTGTCACTGGTATCGTAAGATTTTTTAGCATAATACGCAGCGATTTCCAGGGAAATAATTCTTGTAGATTGTCCATTTTCATAATGTTTCAAGGTTTCGATAGGTGTTGCCTGAATGTCTTCGAGATTGTGTTGCCGACCTAAAATTTCATCGTACAACAATTCATTTCTGAATTTTTCTTTATATTTCAGGGTGCTCTCTCGAAAAAGCTTAAAAATAGCGTGCAGATGAAGCAGTTTTTCGTCGGCATTTACTGAGAAATTACATCTGAAAAAAATAAATAGTAATCTACATGATATTGCACGTAACTTGGTTTAGCCAGAATTTATGTATCGGTATCACATAATAAGAAAAAAAAACCACCAAATCACCTCCAAATCGTTGAGATGAAACCATGTTACTCCTTAATTTTTTAACAAAAGGCTAAAAAAAATATGTACTGTTGTGCAATGCAAACGAAAATAAATGGTTTTATTACTTTTTAAAAATATGTATTTATTTTATTATAAAAAAATAAAAACACTGGTAGCGAAGTGGCGCGAAGAGTAGTTAGCTCGGTTTGTATGCACAAGGTCATTGACAAATATTCAAGCTTTAAAGAAATAGGTACTCAAATTACGCGCAGCGCCCTGTATGATCTGGGATACTACGGGCTTATAATAATAATATAGTATCATATTTCTTATTTCAATTTCATGACCTCTAATTTACATAAATTGTCTAACAAATTCAATGCATATTATTTGATTGCACAAGCCATTCCGAAGCGTAGAGGAATCTCTGTTAGCAGTAGAACCGCCCCTAATGGCCACTTCCCTTACAATGGCAGGGTTGCCAATTACTATTTATTGTACAGGATAAAGAATTTCTATTGCCCACCCTTACTGATCGGGATTTGAAAGGAAAAGCTTGGGGTAATGGAGTGGGTTGATTTTGTGCCGAAGGAATGTTGTTTATTTCTGTAATTTTCAGATATTGGAAGTAATGCATTGACAAGATTGACCCCTCACGTACTAGATAGATAGACAGATAAAACATTTATTTAGGAATAGGAATAAACACATCACACAAAAGCACAGTTGCATAACACTAGAAATACAAATAATTAAATGAAAACATAAAAAAAGAAAAGGCAGAGTGTATGGTGGCAATCACTAAACTAAAGAATTTTCCAGATTACCTACCCGTATAAGGAAAAAAACTAAAGAAAACTTGTTTTTTTTTTAAACCGGTGATACTCGGGTAGTGCAAGTTCTGTTATGAAAGATTTTTGTAATTAAACCAGTATTTCCAGAGATGATCTTTTACGAACCATAGTTTAGATTATTGAAGAGCTTTTGAAAATGTTACAATGTATGATTTAATAATAATAATAAAAACATTTAATTCAGACTAGGTCCATATTTTGTTAGTAACAATATACTTAAGAGCTAATGTTAGTATTGACAACACTATTACCTACTTAACTGCGACATGAAGCCGCACCCACCTTTGCAGCATGGGGGACTGAATCTATCTGCAAAAATACTCAGTATAGTGTTGGTGCTACCACGAACGCGAGTGAGTAGAGAGGCCCATCTTTTCCTAATGATGGCGGCAAAGCCATCAACCCGCGCCTCAGCAAACATCCCTGACGCACTGCACCGCCACGGCATCCCCAACAGTACCCTGAATGCATTATTATATTGGACACGCAGGTCGCTGTATGCCCGCCGCGAATAACTGACCCACAGGCTGCAGGTGTAGAAAGATTGACAAAATGCTTTAAAAAGTGTAATCTTCACTGAATTCGTACACCGTGCAAACCTGCGGGCCAGCATGTTACAACGGACAACCAGCGACCTAACTTATATTTATTATTTACTTGCGACCCGCCCCGGCTTCGCACGGGTGCAAATTATAAACTAAAATCTTCCTAGAGAATCACTCTATCTATTAAAAAAACCCGCATCAAAATCCGTTGCGTAGTTTTAAAGATTTAAGCATACATAGGGACAGACAGACAGCGGAAGCGACTTTGTTTTATACTACATAGTGATTCATTCATTATTTGAACACACAAAAACATACAGATACAAATTATAGGACGACTTATGTCGGGATCATTCAAATTGTATCCATATTTACATTGGCAGCTGATTGTTTTTCAAGCCCGTTAATTTTCAGGCTTGATAATTGTTTTGTTTCTTACAACATAACACGAAAATCACGATGAAGAAGCAAATTCTGGATCATTGAGAAATGTTTAAACATTAAAGTTGGCAAGCAAACATTACTTTTCATGTTATTATTTTCAAATACAGTAATATTATCTTGTGATCTAAAACACACATAACCTAACCAGGATATATTCATGATATAACAAAAGCATTTCAACCCTATCTCGCGCTCTGATATTCCTCCGTTCATGTCCGTGACATCAACACCACTCCGCTCTCGCAAATTATACGAATGGCATTGTTATTGCTGAATTTGGATAGCAATTTGTGTTTTGGAAGTTTCCTATTCTCATGTCTAGAGTGAAAGATCCCTTTTTGTTGATTTGGTATGTTACGAAACAAAAGAAAGCTTGTAACGAAAAGAAAAATGTTTATACACGCACATAATAAACAAAAAGTAAAATAAATTACCTTGACGTTTTAATGATAGGGAAGAAGTGGGACCTATCTCCCAAAATAATACTATGGCTGTACAGCGCAGTAATTCAGCCCATGTTAACCTACGGGGCCGTGGTATGGTGGCCACGCACAAAGCTAGCTACAGCCGTAAACAAGTTACAACACATGCAAAGGCTGGCCTGCATGGCAACGACGGGCTGCATGAGGACTACTCCAACTGCGGCGCTGGAAGCCATGCTGGGACTCCCTCCGCTACACTTGTTTATACAACAGGAAGCGACGATGGCAGCAGTACGCCTTAAAACATTAGATCTCTGGAGTAAGAGATATACACGACTCAACAATGAACTCCCCATAACAAAAGCAATCAATGACCGGGTACCCAAGCAATTTATCTTCGATAAAAAATACAAAATCCAATTGCAGGAGGATCATCGGTGCGAGGGGCTCTGCCCCGCCGAGCTGCGGATCTTCACCGATGGATCAAAAACAGGTACAGGTACTGGTGCGGGAATCTTCTCAGAGGATCTCAATATCCACATAGCCACACCATTCACACTCCACAACACAGTGTTCCAGGCTGAATGCATGGGCATTTCTCTGGCGGCATCAGCCATCCTAACCAGGGAAGTTAAGGACCACTCAATACGCATACTCTCGGACAGCATGGCCGTCCTGCAAGCTCTGAACAGCCACACAGTGAACTCTGGTTTGATTCTCGAGTGTCACCAACGTCTCAACCAGGTTGGTAGACACAACAAAGTAACCATTCAATGGATCAAGGGACACAGTGAATCTCGAGGCAACGACGCTGCGGATGAACTCGCCCGAAGGGAGTCGAGTTTGTCAGCGATGGGACCTGAACCCATCGTGCCGCTGCCTTTCGGGTACTTACGCAATCTGGTAAGGAAACGCACCGGAGATAAACATGACAAGCTATGGGTTGACCATAGTGAGTGTAGGCAGGCCAAAGAGGCACTTCCCTCTATAGATGGCCGATTCACAAAACAAGCCCTAAGACTGACTAAACAACAGTTGCGTTCAGTCACAGCCGTAACAACTGGCCACGGGTCTTTTAATAAACACCTCTATGCTATAGGAGTCACTGACAGCCCACTTTGCAGAGCCTGCATGGAGGCGAATGAGACAGCAGCTCACCTGCTTCTAAGCTGCCCGGTAGTCGCGGATTACAGGACAAAGTACGTCGGAAACCCAGGTACCCTCTACGAGATAGTTGGTAACACCAAGGCGTTGCTGGCCTTCCTTGGGGAGCTGGGGTGGATCGAATGATGCATTTGTCCCACCTGCACGCAAAATACGCGCTTAGTCGTGGAGTTGCGGAAACCAGCCCGATTTACATACACATACATACATACAAGGAGCCTTGACCACAAACGTATCTTCCCTTACTCAGAATAAAACCCGAGTGACTCGTGCACTAAGGGTTCCTTCCGTATTCCGTACTAACGAAGTTAAAATACTGTTCCTATCTTTTATTTATTGATTACTAGCTTCTGCCAGCGGCTTCGCCCGCGTGATCCCTAGGGAACGTATTCCCGGGCTAAAAAATAGCCTATGTGAGGGATATTTGACTGGAAGCCGACCCCAATATAGTTGGCAAAAGGCTAGGCAGATAATGAATAAGGAGCCTTGACTGAATTATACCTTAGTTTACCGGCTCCTTTTTCTGGCTGTAGGGTTTAACGGAACCTAACATGAATGGGATGGCGGGAGCAAAGTTTGCTCGCTTCACTCGCTCACTCTAGCCGTTCCATTCAAACCTGACCTGTCCGTGTCGGGGTGCCCTAAGTTCCCAAGCTGGCACTGGCAATTTTTTGTATTTTTTGTTATAGCGGCAAAAGAAATACACATTCTGTGAAATTTTAAACTGTCCGCCTGTTACTGTTCTTGAGATACAGCCCACTGACAGACCGGCGATGTTAGCCGTTGGTTACCCATTGGGTACGGAACAAAAAGGTAACAACGTAGAAAGTCTTATGCGAGGCCAAAATAGCTTCTTATCTCGGCATGTGCTGCGATGTTTAAAAAAATATATATTGCAGCGCTGGTATTCCTTGACAAGCCCAGCCCGCCTGAACTACACAGAAATCTGATATCTGAACATGAAAAATAACCCAAAAAAAGTGCTATACACAAGATCAAAGGAACTTTCCATTAACATTGCCAATATGAATTGATCAAAAGGTTTCCCAATACAAAGAAACAGGGATCTGCAACTCTGAGAAAATATTGAGTAATCTCTGAAATTCCGTATGAATGTGTAATAAACTGGAACGAAAATCAAATCCATACTAACATTGAAAAAGCGAAAGTAGCTCTGTCTGTCTATCCACCTGTCTGAATGTCTATCTACCCACACAGGCAGATAAACAGCTAAACGCCTGTCTATCTGTTCGTTACTTCTTCACAACTGAACGGATTGGGATGAAACTTGGCATAGGTATAGCTTATGCTCTTAAATACGACAAAGGATAATTTTTATTTCGGGCGCTGTTGTTTCCTTGGGATAATTGCCGAAATCCATCACTACCTTGTTGCTATTTCATCAATTCGCACTTAAAGTTCCCATACGTTCTTTAGCATGCCATACATAGACGCGGATTGAGGCAACGGAGCGGAGAAACAGAGAAATATTAAGCAATGGAATTGCCTAAAATGTTAGTCACTGAACTTTTAAGCAATTCCATTGGTTAATATTTATCCATTTCTCCGCTCCGCTGCCTCGCTCCACGTCAATGGACAGGGAGCCTTATGGTGAAATTCTCTGCCTGCGTCTATTTTCGAACGCATACAAACCTATCCTCTTCAAAATTACAGTGATCAGGTCTCTTCTGGGTAAACTTGCCCCATCTTTGACTTTATCTCTGTCACTTCTGACCTAGAATAGAGAGACCTAGAGAGAGGAGCTTGTGGCTAGATAATAACAGCCGCACTGGTCGATTTTCAAGGATAAGCAACGTTTACCAAGGTTGGTCTGTGGATGGGTGACCATCTTAACATACCGAGTTTCCTTCGCGCCTCGGAAAGCATGTTAAACCGTTGGTCCCGGCTGTCATTTGTAGATCTTTGGCAGTCGTTACGGATAGTCAGAAGCCAGTAAATCTCACTCCAGTCTTGCCATGAAGTACCGTATTACCCAGTTAATGGGTAGTGGAGGTCTGGTAGGCAGCCGCTCCTCGTAAAATAATGGTATTCAGCTAAATCCGGCTTGATTGGAAGCCGACCCCAATAAAATTGGGAAAAGGCTAGGCGGATGAAGACTTCTGTCCTAGACTAGAGTCCAAAGCAAACCCATCTCAAATAAAAATAAGATAAAAAAAATCACGTGGCCGCTTGCAGGAACTGTATTTGTGACAATCTAAGAAATCGGATTTGACAGCTGAGTAGAGAGGGATAGAAGATCGCTTTACCAATAAGTGCGAAAGACATTATTTTATTTTCATGTCCCTTTCATACTTACTAGTAAAGCATATTTATAACCTGCTGTACCATAAATTATTCACAATCGTTAAGAAATGTATCTTAACCGAATATAAACACGCTTGTCAAATCCGACTTCTTAGATTGTTACGAATATAGTAACGTTATAAAAGCAGGCGTAACTCCTGTCTGTGTGTCTGTTTGTTACTTTTTTTACAACTTAACGACTGAACGGATTTCTATGAAATTAAAAAATGCACAAAGGGATATATTACATCCTGGATATAAAGTACTTTTTATCCCGGAGAACCTTCGCTTGGCGTTATTTTCGACTGACACGCGGCCGAAACCGCACGCAAAAGCCAGTATTAATGAAATACTCCTTCGTCTTATTCCATTTTCCTTCACGGATTCAGTTTGATTGATCTCTGCCTCATCCAGATGAATTAAATCCTTGAGCGAGCGGAGCGATCTTGATAAACGTGCCCTGAGATATTCTTTTGTTTTCGGGCTTCCATTACGACGTTAATTTGTTAAGACCTGGCTTTTCCAGCTAGAGGTGTGGATTCAAATTCATGGCGATACCTATGTTTGTAGCTTTTTGAATTTATATATTTTTTTGCAATTCTAATTATATTTTATCATAAGGATCGAAACTTGATCTTGTGCATAATAGAGTGAATTCTAGTAACAAATATTTAGTCCGTCAGTTAGATTTTCCAAGAATATGGAACGTTTGAACGTTCAATATTTATTTTCGTTGTCATCACCTGCCACAAGACTTAATCAATTTTTATTTTCGTTGTATCATCTGCCTAGCCTCTTTTGCACAACTATATATTGGGGTCGGCATCCAGTCAAACCGGATTCAGCTGAACACCAGTATTTTACGTGGAGCGGCTACCTACCATACCTCCACGATCTATTAACTGGGTAACAAGTTACTTTTTGGCAAGACTGGAGTCAGATTTACTGGCTTCTGACTATCCGTAACGACTGCCAAAGATCTACAAATGACAGCCGGAACCAACGGCTTAACGTGCTTTCCGAGGCACGGAGGAAACTTGGTATGTAAAGATGGTCACCCATCCATAGGCCAAACGTTGCTTAATCTTGAAGATAGATTGATCCGTGCGGCTGTTATTCTTAAGCCACGAGCTCCTTCTCCAGAGTTAACATTTTTGTTTTTGTTGTCATAACCAATAAAATTAAATAAAAGATAGGAACAGTTATTTTAACTTCGTTAGTACGGAATACGGAAGGAACCCTTAGTGCACGAGTCACTCGGGTTTTATTCTGAGTAAGAGAAGATACGTTTATGGGTTCAGTGAGTGGAAAATAAGAACAAAGGTCAGTTTGTCTCTTATTTATTTATTTCTTTGTTTCTAGTTGGCGTACTTCCCTATTTTTGTTTTGACATGGATATGTCGAATTAAATCAAGCTAAAATCTTTAATAATCGACATAATGTGTGATGAGTGATGTTTAACTAAAAGCTCCCCAAGTTTGCTGCGCCACTTCTTTGTAACAGCTAAAATAATAGGAAGTGGTGACGGGAGGGCATTTTGGGATACTCTATGTATACAAAATGTTTTGAAAGTGCTGGCTATCAGCCTTAATGAAGAATATATAGGTAACAAAGAGATAAACCAGAGGAGCTCGTGGCTAAATAAAAACAGCCGCACGGATCGATCTTGAAGGTTAAGCAACGCTTGCCAAGGTTGGTCTGTGGATGGGTGACCATCTTAACATAACGAGTTTCCTCCGTGCCTCGGAAAGCACGTTAAGCTGTTCGTCCCGGCTGTCATTTGTAGATCTTTGGCAGTCGTTACGGATTGTCAGAAGCCAGTAAATCTGACTCCAGTCTTGCCAAGATGTACCGTGTAACCCAGTTAATGGGTTGTGGAGGTCTGGTAGGCAGCCGCTCCACGTAAAACACTGGTATTCAGCTGAATCCGGTTTGACTGGAAGCCGACCCCAATGTAGTTGGGAAAAGGCTAGGCAGATGATGATGAAAGAGATAAACAAGAACGTTTGGTTTTCTTTAGAAGCATTTTCAAAGACTTCTTGCACTAGGCTAGTAGGCCTGTTCCGCAGGAAATTTTAAAATTCCAAGCTATGAATAAATTACTTTTATTTTGATTTCGACGATTGAAAATAATTTGTGACAGGGCTGTAAATCCTCACTGTATTTTGTCTCACACCGATATTTCAATATCACACGAAAATACAAAAACCTTACTAAAAGAAATCATATTTAAACCTGTAACTCTAAAGCATCTTCTTCCCAAACAGCATCTAAAACCAACTTAAACAGATTTAGAAATAACCTTGAAGAAATTCAAGTAAGTACAGTCTGGAGTCTAATAGAGCAGTTTGGAAGTTGCAGGAGCGGTTCCATGCACCCAATGCTTCGCGTACCTACTTTTGAACGACAAAGTTTGGCTCAAACTGCATTAGCTAATGCCTGGGGAGGTAGCTAGAGGGTGTTGGTACGCCATTGCTGAGAACTTTAACTATGGGAATTTGAATATACGTCATTGAGGACATGTTTTTACTTATCGCGCTTAGAAGCCAGTAAATAACATTGATTATTGCTCTAGTGAGAAACAAAAACCCGCGGCGCGGGACACAGCTGTCTTAAAAAAAAATCTAGTTCAGTTGGCGCCACTTTGGGAGGAGATTCTCTGTTTTGAAAACGTAAATTGTGACGTAAAGATGGAGTTGACGTAAATTTAAGAAATATTTTTAAAATATGCGTTGTTTTCAGGTGTCTGGACGTTAAGGTGGAAGCGCCAGGGTAGCCCGCGAAATTCAAATATTTTATGTTTTTTTAACGCGTATTTGTCTAAAGAATTATAACCATTTTAATCATCAATATAGCCCTCTAAGTTCATGAAGCCCTATTGAATGGTTATTTCATGAAAAAGTCATCAATACGCGTTACGGTCGCGAATCGTATTTTGTTCAACAAACACTTCACACTGACCGGAAAATTGCAAAAAAACATAAAATATTTGAATTTTGCGGGCTACCCTGGCGCTTCCACCTTAAACAACATGCTACTTTCAGCGCTGGCGTTCACGTGATATTTTGACAGTGTTTTGACAATTGCCTTTGCCATGACCACCACTAAACCATGTCACTTGTCGAGAGCCAATAGTGTACTTCTTTCTGAAAACCCTCATTGCGATCACTATCCATCAATTCTAATATTATAAAGCAGAAGAGTTCGTTTGCTTGTTTGGTTGAACGCGCTAATCTCTAGAACCACTGGTCCGAATTGAAAAAAAATTAAGTAGTGTTAGATTGCCCATTTACCGAGGGAGGCTATGGGCTATATAACATCACGCTACGACCAATAGGAGCGGAGAATAAATGAAAAGTGTTTCGCAGACAAAGTTGCGCAGGTCAGCTAGTAAGTTATGTCATAATACTCAAAGATACTCGATTAAAATGCTCATATCCAGCCTGATTTGTAAATACTACAAATCTGAATTGCGATCATTGATCCTGGGGGGCTAAAAAATCCACTTTAGCGATAAAGATGAAAATTAAATATGACAGATTGTTGTGTGATTTAATATTATGATTCAAATATGATTTTCCAAAAGTGGCCTTTTTAGCCCGGTGGATCCAAGTTTGGGATTTAGATTGACTGTGAAAATGGGTGCGTATGGGACCATATGTATCCCTAAACAAGGTGCGAAAACAAAAAAAGAATTTGTTCAATTGTGTTTCTTATATTACGCCGTACAGCTACTAACTAAGGAAACAACTCGGTGCCAGCTCCCGAGTTACGAACTTCAGCAATTATTCCTTGAACAAATTCTTGTTCAAAACTTGCAAACAACTGACGTTCGATTCCTTTTCTGTTGGAGTTGTATTCCTTTACTGTTAGAAGTTTTACATCGCTTTAAAAAACTATAATTTTCAGTGTTTTGACTGGGTACATTCATGTTAACAATGTTTCAACACATATCTAAATAGTATGCGGCATGCAACATGTAGAATGCAAGCAAGGAAGCATGCAGCACGCAAACGAGGAGGCAACATGCAGAATGGAAGCAAGCAACACAGTATGCAGGCAAGCATGCAACATGCAGCAGGTATGGTTTCTGTCACGGCTCCGGCGCTGCGGGGCTCCGGCGATACCACGCGAACTTATTGTCGCATATGGTTTTAACGCTCACCACCGCAGCTTCGGCCCGCGGTGGTGGGCGTTATAACAACTGCTCCTCAGCTTGCGGGCCGCATCGCCCCTCCGCGCCTACGCGGGCTTAAATTACACTGTAGGGGTAGGGCAGACAAGACTACGTGAGGTCGGTTTTACAGCGATTTTTTTCTGTCACAAATTATAGATTTTTTAAGATCATATTTTATTTTAGTTAAATGTTATTTTATAAAGATGGCAATTTGCGTAGTTAAATTATTTTGAATAAAATTCTGCCATCTTAGAAGTATACCATGGATATATTATAAAACAATAATATTGATTTATAATTACATTTTCACTGAAATATAAAGTACTGTGGAAAAAAACACCGGACAAACAATATTCGTTAAAAAATAATTCTATATAATAATTCTCTTGTTTCATAAGTTTTTTAAATATAAAAATGTGATCATGAAATTCATTGAATTGTGCTTTTGTGAAATAGGTTTTATTCAAGTAAATAGTCTTTGAAACAATAATATTTGACATAAAATTGCAACAACCAAATATTATGTGAAACATTTTCTACGAAACGATATTCTATGAAATTTCTGTCTATGAAACAAGGGTTCACCCTCCTTTTCCTTCTAGCAATGTATTCCTCGTTACTGAGGATCGTCATTCCCCGCGACGTAGTCAATATCTTGACAGAATTTATGAGCCATATTTGTCTATCTTTGGCATTTTGAAGCGCTTTGTGGAATTTTGTGTCAAGAGATGAGCTAATTTGGTACGAACATCTAAATGTATTGGGAATCCTCGGACGCTTACCATCGACCTTGAGAGTATGAGTGAGATCGGCATTAATAGTTCTAGGTTGTGTTCAAATACAAAATACTTCCTTTCAAATGGACCAGTTACAGGCAATATTTTCAAACACATGAAGCTAGTTCTGACGTTCTAGTGTCAAAAGCAGCAAATAGTTCTGCAGCAAACACACTCACTGGCCAACCCTATCTCCAGCGCGGCAGTTCGACAGAGTAGATACTGTGGAGAAGAACGTGCAAGAAACACCATGGATACTTCCAAATCAGTAAAGAAAGGAAGAAAGAAAGAAATCATTCAGTGTTTAAAATCACATCCGTTTTTAACTCAGATGTGTAGTGTAAGACTATTGCAGGACATATCTATCTTATCTATGATAGAATAATAATGACTTTCTAGCTGTCGCGCATAGTTGTAAAGATCGCGGGTCGTCAACATCAGCAAAACAAAGTTCGATAGTCGTTGAACTATCGCAGAATACAGAATGGGGTTGTTAGTAAGTTTGCAGATCAAAGGAATATCCTCAGATCGCAATGATTGTGACAATAAATATGAAGGGTATAGTTTTGTAGAACTTTAACTATTGTAATCTGAGGAGTGTTTGGACTATTGATAGTTATTTTTATGGGGACAAAAGCCAAACGGACTTATTTGGAATTGCGAAGGTTCAATTGCTTTTATTTTTGGAACAATCTCACTCTTAACTCTCGAAAGCCAGAATTAAATAGTAGCGCCGAAGTAATGAAGCCCCACAAGTTCCGGAGAAACGACTTTACCGACTTTGATCCCAACTCCAATAGCTGAGTTTGTAACCCTTGCTCTTTTCAATACATATCTCAACAAAGTAATGCTTTGCACGTACCAAGTACCGGCAGGTCCTGTCAAAGTTTTTATTTCAAACAGCTTCTCCAATAGTAAATTTACAAAAGTTTTAGCTTAAAATAAAAGGGCTAAAGTTGCATTTCATCATGAAGAAAACAGTTCTTGTTTCTAATTGGAAAACTCAGATCGTTTTCGCTTCAAACTTTCCTGACTATGAGTACAAAATATGTAGTTAACTAAAGTGTTTTTGGTTGTACAAATAACTATTATTATCAAATAATAGCCAAGAAACTGGCACGATCGGGCAATTAAAAGGAATTGCCCGAAAATAGGCTTCAGTAAAATTTTGTCGCAATTTCTTCAAGTGCTTCTAACGGTGTTGAAGCTTTTAGTAAATTGATATCCCTTTTAAACACTTTGCTGACGTTACATTTTGTGGGATGTTTGGAAATATAACAGCAATATTTTTTTAAGTGCAATAGCAGTGCAGAGCACTAAATCCAAAACATTTTTTTTTTATCACACGGTTATTATTTAGATTTTATCTAAATAATAACTACCGCAAGGGTTGGTTATCCTCCGGGTGTCAACACTGCGAGGATCGCCCGGAAGACACAGCATACGGTGGACAGCTGCCCTGCTTGGGTGGAACACCGCCGTGTTCTCGTCGAGGCGATCGGCGGCGGCGGTCTCGAGGAGAAATGGGAAGCGGTCACCTCCTTCTACGAAGCAGTAATGTTAGCAAAGGAGGAAGCCGAACGCGTGAGAGAGAGGGAAACTTCAAGACTCCAGAGAAAAAAAAAACTCCATTGTACACTTGTTTTATAGAATATTTTTCTGTTTTAAATATGAGAGTTTCTGTTTTCAGTGTTCCAACCAGGGTCTTCTAGGGTGTTAGTCGAGGCTCATGGGTTTTAAGTTGCTGGCTGACTGTCCAGTTGGACATCTTTTGGCCAAAATAATGGTGATAGATAAGACAAAGAGTGAAATTCTTTGCCACTAATGACCTTATAGCCTTCAAAGCAAGAGTGAACAGGGATCTGCTAGCCACGCGCATTCCATTGTAGACCATATCTTTGCATTACATGAGGCGTCATCAAGGTAAGTGCTTTAAAAAACCGAAAAAAAATTGTTAACTAACTACCGAATGATAATCCACCACACCTTTTATCCATTTTCTACTACGCCATTCACTTAAAGAATAAGACCGAAGTAATACGAAAACAATAGCAAGCCCCGCCCCTCATCGATCACAGAAGACGGGTATATTCTAGTAGTTTGTACACATACGTATCATTTTTCAAAGTCAAATATCTCGGCGATGCTATAAATCAGGCCAGTGGCCACAAAATACGTGGGTACAGAAGGTAGGCCTTGCAACGCACGTGTGAAAACAGGCGCACCGTGCATACAATCATGAACATGTACGTTGTTTGGTGTGCAGTTGATTAATACGTGTATAGAATCCCAACAGGAACTTACATTATTGTAGTATCGGGGCAGAATTATCACAATCATCATTTCAGTTGATACATACATAGGCATAGGCCTGACCTAAGCGTCACCACATGCGCTAGTTCTTTGCTTCACGTATACAGCAAACAGCGTACACTCGTGGCTTTCACCAGGTAACATTGTTAGGACGCCTTTTGCTGGGTCTTTCTGTACGCCGTCGTCGCTCTATAGCTTTTTGGTCCTATATGCCATCTGATTCTGATCTGTGATGATGTGATTCACCATTTTGGCTTAATTTTATTAGTAGACCTAAACCCTTGACCTTCTAGGACTATTTATTGTGTGCAATAGCTGTTGGCTCGTTCAGCATAGCTTGTTATTTCTGAATCTGCATTGTTAGCTCGATACTACCTGTGTAGTATGGGATTATACGTAAGTTTGTACAAAGGATTGAATGGTGCTTCATTTACTTTGTTTTCCTTGTCTAATTATTACTTCATTCTCTATCGTACCTAGCGTTTCTGTTATTCAAATTCATTTTAAATAATTAAATTCTGTTGGAAGTCTGCCTGATTCTTTTATTATGTTAAGCGATAGCCTTTGCTTTTTCAATCATGGGTTTTTTTTTTTGTTATTACTTGATGAATCATCTACCTCTATTTATTACATCTTTACCTATTGTAACAGTTTCTTCATGATCATCATTATTGCAGCTTCTCGCTCACTACTAGACATATGCCCATGCGTGGGGAAGTCGCCAACCATCAAAACACCAATCAGTCTGATGCTCACGCGTCTCGGAGATTCTTGTAATCTTTAGCAACTTATAGACTGGACCCAAATGTTGGTAAATATTGTCCGAAACATAAACCAACCACAAAATGGCTCCCGTAAAAAAAATCTAAAGGCTTCCCAATCTTCTCGTGATTATGTCGTTCGAACTTAGAACTTTATCGAGCGTAAATAGAACAAGCTGTTAGATGTACAGCACTTAAACTAGTAATGACTACTTCCTGGCAATTAAAGAAGGAGTGGCCGTTTAATCTACTTTTATCATCTGTACATATCGTAGGTATATACATACATAAATACGAGTATATTCCATACCATAAATCACGCCCACATAATTTCTCCCCCATGTAATAGAAGACTAGCCTATTACTATCAACTGAGAGCAAATCCACGCTTCGCGCTGTAACTGAGAAACTCCAGGGAGAATCCTGAAAACATTACCAGAATCGGGAATCGCTTCATTGGGCAACACACAATTCACAATTTCTTGGAATGACTTCGAGAGATGTAAATAGGCTATCAAATTTTGATAAAAAAAAAAGTATTCCAAATGTTCAGTTAACAATTTATCGAGACCTTACAATCGCTCAAGTTATTTTATAATCTTACGGAATTTGCCATTTCCGTGACATAATAATATAAACCACAGCAAAACTAACGATGCAGTGATAGGGGTAAGCTCCGCTCCTCTCCTCTCCGCTCCAATAGACAGTCAGCCTTATGGAGGACAATACGAACCCATCCATAGATGTATTAATAAAGGGTAAAAAATACCTTTCGAAAATGAAAGATCTTTAAGATGCTTACGTTAGTTCTTATTTATTAAAAGAGTCTTACACCCAAATCAATAAACCACGCGTTTTAGAGCGTCGTGTACCATTTGATGTCTTGGATCTTAGATTTGGTACGAAGGTAATTCTAAAATTATCTCTTTTTTTGCGAGTCGTATCACCAGGAGTCATTTATTGCAATTGGTTTGTTAAGATTTGATTCCCTTATGTATTTCTAAAATTTAATTGACTTATGCTAGAAAGTAGTCAGGTAGTTAAATATAGGTAAACAATCTTGTAGTGACTTTTTACACAAAAACATACTAAACAAATAAACTACTGCTTAAGGTAATAGTTCAATTGATTTAGTAATCGTTATTGTTGTATTTTTACATTGCTTTTTAATTGCATTTTATTTTTAAAGTGAGTTTTTAAATAAAAATACACATCAAGATTGTTTACCTTTATAACTACCTAAACATTTCTACTTTCGCTTGTCGGGTCGATGGTCTTCCGATGATGCGTGACGCAACAACCTAACATCACGTTTTTATAGAAATACTAGTTGACCCGCGGAACTTCTTCTGCTCCTCTCCTATTAGTCTTAGCGGGATGACATAAAGCGCGCCTTTCTCGATAAATGGACTATCTAACACTGAAATAATTCAAATCGTATCAGTAGTTCCTGAGATTAGCGCGTTCAAGCAAACAAACTCTTAAGCTTTATATTATATTAGTATAGATTTCAACGGATAATTTCCAGTAGTCTTTCTATTAGATATTTTTCAGACTGTTCTAATATCCATCTTTTGCAGCCAAATCCACTTTATTTGTAATCGATAAGACTCGAGGATGGCCACATCAATCTACTTACGTCAGCACAAAATAGATCGCATCGCTTTATTCTAAGCGGCCATTATCGAAATTTAAAAAACAGAGGAAGAAAACATTGTTGTCTTTATGCAGTTTCTGAGACCTAACTAGCTGACAGTTTAATTTGTTTAAAATGACAGTTTAAAATCAAAGTGAGTAATGAAAAAAGTTCTAGCAATAGGTACTGATCCTATCTCTGCTGTTTAGTGTTTTTGTAGGTTATACTTGTATAGACAGCATTTTTAGTTTCCCGTAGCCAAATAGCAAAACAGGAACCTATCTGTATTTTTTCTGTTTTAATGATTCACAGTCATTCGGAGGCTATAATGCGCATGTTACTAAAACCTTTATACGTATATACTCATCCCGGCTACGCACCTCACAAATTACATAAATCGGAAAAAAAGCAAAAATAAACGAAGAACTCATAAAGAGCTTTACCAGTTATAAAACGCTGTCTGCTGTCCGTCCGGCATTTATATAGCACCATAAAATTATGCGGATAAATAAATGCAATCAACATAACAGTAGAAGCAAAGGAGATTAATAAAAAGCAAAATCATTATTATATTTGTTTATTTATTATGACTCAAACAATGACGCAACATATTGTGCTTAACAGACAAACGAACTTTTAATAAATAATTTAAATAAAGTAAAAAGTCACAGCTCTTGTAGTAAAGTTGTACTTCAATAATATTTATATTATCACAATCAAAAAGTTAAAAACTGACTAGAATAGAGATCTCTGAATTATACTAGACATATTATTGTAATATGTATTTATAATACCAACATAAATATTACTGTGGGATACAGTACAGGACTTTTTTATACTTAAAACATTTTTTAAACGAATATACTGCATATTAAAATCGTGTTCAGTATTATTAATTAATAATAATAAATAATAAATGTTTATTTCAATAACATACAATAGTTACATTTTTACTTTTAGAAATGACCTTTTAAGCAAAATAATTGCTTATGTTAGGACATTCCGCCTTTCACTACATACAGTATCAAGAAATAATTCACTATAACTTCATACTTATAAATTCTCAGAGAAAAAAGTAACCAACAATTTTAATAACAAACCGTGGGAGTATTCAGATTGCAACCCACGTACCAATAAAATTAATCAAGTTTGTGTAAACCTCGATTCTGTACAATATCGTGGATTAATGCAGCTGAACTAATAATACAGCCAACTATCGAATATACCCGCACTGATCACCACTTGTTCCAAGCTATATTCAATTATTCAGGAATCAACTCCATTGAGCCAACTATTGATTGTCAGTACTGTATCCGAAGTTCTAATAAATATATATCTCGTAAAGCTATCAGAATAACAAATCCTATTGAAACATTGAAATCATCTAAAAATGCTTACAGCATAAAAGACGCAACGAACGATCTAAAATTAGAAGAATATCTAACAACCACTTAATCCTATAAAACGTGGATAAAATAAGGAAATTGTGAGTATGTAGCAAGAAAAGCTTAAAACATTTTACGACTTACAGCCTGAAATTCACTAAAGGGATGCTCAAGACACCATTGAAGTCGGTGCTAGAAAGTGATGTACTATACAAATGCCTCTTACTTCACGACGAGTATACAATGGACTAGAAAGATACGGAAGTATAAAAGGTCAGTAAAAACACTACAGGGTCCAAGTGTATAATACAATAGTTAATTGTTAGTATTCACACATAATATTCTCACTACATCTTTCTTGAAATCGCTTGCGCAATTTTCGTCTTAAACCTAATACACGTATAATATCTATTAGATACATTTAAAATCATCTATTGATACTTAACTAGAATTCGGAGGGTATTTGGTCACCCACTACCTTTAACATGTAATTTTCTTAAGAATGTACTACTATTTTATTAATATAATATTCTCTTAAAATAGTAATGACTAGACTATCAATGAAATAATGTATGTGCTTGGCACAAAATACACTAATAACTTTTTTTTTATAAATAAGTATCCCTATAAACACTTCTAAAGTTTTAAAATCTGTTTAGACCGGGCAGGGAAAAACAATAAGCGTTCAATCTTTCCTTCGCATTTCAGTCTTCATTTTTTATCTTTATCTTCGTGCATTTGTTCACTCCATCGCTAGCGATGCCACAGCTGTTGAATCTGTTGACCACATCACGTACCTTACCCTTGCTGATGACGAGTTCCTTGTCGTATGTTGGAGTTATTAGGCCTTTTTCGTTTCCATTGCATAGTGGCTTGTTATTGACTGATGCAAAATTTGCGCTTTGCGATTTCCGAAATTCTCTGACAGCAATGTCTATGTTATTTATCAAATCTTTTGCCACGAATGTCGCTATCTCATGCTTTATGCGGTCTCTCTCGCTTTGGATCTCAAGTGGTCTGTGGTTTTCTTTGGTATCTGGTGGGTGCTGTTCTGGACTATGGCTTTGTGTTAGAGAATGTGATGCAGGACTGTCAGGGCCTTGGAATGTGATGCTTGGATTGTTCACCAAAGTGGCCTGCACATAATTCGTCTGAGTATAGTAACACTCCTGATTTTCTGGCTTCTTTTCTCCGATCAGCCAGTACGTCGTCATCTTGCCCTTTCCCTGCGAACAAAATTGTTACGTTCACTAAAATAATGTTAGCATTATTCAAAATAATTTGTAAGTGTCGGCTGTTTTTAGTATCAAAGTTGGTACCTATTAATATTATAACTTAGAAGAACCACTGAAGCAAATAACGATTACAAATTACCTTCCCTAAAGATTTATGTATTCAAAATATTCTTGTTTATTATAACATTAGAATACTTCCATCCATCTTTTCATAAATTCCCGTTGTAGCTCGAAAGCTTCTGATGAAAATTCATGACGTAACATTAGGTAACAAGACAAAGCTCTTTGTTTATTACACTGGCCTTTGACAGCGAAAAGAGTAGTATACAGACGGAAATACAATTTCAAATTCAAAGTTATTGCGAACATGTAGATAGGTACATACTAATATAGAGTAGCAAGATGTGATTTTCATAAAATATGTTGGACTCGAATAATCAAATAAAGGGATATTTGATTATTCGAGTCCATATTCCAAGCCATGTCTTCCAACTTGACTCCACCTCGAATCATCAAATGGACAGTTACAGCTGAGCATTTATTTTATTGATATTACACTACATTGCACTAGTTTCTGACTTTTCATACGTGCCCCATGTTGGTATTTGCAACATAAAATATTTTTAATTAAATAACAGTTTTGCGTTATAAACTAACTTGTATTATAGGCATTAGTATCTTAAAAACTCTATCTTTAATCTCGCTGGAAAAATATATCCTGCGTTTCTGTTTTTGAATGCGTACAACCCCAATCTCTTCAAATTTAGAGTGAACAGGCTTCTTCCAGGTAAGCTCGCTCTGTCGTCGACTTTGTTTCTGTCATTTCTGACCTAGACTAGAGTCAAGAGTAAATCCTCTAAACATCTCCAATAAAAAAAAAACTTATTCCTATTACTACAATTTAGTATGGTTTTGTTTCAAACAATGAACCAAACCATAATCACCTCCAACAAAAACGTCTTTCTGTAAAATACTGGCCATAAAAATCCTACCTTCATAGTAATTTCTCCTCTGCACTCAAGCTCGAAGCAGTCATACAGGTCCAAAACCTCCTTGGTCTTAGGGCTGACGTGGATCTTCAGCGCCTCTCCATGGGACTCCATTCTCGACGCGGTGTTCACTGTGTCGCCGAAGAGGCAGTATCGAGGCATTTTGAGGCCTACCACTCCCGCCACGCAGGGTCCTAGGAGAAATCAGAAAATATTTTAAAATTTCAACTAGCTTAAGAAGATGTAAATTTCCTGTCCGTTTAATGCGAAAGAACAAGTCGTTTTGATGATCTTTGGGGAAAGTCTCTGTTCACCAGAGGACGTCTTTCGGTTGTAGTGATGAAAATAGGGTGGTGTCGCAGGTGGATATAAGTCCAAATAAATTCTACAAAGATTATTGGGCGAAATCGGACCCGGTCAGTGAAAAATTTCCGTACAATACCCAAACTAGGAATTGTCAAGATCTATCCCACTTTTCATATTCTATACATATATTTTTTAAACCGTGGGTGGTGGGAATGCCAAAATTATATTTTCAGTCTGTCAGTCACTCAGTAACGGAAGGTTTTATAGAGGTTCCGATTTATTGATCTCCTCTCCCCTTGATTTCCAGAAATAAATATAGCAGACGATACTAAAATATTAATTAAAGTAACATGAGTAGGTAAAGAGCCATAAAAAATTACTCCGTTTTTTTTAATTCTCGCATACAACCTAGGAATTACATAATTTACCAATTGAAACTCTTTCAGGATTTTTTTCAACTTTTAAAAACAACTTAGGCACTCAAGTTTTTAAAAAAGGTAGAAAGGGTAGTTTTCACCAGCAACCGCTAAAATTATGAGTCTTATTGTTATTCAGATACAAAAGAACATTACAATGGACCTGTAAAAACTAAAAAAGAACATTTTCTGAAGTAATTTGAAGGTCTTTATAGCTTTTAAGCTCTGTCGTTGTTTGGCAAACAGTCTCCAAGCCCAGTCTTAAATAATAAATATACATTGGGGTAAGTTGTTATCAAATATTCATGTTCATTGGAATAAATAATGCTGATTTCCATGTTCATTAAAATCTATATCTATATATAATATACTAGTCGACCCGCGCAACTTCGTCTGCGTCACAATTTTCATTACTGCTCCGCTCATATTGGTCTTAGCGTGATGTTATATAGCCTATAGCCTTCCTCGATAAATGGACTATCTAACACTGAAATAATTTTTCAAATCGGACCAGTAGTTCCTGAGATTGTTTGTTTACTTGACTTAATCTCAGAAACTACTGGTCCGACTTGACACATTATATAGGCTATATTATCATGCTAAGACCAATAGGAACGGAGCAGTAATGAAAATTGTGACGCAGACGAAGTTGCGCGGGTCAACTAGTACTGAATATATATTTATTTATTTATTTTATTATTTATGTACACACAGAAAAATAGTGAAATTTAACATTATAATATTAGTACAAAGGTACTGCTTATTTCTAATGAAATTTCTTCCAGCAGACCTGCGACAGGAGAAATGAAAAAGAAATGTAGGCAAAAGTGTGTAAAAACAAGACAAGAAGAGTGTGTAAAGCCTTAAAATTAAATTAACAGATAAAAATAAAATATACATAAAATATATACCTATACCGAACACAATATTATAAAATAAATATATACAAATATATATATATACATATATAACTATCATAGTTGAGAGGAAAGATAGTGGTCTTTAAGACGCTTCTTAAAAAGAGAAATAGACTTTAAATCTCTAATGCTAGGCGGAAGTGAGTTCCACAACCTAACTGCATGGACAGAGAAAGAGTAAGAATAGTAGCTGGATTTATGAGGATGGGTGTTAAGGATAGATCTGAGGTGTGATCTGCACGGAGCGTCACTAGGCCGAGCGTAAGAAATACGCTCACGCAGGTAAGAGGGATAAGAAGGGTTATGAAGGATGTTGAAAAGGAGACAAAGAATCCGAGTGTTCCTGTGAAGACGGATAGGGAGCCACTTGAGTTCCTTGCGAAGGTGAGAAACATGATCATACTTGCGTAGACCAAACACAAGTCGAATACATAAATTTTGCAGTCGCTCAAGCCTGTTTAATAGCTCCTCAGTAGCATCCAGGTATAATGGAATATAATGATTTGCGATAAATCGATCCTTCTCCCGACGTTTACTCACTGATGTGGCCTATTTTTTTAACGCTTACAAGACTTCTGAGGCAGACTAATATCTTAGGTATTTCCTACCAGTCAACCTTTGGAAGATGCAGAAACAGAGTGGTATGGTAGGCGCCAGATAAACTTGCAATAAAGCACATTAACCTTTCCCTAATATCCCTTTGTAGACACCCGAACAACAAATTATGGATCGTTTTTAATTACTAGAGAACGTAAGGAATCACGAAAGAAGTCGATTTTGTCTTTATTTCTGTTTTTATTTAAAATGTCAATGACCGTTATTGCACATTTATCTGGCGCCTACCGTAGTAGGTGCCATATTAAGAATAAAACGGCCAAGTGTGAACCGGAATAAAAAACCCGTTTTTTGTAAAATTAAATTAGTAATTAAAGGGAGCTAGGATTTATTATCATTATTTGTTGTTATAGCCGCAATAAAGATACACACTCTGTGAATTTAACTCAACTGCCTACCTATTACGGTTCTTGAGATACAGTCCACTGACAGACAGACAGACGGACGGACGGTCCCTATTACCTATTAGGGCATTTTCGTCAAAATGCCTACCAACCCACTTATGGGATGTCCCATACATATAAGTTGCAAATAACTAACATTTTTATGACATAGAAGTATCGAGTAATTATTGAATAGTTTCAAAAGACTAAAGTTTTCTTTTTTCGCTTAAATTGTTAACAGAAACTTAAATCAAAGTAACAAAATTAAATCCAGAAATGTGGCATTTTAAGTCTTGCAGTACTGTCCTCTTTTAAATATGACCTATGTTAAATTATTTCTTCGCTATTTGCTTCTTATTACATACTCCACATATTTTAGTTTTTGTAAACTATTTGTAGCTTTCAATCATGTTAAACTCTATTATATTATAATACAAGTATTTAAAAACATTTTAAAGTTTATATTCTGTCCCCTTAGTATGTGTTAAGTGGACATGTCCTTGCACCGTGACCGTAAATTGAATCCATTTTAGTACGGATTTTTTCTACTACTCGCCGATTTTTTATTTAAATAACAACACCAAATTAAGTATGTTAACACCAGCAGCCATTTTGAAGTGTCAGTTTTGATCTGTCTTCAGTGGACACTTGAGTTCGACCGGTAACGGACGTTTTTCGGAGATTTCCCTTCACATTGACCGAAGTATTTCACGTTTATAAAATGATTATGTAATGTTAGTGTTAAAGCAAAAATAGTTTCACATGGCAAAATTAATTCTGGTTTTCGGTAAACAAGAGCTATTTAATTATCAAACAATATTTTTAGTAAATGATTAAATAACTGAGAGAAACTGTTACGTCCAGACCATTACCAAATGACTGGTAACGTATAGCCGGACTAAGTGAGCTATTTTCAAAGATAGGTAGCAGTTTAAAAAAAATGCCCATTACCAAGCCGAATGAACACCCTCCGCTAGCGAACAGCGGGGGCTGTTCGGACGACAAGGTCCGTTGGTACCCTTCGGGTACGGAACCCTAAAAAAAGATGGTTTCTTCACCTGACTTGACACAATCACCATACCAACTGAAAAAAAATCTGAAGTCGAGAACGTTACAGTGCAAACAATAAGTTAAAAGTGTCAATTTGATTGAGGGAGGGCAGCGGCGTTGAATGGAGGAAAAAAAATCGTATGTGGGTGAACTTGTAAAACGATTTTATTTTTTGACTTGGGGACATTTTTACGGAACCCTAAAAATTGCGGAAATGTTACCGTTAGATGAGAGGACTAGATACTCCCACACACTCAGTATTAATTCTGTGGTATCGTTATCTGAGCTAAACTAAACGCAAATAGACGAACACCAGTACAATATGTACAACGTGAGTTCTAACAGCAATTTGTTGGCTGTCATTACCATGTCCATATTTCCTTCCCAATAGAAATATTAATATGTGAATGTCTGCATGTTTAGATATTTGACAGAATACATCATCTGCCTAGCCTTTTCTCAACTATATTGGGTTTGGCTTCCAGTCAAACCGGATCCAGCTGAACACCAGTATTTAACGTGGAGCGGCTACCTACTAGACCCCCACAACCCATTAACTGGATAACACGGTACTTCATGGCAAGACTGGAGTCAGATTAACTGGCTTCTGACTATTCGTAACGACTGCCAAAGATCTATAAATGACATCCGGGACCAAGGTCTTAACGTGCTTTCCGAGGCAAGGAAGAAACTCGGTATGTTAAGATGGTCACCCATCCACAGACTAACCTTGGCAAGCGTTGCTTAACCTTGGAGGTCGATCCGTGTGGCTGTTATTCTTTAGCCACGAGCTCCTCTAACTTGACACACCTACATACGTGCATCCAAAATTACAAAAATCAAAACCTACTCCTCTACAGAAATGTACATCTAGGTCTTTGAAGAATTTATTTAAGCGACACCTACATATTACAAATATTTTAACAACAATAATGAAACTCTGTACGATGCCGAATAAGTTACAGAACTTTTCACATGCCTACTCATTGGAGAATGCGTGAACTTTTCCCACAAACACATTTATGAGAAGATTATTCCAAACAATAACAGCACTAAACTTTACTAAGACCAAAACTTACGATAAACATGATATAAATTCAAATAGGAACATTTAAGAATTTCAGACCAAGTTTGATAGAAGTTCCATATGAAAAAGGGATTACGGCTCTTTTTTTTTAAGGATGGGAAGTCATGAAATGACTCCTTCCGCTCTGGGCGAGGTGGAAGGGACTGTCAGACTCCTACTGACTAAAACCCATCCGTGCTCCTCCCAATGCCCTTTGCGTTCCAGGGCTGCGGCGTCTATTTCGAGCGGATTCCGCACCCCGGCAGGCACTGGCCCTAGCGGGCCCCGTCTCCCATGCTGACAGCTCCTTGAGGCGCGCATGGAACACAGCGCGCCGCCGACCTGGGCCTGGTTCTGATCGGATGGCAAGCCACCCAATGCTCGCCGTCCGCAGGCCCGAAGGGATTAAGGGTACGTTTACACTTGCGCTGAGCGAGGATAGGTAAATGAAGCGATTCTATTAGTTCCTAACAAACACATCCCTCGCTACGCATCCTCGCACATCTCTGGTGGACACACAGCATCATTGCCTTTTATTTATAAAGGACTTTCAAAAAAGTGTTCAGAAGGTTTTCAATTAGGTAAGTATTTTCCTATAACTTTTTCTTTAAGTACTTGAGTAACCGAGCTTAGAGAATAGCTTCTTCTTAAAAATTTCAAAGTAGTAGTTACTTCGAGTACACTTACAAATACTTAAAAATGCTTGAGTGTTTTCTCTTAAAAGGTAGACATTTCATGTTAAGGCTTTGTCGTCTAAAATGTTTTACAGGGTTTAATTGAAGGTCAGGTCTCGCTGCTTTTTTTTTAATTTGAGATGGTTTGCTATTGACTCTAGTCTAGGTCAGAGGTGACAAAGTCAATGATCGGGCGATCTTACCCAGAAGAAATAATTTTGAAGACTTGAAGACAAGAATTAGGGTTGAATGCGTTTGAAAACACAGACGCAGGTAGAGACTTATATTAATGTACCCCTATTTTCTGCGGACTTCGTTCGAAAGACGCACCGTACCCTGGAACGCAAAGGGCACTAATCTATCTATACTAATACATAAAGTTGAAGAGTTTGCATAAAGTTGAAGAGTTTGTTTGTTTGTTTGCTTGAACACGCTAATATCAGGAACTACTGGTCCGATTTGAAAAATTTTGTCAGTGTTATATAGCCTATTTATCAAGGAAGGCTATTACGCTAAGACCAAAAGGAGCGAAGCAGACGAAGTTGCGCGGGTCGAATAGTTTTACATAATCAATCTGACTCCAGTCTTGCCAAGATGTACCGTGTTACCTAGTTAGGTAATGGGTTGTGAAGGTCTGGTAGGCAGCTGAATCCAGTTTGACTGGAAGCCGACCCCAATATAGTTATCAGATAACCATCTAATACATTACCCGTCATATTTGACAGCTGCTTGGTTCAATTTATCAGAACCCACTGGGTGACTGTTCGTTTGTGTGGGCGAACCGGCATCGCTTCATCGTCAATTGAATCGATAATATATTTGAGGTAATCCTTCTTACTCCTACAGTCATTCGATATTAACGTGGCCGTGGGCGCCGATATACGTTAGGTAGCCATTTCAACTCCGATTTATGTGGAAACTATTTCGTGTGGTAGTGAGCTAAATTGGTGGAATACTTGTGCTTAAGTCAAGATTTGGTTGGGTTATGAAAACAATTACTAAAAACTAAATACAGATAAAATGTCATGCATAACTTATCTTAAAAGTTCATTAAAATAATGTATTTCATACTTCAGTGGTTTTCATTTGCTTGACTACTTTCTGAAGTGCCTAAGTCCTAATTGCAAATGATGCATGGATGGTGAAAAATTGATATGGCTAGAAAGGGACAACAAGGGGTTACAACAGATATGATGACTAATAGATTAGACTGGAATAATTTGACAATTTGCACTCATCATCATCTGCCTAGCATTTTCCCATCTATATTGGGGTCGGCTTCCAGTCAAACCGGATTTAGCTGAATACCAGTGTTTTACGTGGAGCGGCTGCCTACCAGACCACAACCCATTAACTGGGTAACACGGTACTTCATGGCAAGACTGGAGGCAGTTTTACTGGCTTCTCACAATCCGTAACGACTGCCAAAGATGTACAAATGACAGCCGGGACCAACGGCTTAACGTGCTTTCCGAGGTACGGAGGAAACTCGTTATGTTAAGATGGTCACCCATCCACAGACCAACCTTGGCAAGCGTTGCTTAACCTTCAAGATCGATCCATGCGGCTGTTATTATTTAGCCACGAGCACCTCAATTTGACAATTTGCACTGATAAAAATAAATTGGGATAATCGCTAGGACTTATGATATCACCTCACTCCTTATTAAACCGAGTAACCCCTTACCAGCAAGTACTTCCATACGTGTCAGTAATTCCTTACCTGTATGCATACCGATCCTCAGCAGCAGCCGTTCACCAGGTCTATGGGGCACTGTCTTGACGCGCACAGCGTTGAGCAGCGCAAGTGACATGCGCGCGATCTCAGCCGCATGTCTGTTGCCATTGCGCATGGGTAGGCCGGATACCACCATATATGCGTCACCTATGGTTTCCACCTGTGACAAAGAAAAAATACTAAAATTAAGTATGTGAAGTTCGAGTCCGCATACGATACCGTGAAAATGTTTGGTCATAATTTGTTGGTCATAAGTTGACCTTATCCATAGAATTTCCATAAAAAAATCTTATCGGTGCTGACACATTGCTAGCTTCTGTCGCACCAAGTTCACTTTATTCAACTAACGAGTTTGTATTTCCTAACCTAGTGTAGCGAGCACCTTACTGACGAGCGAGCGTAGAGAGCCCACAGCGAGCGAAGCGAGTGCACCTTCTCCATAAGCGAGCAAAGGATGATTACTTATGAGTCGAAAGAGCGGTTTGAGCTTGCTTATGGGCGTATAGAGTGGCGCTCACTAGTATAGGGTCGTCCATTAATTACGTGATTTTTTTTGCAAATTTTTAGCCCCCCCCCCTCCCCTCTGGTGATACCTGGTGAGGTTTATACTTAAAATATTAAGCCCCCCCCCCTACCCATAATCACGTGTATTTTTTGTAAGAGAGTATCTTAAAAAATCAGAATAAATTAGTATCATGTATGCAAGGATTATCTTATGCAATCCTGGAAAAAACTCGTTCAAGGTTAAAATAAATACACGTGATATCTCACTATACCCCCTCCGTATTTGTGATATTTCGTGATTTTTTCTCAAACCCCTCCCCCCCTTTCGAGCCTCACGTGATTAATGGACGACCCTTATGTGAGTCGGTTCACATCACAGAAGTCTCCTTACTGTTACCTATACCTCTGCTTATCTCATTGAAGAATAAAGGCATGATGTTATGTAATTGTTAAATAAATCCATTTCATATTCATCAAAGTCTCGAATTACCGAACTGTGTCCTGAAGTTAACAAAGTAATATTACTCAATGATTGGATGGAACTAATTGGATTTGAATAAAATAAAAGCTACAGTAGGTAGTTCGTGATTTTAATTTGAATCGAGCATTCATCAAGTTCAATTCAAATTCAATAAAGTCACAGACTGCTGATGAATTCAATAAGTCAATGTTTTTCAATTAATATTTTTTGCTAGAGTTATTACCTTTATTATGACATAAACAATACTGCTAGTATTTACGGAGCTGTTTTCAGAATATAACCTTGTGACAAACTGACAGACTGCTTCGTCTACTGTCAAATAGACGACTAAGCCGGTTGAAGTCCAAGGGCTAAGCCAAGTCAGTTTAGGTTAGCTTGCAAAGACCGAGGCCGTGTTAGACCGAGGCCGTGTTCTTTCACGGGCCTCGGCAGCGCTGCCCTCCCAACGCCCACATTGTGGTGGAGGGCGTCAGGGTGAGCGTCCAGGCCCAGATTAAGTATCTGGACCTGGTGTTGGACAGCAGGTGGCGCTTCGGCCCGCATTTTACGACCCCGGCGTGCCATGACTGCGGCGCGGCGGAGGACACGGCTCAGCACACCCTCGAGGTGTGCCCGGCTTGGTCTGAGCCGCGCCGCAGTCTAACTGCGGAGATCGGACAGGACCTCTCACTTCCCGGCGTGGTCAACGCCATGCTGGAGAGTGAGGGGTCCTGGGCAGCTGTCGCCTCTTTTTGCGAGGATGTCATCTCGCAAAAGGAGGCGGCGGAGCGCGCGCAGGAGGACGACCCTCTCGCTGCGCCGCTCCGAAGGCGAAGAAGAGGTCGGAGAAGACGTCGTCTTCTCCCTCCTCATGGTGGTGATGGGCGGGCGATAGGTGCGGGGGCGCCTCCGCCCGCATTGCACTCCACACAACCTTCGCCGGTTATTCCTGGCCCTCCCCCCACAGGGATGACGTGAAGGGCCCGCCTTTTTAGGCGGGCGATCGTCGGAGGGGGACTGGACGCCAAGGCTGCGCCGATCTCCCTGTCCCCCTCCACTCAGACGATGCGGGAATGCCGCTGGGTTATTTTAGTGGGTATACCGGGTCTGCCCGGGGAGTACTTCATGGCAATACTGGAGTCAAATTAACTGGCTTCTGAATATCCGTAACGACTGCCAAAGATCTACAAATGCCAGCCGAGACCAACGGCTTAATGTGTTTTCCAAGACACGGAGGAAACTCGGTATGATAAGATGGTCACCCATCCACAGACCAACCTTGGCAAGCGTTGCTTAACCTTGAAGATCGACCCGTGCGGCTGTTATTATCTAGCCACGAGCTCCTCTCTCCGTTGGTTACTTTGTACCCAAAGTAACCCTTGAAAACCACAATGTAAGAGATTTACCACACGCATGTCAAATCCCAAACATTTTGGACTTTTATAACTTTTCGAGAGCCTGAAGTCACTGTGTTACACTTTGAACTAGGATATAACAATTAAAATTTCTATACTAATATATTAAGCTGAAGAGTTTGTTTGTTGGTTTGCTTGAACGCGCTAATCTCAGAAACTACTGGTCCGATTTGAAAAAATATTTCTGTGTTAGATAGCCCATTTATCGAGGAAGGCTATTAGGCTATATATCATGACGCTAAGACCAATAGGAGCGGAGCAGTAGTGAAAATTGTGACGCAGACGAAATTGCGCGGGACAACTAGTAATTAAATAAAACAATTAAAAAACCTATTATCTGCAGCTAGCTTTAAATGCCAAAGGGTGTGTTCTAAAATGTCATCAGTGTAAATTAGTTACAAAGGCCGTCCGGCAGAATCTCATTAACATTCTATGATGGTCCAATACGGAATTAAATAGGTCAGTAGTTAATAATGCATTGATTACTGTGTCCCCTTTCTGGGTAGTAATAGAATATTCTACTGATCGCCTTTTGAGTGACTGTTCAATGTCACAATTTTAGGTCTTAATTTTCTGTTCTCGAATTTGAAGATTTTGGCCTGTACTGCAACGGTCAAATTCGAGTCACAATATATTGCTCAGCTTTCGTTCGGGTTCTGGTGGGATAGCGATGCAATCTAGGCTAAACTGCTTGAGTCGTATTACTTGATTAAAGAAAATTCTATTCTAATCTAAACTCGAACGAAAGGTTTTACGACTATACCTACCAACTTTTATATAGTCATTTGTAATGTGTTTACTAACATAGTTTGTAAGATATTTTTGTGAATAAGTAAATTGATTAATTGATTGAATATCATATTGGTGTCAATAAATATTGAAAACCAGTACAAATGTAAATTAGGTGTATTTTATAAAGATTGCGATGCAAATGCGAACCTTCTTTAAAAATACCGGATCGCCCCTCAGATATGCTTTGATGATTTTGAAGTCTCGTTATTTTATGTTGACGAAAATTTAACTTTCATCCCACATTTATTTAACGTTAATTTACGTTTTGGATTAGATTTACTAGTAATTAATTTGATTAATAACTAACTATTGACTATATTACTACCTGTTTAGAAATTTTTGCAAGGAACATCATTTCATTCTGTATTTTGAGACGGGTGTTATTAGCTGCGCTATAGTTTATACTTTTGCAGCTCTCATCGTTTTACTTGTTGTACTTAGTCTTATGTTATTATTCCGAAATAAATTTATTTTTTATTTTTTATACAAGTTTTATTTTTATTATTTATTAGCAATAGTTCACCTAATTCAGACAAACAGTAATCCTGTGTTGTTTTTGTTCTTGATAATTAAAGCACTTTTCTCGGTCACACCAAAAAACAAATATCATCAAACTACAGCAATCATTTGATAACAAAATTACTTCTTTTTTTAAAAAAAAGGAAATCATAAAGTTTAAATGAATTATATCCCAGAAGAAGTCTTCCTTTATCTTCAGAAAGATATTCCGGACGCGGCTACATCTAATAAAACTAACCGCGATGAGCGATTGCCGCTCATATCGTGCGCGATACATCACTGTGTTCTACTTCAGCTATACAGGAAATAACGTACGTGTAGGTGATGAAATATAAACATTACCCTCCTTCTGGGGTTTTTGGGTAAAACTAAAACTGATGTGTCTTTTATCTTTTAACTGTTGTAATTTTACTGATGGACTAAGTTTTTAAACCTACACTACTCTCTTTGGGTTCTCAAACCATCAAAGTATCTAGCGATTGCAGCGCGGCGGCAACGCTGCAGCCGCGCTACCATCACGCAGCAGTTTGCGGCTAATTTGAAGGCGCAAACTAATTTCTGCCGCTGATTGTGCTTAGATACTTGAAGATAATGGTTTTGCCCACATCAGTATAGTCCACAGCTCGACTTTGCCCACCGCTGATCATAGGCTCTCTTCCCTTAACCCAATAACCACGTGTCTGTGTCGTTCTTATCCCGATAGTTTTACACTATTTACAGCCACAAATGGTCTTTAGGAAAAGGCCAATAGGGTATTTTACTAAAAAAATCTAATTAGTCCGTCTGATAGATTTCCAAAAAATATTGGACGTATTTTTTCTCGTAAACATTAAATGAAGAGGAGAGAGCGAGTTGAAGACACGCGTGACGTCATGTAGCTTGGTAAAATTGTACCAAATTTACCAAGCCAGATTAACTTTTTTCAGTAAAATAGCCTATTGTTCCGAATAGTAAAATAAGGTGTAAGCATTTTTCAGTTGGCGATTCTGCAATTAAAAATTTATATGTCAAGCAACTATGGGGTTTTTATTTGATTTAATCATATTTCAGCAATTTATTGAGTAACCTGCCGCATAAACCAAAATTTTCTCCAATTACTTAAGGTAACAAAAAATACAACCGACTTCCAAAACCAAAACACTACAAAGTATAAAATAACTTTAATTTCGGAAGTCGGTGTGAAAAACGAAATAACCAAAAACACCGACTTCAAATTAACTAAGAAATTAAGGTTATTTTATACGTTGCAGTGTTTTGGTTTTGGACGTCGGTTGTATTTATTTGTAAAAAAGTTTTTTATTTTTCACTTTTTAGCGGTGTACCGGCGTGATGTTATGTTATAAACTGGTGTAAACAAACAACAGACAAGCGATTTCAGATCCATTTGCTATCATTTATTGTAGAGTTCTGTTGCCTTCCTCCGAAGTTCTTCATCAGATCTTTGCCAAATTGAAATGAGACCAGCCCGGGAAAATACTCTTCCAAACAAAAAAATAAACATCCAAATCAGTTAACAATTGGCAAAAATATCGCTGAACAAACATTTTTCATGGGATCATCACATCATCAGATCCTGACTTGTACCTTCCAGCTCAGCAACATGAGATGATGATTACCAGGCACAAATATCTGAATTGCGTTAGAAATTTTATGAAAAACATACTATGTGCCTATAAAATTAAAAGGTTTCCCTCGATTTTCATGGGATCCTATCTTCAGATTCTGATTTGGTGACAATGGGACCACCTCAGAAGTATAAGCTTTCGAATAAAAAAAATATTTTTTAAAATCGGCCTACAATTGGCGGAGAAATCGGTGAACAAACATAAAACAAAAAACATACGTGTACATACAGCCGAACATAGAAACTTCTCCTTTTTGAAGAAAAATAGTAGTAGTAGTGTAATTCCGTAAAAATCTCACCACCTTGTAATCTTTGGTGAAGCTTCAGGTGTAGTGGCACTACACCTAAGCTTACATGGTTCACTGAAAAAAAAAATAACAGTATAGATGGGCTGAAACTAAACACTCACCTTATAAACATCAAAATTCTCAATAATCGAGTCGAAGCTGGTGTACAGATCGTTGAGCAGGTCAACGACCTCCAGCGGCGTGGACTCGGCCGATAGCTGCGTGAAGCCGATGATGTCGCTGAAGTAGATCGTCACCTGGTCGTACGTCTCCGCCATGACAGGTTGTCCCATAATCAGTTGGGATGCTACGGACCTGCGGAGGAAATTAACATGATGTAGAAATGGGTCGAAAATGATGGTAAGGTGTGCCGAAGAACTCATTGTCGGAGGCGGAATTCATGTTCGATTTTGGGTTCTTCGGGATTTTCCTTGGCTTGGCTTTTTGGGGTTCCGTACCCGAATGGTAACCAACGGAACCTTATTACTAAGCCTTTGCTGTCTGTCGGTCCGTCCGTCCGTCTGTCTGTCAGCAGGCTGTATCTCAAGAACCGTAATAGGTAGAGAGTTGAAATTTTCAAAGATTGTGTATTTCTATTGCCGCTATAACAAAAAATAATAAAATTATGGTTTATGGTATGGAACCCTTCGTGTGGGAGACCGCCGGTTTTTTAATGGGTTCCATGGCCTAGAAAAAGTGACATTCTATCAACGATAACGATGTTGGAAAAACTGCTTAAGGTGGAAGCGCCAGGGTAGCCCGTGAAATTCAAATATTTTATGTTTTTTTGCAATTTGCCGGTCAGTGTGAAGTGTTTGTTGAACAAAATACGATTCGCGACCGTAACGCGTATTTGTCTAAAGAATTATAACCATTTTAATCATCAATATAGCCCTCTAAGTTCATGAAGCCCTATTGAATGACTTTTTCATGAAATAACCATTCAATAGGGATATATAACAAACACTTCACACTGACCGGCAAATTGCAAAAAAACATAAAATATTTGAATTTCGCGGGCTACCCTGGCGCTTCCACCTTAAAAGCTACTTCGTCATCATTATGATTCGCCGCCCAACTTTGCAAACTGCTGAGTATAGGCCTCTCTTTTCTTGTGCCAATTCAACATGTACAACGGGTCTAAAAACGCCACTTTAGTAGAATAGAGATTCGTGATACAAAACTGACAGACAAACGAATTTCGTGATATGAAATGTATGCAGGTAATATTATGAATTATGATCCTAATACCTAATGCTTCTACCAAAGCAGCCTTTCTAGTCCCGCTGGCTGGAGGAACTTTTAAGGCATGATATGTAAATTCTCGGGCCTGCCAAACAGTGGTTAATAGAAAGAGTCAAACCTACTCGTACATCAAGGAGACCTCTTTTTGACCTTTAATTAACACAAGCGTAAAGAATCAGTATGGATCACTCCAAAATAACTGTAAAAATTAATTGAGTTAAGCAGGACCAAAAAACACGAAAACCCAATTGCATTTGCAACCCCAGCGCGGACAATTGCAGCATCATCTAATTAATTAACCAATACGCGCATCAAAGGCTGACAACACATAAGACGCTGACTAATCCGTTATGTACCGCACAGCATCTCATAATCACCATCCCATTATGCAAATTATACAGCCACTACAACGTTTCACTGGTATTAATACAGGCTGGGTCAATATAATTATTCCCAGTCAAGCGATTGACCTGGACGGGTACATAGGTAATGGAGGGAAGCTATAGTAATCTACATAGGTATAATTTAAATCCCTTTGTGGAATTAGTTTGCCTATGTAAACTTGAGTGTTGAGCTGAACCTAAAGTTGTGTTTAGGTATCCACAAGTAGGCATATAGATGTATTTACTAATAGCACAACACATAATAAATGCTGCTGTAGGATTAAATTAGTAGTCAGGCGCCCATAATTATGGGCCCATAATTTATGGTTTAACTCAATGTCTCCGAAAAATTAAAAAACGATGTAAGTCACGAGAATAAATAACAAAAATTTAAGCCCGATTGACGTGTAGAATGATAAGTATTCTTCTACTTGACAAACAGACACTATTCGAAGCAAACAGTTGTACTACTCGTAATGGTCTTTAGCATTTCGCAAGTATTTGAGCCCATTAAGAAGTTCTTTACTCACAAGTAGGAACTTGTGGGTTAAACTGAACTGAAATACCACTTACTTCGGCAGCAGCTGATACAGCAGTTCCTCGCACTTCCTCTTCTCCTCCAAGTAGTCTGAGGTCCTCTCCTCCACCAGAGCCTCCAGGTTGTTGGCGTACTGTTCCACTTGAGTCAGCAACATGTCCAGGCGTGTTGACGTTTCACAGTCCCTGAAGAAAACACACAAAATTATGTCAGGTACAGACAGCCCCCTACATGGTATATGGTATGTCACTGCTATGATGAATCTTGTGTTGTGAAAAAGAGATAGTTTTATACTTCCTGTGTCGCTCCATCTCCCTCTTACACAGAAAATCTTGATGGCATTGGCACGTGACATCCAAGTGATGTCATCCTTAGAAATTGGCAAAAAGTGGCTCAGATCTGGGAACTAAGGAATGGGGAGAAGCCTTTGCCAAACTGTGGGACAGTTCATGCTAGACATAATAACAATTACAAGTCATAAAACTCCAATCTTTAGTTTTCTTGCCCATATTATGATGATTTGCAATTTTAGATTGTGTTAGATATTCCTAAAATTTATACAACGTCACTAAAACACTTTCCAGTTCAATGAATCAATTATAAACCCCAATCAATACACACGGGAGCTTGTAATAACAAGCTTCTAAACACACAGCATCTACAATTCCACAATATCACGATCAACTTGCAGACAAGTTACGTATTACCCGACACAAGTGCATCCAATCAGCCACCACGCGGCAACCAAGCGGCAACTCAATCAGGAGCGAGCCTGTCTAACCGAGTAATAAGCCGGATTTTAAGGTTGGAGTAGGGTATGTGTGACTTATTGTTCTATTTGATTGTAGTGGATTTTCAGACTGCAGTAGCATTAGTTTTAGGTGAAAGATTCGGTTAGATGAGCAGGTTGACTTTTAAATTATTGGCTATCTGTCAAGGGAGAAAAATACATATATGTTGTACTAGTCGACCCGTGCAACTTCATTTGCACCGCTCCTATTGGTCTTAGCCTGTTGATAGCCAATAGCCGTCCTCGATAAATGGGATATCTAACACTGAAATAATTTTTCAAATCGGACCAGTAGTTCCTGAGATTAGCGCGTTTAAGCAAAAAAACAAACAAACTCTTCAGCTTTATACATATATTAGTATAAGATGGATGTGTTTTAGTTTTAAGTTTCCTTTTGTTTTACTTTTGGTTTACCTACAATAAAGCGTATAATAAATAAGTTAGAATACTCAGAAATACGAACTACTTTTACTTTTGTGGGACAAATCTTTAGAACACGAAATAAAATTGAGTATTCATTATATTTGGTCAAGTTATACGAACGTAAATAAGTGTCGTGAATAGTAGTACTATTCTGTAAAAATCTCAATATGCAAACTTAGATGAAGTGAACTTGAGGCAAGCTGTCGAAACTTGTAATATAATTTAGTAAAGTTGCCAGTTATTCGTGTGAGTGTATACTCACGTTGCTTGTACAGGGTAATCTGCTAAGAATGTATTTTTGATCTACAATCTAAGCAGATGCCAGGATTTAGGGCTTTATCTAACTGTTTATTTGTAGGAGTAATCACCGGACCTACTGATCCGATTTAAAAATCTTTCTCTAAAGTATAGTAGGCGCTCCATTTTCCGCACTTAAGACTCCCATTCGGTCCATTAGACGTAGGTGTCCTGGCTGAGTTAGCCAGCCTAGCTCCATCCAGAAGCTCAACAATTTCCTTTTTTTTTTTTTTTACTATTGATAGGCACGCGTTTGACCACGATCTCACCTAATGGTAAGCGAGGATGTGGTCGAGATGGAGCACGCTTGCCTAGAAATAACCTCCTCCCTTCTTCGCTTGACTCCCAGGTTGTAGCTATCAGGAAAAACAGACTCCGGCAGGGAGTTCCACTCCTTAGCTGTACGCACTATGAATGTGTTCCCAAAACGTTTTGTGCGTATGGGTGGGATGTCCACCATGTACCGGTGGCGCATCGCCGTTCGTCTTGTGGTCCGATGATGGAACGGGCTTGGCGGAATTAAATTATGCAATTCCGTCGCACATTCTCCAAAATGCAACCGGTAAAAAACCGACAGGCTAGCAACTCGTCGTCGATGCTCAAGACTTTGGAGCTTCAACGCGACGAGCCTCTCATTGCCGATGATCCTCTTGGCTCGTTTCTCAATTGACTCAAGGGCATCAAGCTGGTATCTGGCAGATCCATCCCAAAGATGAGAGCAGTATTCCATACACGACCGAACTTGCGCTTGATAGAGTTTGAGCAGCTGTTCCGGCGTGAAGTACCGTCTCACCTTAGCCAGAATCCCCAACTTCTTTGCAGCCACTTGAGCTTTTGCCTCTATGTAAGGGCCAAAATTGAGAGTAGATGTTAATGTAACCCCAAGAAGCTGAAGATGGTCGGTTATCGGCACGGTTTCACCGCGGAAAGATAGAACTGGGCGGAATTGGCTCCTTTTGGCGGAAAATAGACACGCTTGGGTCTTAGCAGCATTGAACTTGACCAGATTGGCATCGCCCCATTCAGAGACCGCCTGTAAGGACACGTTCAAGCGCTCAACCATTGCCTCCCGGAGAGACCGGATCTGCGACCCACCAGCTCGTGCGTCGGACACGTATCTCTCAGCAACAGTGCTGTCGTCTGCATACCCAAAGGTACCGGGTTTAAGCAGATCATTAATATGCAGCAAGAACAGTGTTGCCGAAAAGTGTTACCCCTGAGGAACCCCGGCATTAATATCAGAGCAGCCATCTATGACCACTCGGATAGACCGATCCCTCAGGAAATCTGCGATCCAATCACACAAACCGGCGGGCAGACCGAAGGAAGGAAGCTTACTTATAAGGCTATCGTGCCAGACCCTGTCGAAGGCCTTCGAGATGTCAAGGGAGACCACCAGTGCCTCCCCGTGCTTCTCTATGGCCTCACTCCAGATGTGAATGGCATACGCTAGTAGATCCCCAGTTGACCGATTTCGGCGAAACCCATATTGTCGGTCACTAAGGATATCATTCGCTTCTAGGTACGCCAGGAGCTTATGATTCAGCACGCATTCCATAGTCTTACAGAGTATGGACGTTACCGAGATGGGTCTTTAATTCGACGGGTCAGCTCGACTACCCTTCTTGGGCACGAGCTGCACGTTAGCTTGCTTCCAAGCCTTCGGCACTTTTCCAGTCTCGAACGAAAGGCGAAGAACAATTGCCGGTATCCCGTCGGGACCACTAGCCTTGTTCACGTCTAGGTTACGCAGTACCCTACGGACGTCCTTCTGATGAATGCGAATGTTCGACATGATCGACTCGCATTCACCAGGAGAGGCGGAGGGCGTCGCGCCACCAGGATCCAGACGTTAAGATTCCGCAAACAAAGAAGCCAACAAGTTCGCTTTCTCCTCAGCGGAGTGGGCCAGCGTCCCGTCGGGTCTCAGCAGTGGTGGTAGTGAGGGGCGGCAGAAGTTCGATTCGACCGACTTAGCCAGGGACCAAAAAGCCTTACTACCTGCTGGGTATGAAGCAAGTTTGTTCCCTATTCGGCTAATGTGGTCAAACCGAGCCCTCCGCAACACCTTCTTGCAGGACTTAGCAGCCCTATTAAAGGCTCTCTTCTTCTGACTCACGTCATTTGCTTTGCGCGTACGAGCGTCGACCCATGCTAGGTACGCCGCGTGCTTACGCGCATCAGCGCGATTGCACTCGGCACCAAACCAAGAACGAGCTTTGCCAGATATTGCTATGTCAGAGAACGGAATGTAGTACTCCATTCCCCTCCGCAACACATCCGTCACGGCATCCGCGCACGACGTAGCATCAGTGGAAGAAAAGCAAGTAGGCGGCCAAGGGTAACATGCGAAGAAAGATCGCATGCCATCCCAATCTGCTGACTTGTATCGCCATACCCGCCGGGTGCCTCTTGGGCTAGGATCGGGCGGAGAGTAGACAGACACAGACTTCACCAGACAGTGGTCGGAACTACCCAGTGGTGATGAAATCGACACCGAATAGCGGTCTGGATCTGTTGTCAGCAAAAGGTCCAAGCAATTGGCAGTGTGCGAATCAACATCCGGCACCCTCGTTGCCCCCTGGACCAACCTGGTCCTGGGAGTTTCAGACTTCGCGGAGTGACCTCACCATTCCGAGGATTTGTTTACGATGGGTAGCCACAGACTCACATTCCAGGATGACGTGGGTGGCTGATTCTTCGGCTTCAAAGCAGCCCCTGCAGACTAAGCTTAGAAAATTCTTTCTCTAACAGTAACTTAGAAAGCTAGACCAATAACACGCTAAGAGCAGTACACCTGATGGTAAGCGATGATGTAGTCGATGATTTATTACGCTTGCCTAGATGGAACCAACAACTCTTGACACACAGGGAATTGCCCTCATTTTTTTACTATTGATAGGCACGCGTTTGACCACTATCTCGCCTGATGGTAAGCGATGATGTGGACGAAGATGGAACACGCTTGCCTAGAAGTAACCTATTCACTCTTGACTTAAAGACTTCCAGGTTGTAGCTATCAGGAAACACTGACTTAAACCTATACAAACATCTGTGTGCAACTTACTTGTTGATCCTTTGTATGTTTTCTTTGAGTGCTGAGAAGTCGGGCCGATCGTCATCTGGGAGGGTCCAGGGAGGTTCCCCGGTGAGGGACTGTCGTGGTGACGCTGACAGTGGAGATGTGCCTCTGTTGCGCATGTCGGCGCTCCCTGATGGAAGACAGAATAATTAGGGATGATTCAAAGCACCCATTAGCTATGGGCCGGTTTCTAAAAAGAGTATTGGAGCTAAGAACATCTCAAATTCTAGATTAATTCCAAAATTTGACAGGTATTCCGGCTAAAGAAGAATATTAGTAAAATTAAACTTCAAATTGATCAGTCAAGTCACTATATCTCTTTGGATCAAAATCAAAACTTATTAATTCGGGTTATTAATGCTGAGACAACTTCCGAAACACCCACCTTATATCAGTTTCGTTCAATCATCAAAAACTTTCAATTTACAACTGCAGTGTGCAAGACGAAGCCATTTAAATGCTAATTTGTCAAACTTCCAGAGTAACGCACTGCTGTGATTGCTCTGCTGCAGAATGGCTTCCGCATTCTACGAACTTTATGACATGTGCGGTTTATATACCTACGTACTCGTGTTAACTTCGACTTCCCATTGGTAGCCTTTATTTTGTCTTATGCATATTATATTTATCCCCCTAATACCACCACCACCGACCACCGCTTTGCCCGCTTTCTGTGTTTTATTTGACCATGGTCTACCGGATGTCAAATTTCACTTAAATCCACTCAGTAAATCACGCCGAGCCGTGATTATTTAATAAACATACATAATGTACTCTCAAATTTTCTTATTTGTAAGATACAATTGTTTGAAGACTATCGACAACATTGTAGTTGTCTGAAACCCAAATGAAAACACTTCAAAAAAATTCAACGCGATTCGATTTGGCAACAATCGAAGCAAATCCGTTTATTTTTTTTATTCGATGGCGCAATTCCAAACACCTGTGTCGTTTCATAGTAAATCTGAACCATTGCAGTCGAACGGTAAGCTGGAAAGTCCCAGAAGTGTATTTTACTGAAGGATTTATGGGAAAAATATGCTTCGCGCCCGAGGTTATATGGGAAAAATATGGAAAATGTACTTTCGTATGATCCTGTTATGGGAAAGGGTCTATGTGTTGAACATAAAATTTATAGGTATGTATCATCGTAATAATATACAAGGTACTTACTGTTTTTTTATGGAAAATATTCCGTGATCCCTTTTTGGAAAATAAACTCTTTTCTATTAAGGTTATGCAAGTTCTGAACAGAGAAATAACATTAGGCCACGCATTGGAGACATTGCGTTAGATAAATATTAAAATTATTATCCTATTAAAATTATTTTTTCACTGTTGTCCATCTGCCCCATCACTATTATTGATTGGTAGATTCATAGAACTAGGAAATAGGACCCATGATACCACCGATACACCGTTGTATGGATTTGAGGACCTGGGGTTGCCACGGATCCGAATTCAAGTTCCCGTGGCGTCCTCCAGGGGTGCTTTGGGTCCGGAATGTGTTCTGTGGCCCCACATGAATCAGGGGCTCAGAGTAAACTCCACGAATACGACCTGTCTTATTTGCCCCACAAGTGGAGCAAATGAGAATAATTAAAATGCCTCGCTACATTAGTAATGATAAAAACCGCAGGAGCAGTAAGGTTACGCGCGACGTACACCGAAGAACCGCCAAACTTAGTGGCAATGCTCTCAGATCAGACTAATATTCGATAGGGTCGAAAGGTTTTGGAGTGGCGACCAGGTCCCGGAAGACGAAGTTTTGAAAGACCTCCTACTAGGTGAATCGATAACCTGGAACAGGCCTTGGGAATCCGCTGGATACTAGATGCACAAGACCAGTTGGCGTGGTGACTCTTAGGACAGGCCTATGTCCAGCGGTGGTGGTGTTCGGTGGATCTTGTGACCCTTTTTTTCTTTTTTTTAAAGGATGGGAATTCATCAAATGACTCCACACTCTCTCTCTCTTACTCTGTGTGAAGCAGAAGGTCCTCCATCAAGGTCCATCTGTGTTTCTCCTAATGCCCTTTGAGTTCCAGGGCCGCGGTAACTCTTTCGAATGGATCTCACAACCCCAGCAGGCACTGGCCCTAGCGGGCTCCGTCTTTTATGCTGACAATTCTATGAGGCGCACGTGGAACTCAGTGCACCGTCGACCCGGGCCTGGTTCTGATCGGACGGCGAGCCACACAACGCTCGCCGTCCGCAGGCCCGCGCACAATGATGACCCTCCAAATCTACTTACGTTTAAACTTGTCTTCGAGTACAGCCGCACAGTAGTCGCAGGCTAGCGTGCAGTGAGGGCGACGCATCTCCAGCAGTGGGCTAACGGCCCGCCGCGGACTGGGGGAGTCCGCCCCCCCTGGCGGGACCAGGGACATCGTCCTGTTGACAAGGAAAAATTAGGGTTAGAATCCTGTTAGCTTACACAAGTCACAGTGACCACATTTATTCATAAATGGCCCCTAGTATTGTCAGTTCTCAATTTTTCGAGTTTCGTACCGGACTCTTCCGGGAATATTATTAAATCACCGTTATCCGTCCGTCGGTATAATATAAAATATATAATATAAAATAGATAGAGCTGAAATCTTCAGTGTGTTTTTTTTCTAAACGCGAAACATGGTTATTCAAATAGGTACTAATTCTTCAGAAAAAACTTTTAGTGCCCAATTTCAAAGTTACTGAGTTGTAAAGAATTGAAGTGGAATTGTGAAGGGACGAGTAGAGCGTAGACACTTTATTAAATTAAATTATATCTACAAAGTAATATTTTTGTTATAAGTAAAAGGTAGTTCTAAAATAAGAAATCTAAAATGTTTAGAAATAATGAGATCTAAACTAATTTGATTTATTCTTCCCGGCAGGCAGGTAGGTCTAATAGTCTAATAGAGAAAATCAAGAAAAATAACCCACCACCACCACCCCACTAAAAGTTAAACCCTTAAAATCCAGAGAGTTTTGGAAAGTCTGACATTTTATATTGATTTTGGGACGTAGATTACCATAGACTAACTTTAAATTCATAGACGATTAAAATCTCAACAAGACTCGAAACTGAAATACAATTATAGACTCAGAGCTGCAAAAAAAAGTTAGTTTATGGATTTTGTTCGGTGCTCAATAGCCATTAGATACGCTACTGGAAAGAGCTTTATAAGAAAAAACTTACATAACTATTGTCAAACATCTATCATCTAATACCATCTAATACCTTTAAACGAGCAATTCTTGTACTCGTATATATGTACCTATTATATAATCTGAATCTCGGAAATCGATCTAGTTAGGTTTCACTTTTAGAAAACCGAGCAGAACTCGGTCATCCAGGTACTGACTTCAATAAGAAACTAATTACACACCAAAGTAGTACCAAAGTACACGGCTGAAACCTGGGTAATCTTCTCTTAAAGAATTTCTAGTCTTACTGGGAGACCGTTAGTCAGAGGGTTCACTAGCCCTTAGATTATAATGCAGATTAGCGGCAGGTACATAGAACACATAAACAAAGTCATTATTGACCTTGCCTCCATAACGTAACATAAGTACTTTCTACCAATACACTTTTGCCCCAGCCCTATGAAAAACCTGTGATTTTCACATTAATTTTCTCCCAGGTGAATTAATGCGCACATATTTCTTACATGCTTCTGTAGCGAGAGTCCCTCTTAGCTTAGGACTTAATAAAGGTAATTAATTTAGCTTACAAGTTACAAGTAATAAATAGGAGGTCCCTATTATATTTTACATAAGGCAAACCATTAATATGGGTAAATTGGAGACTCGAATCACTCCCAAGGGAATATTATTAAGGTTTCGGTACCACCGCAGGTAAAATTTACCTTATTTTTCTCGTTATTTGCGGGTAATTGCCTCTCATCTTGTGAATTAGGGAATAAGAGTTAGCTGGGGGATTTCAAGACCTTTGCCATGTTGTGGGACGGCTATTTAGGTTAATAAATAGGAGTTTGGAAGGCTTTGTTACCCCAGTGCAAGCGACTTTTTGTTATGGGATTCGGATTAAATTCTCGGATGTAATAAATATGGGTTGTAATTGCGGGTAAAGTTGTTTGTAGGGATTCCGATTAAATTCTCGGATGTAATCAATATTTGGGTTGTAATTGCGGGTAAGTTGTTTATGGACTATATATAAAATAAAAACCAAAATCAAGTATCATCAACAAGTTGCAAAATGATGCAAAACACGTGTTTCTTATTATTCCTCTGCTATTTTTTACTAATTAATTTCGTTGCGGTATCCAAGACCGATGAATTCTTCGACAGTTGAGACTCTTCAAACTGCATTTCTTCGGCGCCTTTCTGGTGGCCGCCACTAACCGACATTGATTCTGGCTTTCAGGGGTTTCTGTGATCAACAAACAGTATGGCGGAATTTTCCTGAAAAGACAGAGAGACAGACGGACAGCGAAGTGATCCGTGTTTGTGTGGAACAAAGGTGCCGTGTTTTTTTTTTGTACGGAATCTTAAAAGGCTGCAAAGCAAGCGTTCATTGCCGAAAAGAAATTACAATAGTTTTTGTCAAAATGGCCTTTTTTTTAAGTATGGTAAATCATCAAAGGCCTCCTCCCGCTCTGGGTTTAGCAGAAGGGAGTGTCAGATTCTTATTGACTAAAACCCATCCGTGTTCCTCCTAGTGCCCTTTGCGTTTTTTCGAACAGATTCCGCAGACCCAGCAGGCACTTGCCCTAGCGGGCACCGTCTTCGGTGCTAACATCTCTTTGAGGCGCGCGGGGATCGCAGCGCGCCGCCGAACCGGGCCTGGTTCTGATCAGACGGCGAGCCACCCACTGCTCGCCGTCCACAGGCCCGCGCCTATGGCGGCCGGGAATCGTCCTGCGACTCCCGACGCCTGGGGCGTCTTCTTCAGTTGCGGCGGCTGGGGCGTGAGGTTTCCCTCCCTCTCCCACGTTCAGGAGGCCGAACGTGTGAGCATTACTAATAAATAAATAAATGTCCCAGAAAACTAATAACACTATTATAAACAACATCATAATAACAACATTATAACTTTTCACACTTGCTACCGTACGATGGCAGCACAGCGGCATATCAGTGAAGTGACGCTACAAAGGCGGGTAACCGGAGTCGGTTCGAAGTAGGCCATGTTTGTGGAGTGACACTTCGCTGGAGAGCCTCCTCTATGAGTGTATGTACAGCTTTAATCTACAGTCTATGAGGCTTGCAATAGAATGAGTTGGGGAATCACGTGGTGGACAAATGTGTTGAAAGTCGTCGATTGGTTTGAAATGAAACCCATAAAAATACAGTTGTATAAAAAGACAAGTGGTACGACTAATTCGATTCGTGCTAACTTCTGAATTTTTATAGATACGCCATATATTTAGGGTTCTGTACACGAAAGTTAACCAACGGAATCCTATTCCCGTCCGTCCGTCAGTCCGTCCATCCGTCCGTCCGTCAGTCTGTCAAGAACCGTAGGTAGGTAGACAGTTGAAATATTCACAAAGTGCGTATTTCTGTTGCCGCAATAACAATAAATAATAAAATAATAAATTACGGGGGCTTCCATACAAGAAACGAGTTTTATTTTTAAACCCCACTCGATTTTCCAGCCGCAAAGTAAATGTTCATTTTTATATTTTTAAATCTATTTGCCGACACGGATTGGTAACGATGCCTGGAAGCAGTCGATCTCACTGGCTATGCAATATTCACCTCTATGTACAGGTACAGTAGGTCTCTGTGTATAGGATACCTCTATAATTTATTTTGAATTTTTGAGCTCCAGACCGCTCGGGGTATGGAAAATCGCTCGGAAACTTTAATATATGAGAATTTGAGAACGCATTTTAAACTGGAATCGACGGATAAATTCCATGATTGAATATTACGAATGCAAATATTTTCAGCGGGAAAAATCAATCATTTTCGTGATGCAGTTTACTAACTTAGGGATTCGAGATTTGGTCTCCTACTTATTACTAACGGGTAATAAGTAAGGAGACCAATTCACCAATCGTTGGAAATACCAGTTTTTAGGTATTCTAGTAATTGAATTCATAACATGAGGATCACGAGTAGCCAATGGATGCGAGACGCACAACACCGGTTGTTGGGGCGACACGCACGGGCAGGCCTATGTCCAGCAGTGGACGTCTTTCAGCTGATATGATGAACTGCATGTTTTAATCGATTAAGTTTTAATTTCAATGCAACCCATATTTTCTCGTAAGGGTCTATCGGTGTTCCCACTTCCCATATCCGTTTAGCTGCTGAGGCGTGACTGATTTACTGACAAACAAATCTTCATATTGAATACAAGATTAACCTATATTTAAACATCATACCTATATTATTCAATTGATGAATGTCAATAGATTTAGAATAAAATTAAAATAGAGAGATTAAAATAATATGGCAATATCAGTCCGTACATGAACCATGCAACAGTGGTTCACGTACTGACAGTCAAAGCGATCAGCTAAAGCGCTCAGGATACTGTTGCAGCTGCCCCGCACCCTATGCAATAGGGATGTGCACCGCTTGCGCATGATTGCGTGGAAACAATCAACACGCGCCTCGGCAAACATCCCCGACGCGCTACAGAAGCGAGGCAGCCCCATGAGCATCCTGAACGCGTTGTTGTATTGGACACGTAGAGCGCTGTACTGTTTCTGCGTGTAATCCACCCACAAACTGCCAGTATAAAAGGACGTACAAAATGCCCTAAATAGGGTTATTTTGACAGCCCTCGAACACCGAGCAAATCTGCGAGCTATCATATTCGCACGAACAGATAGCGTCCTACGTTCCCTTTCAATGTCTGCATCGTCTTTCCACATAGTTAATGAAACACATAATTAGCAAGACGACAGGGTTATACCATATCTATATCTATGTTTTTATGTGCGTGGGTGAGAAGCAGGTATTTACTACTAATTAATGCAGGCGTCTTTACGTTGTTATGTGCTCGTACTTACAGTATATTAACCAAAGACTTACCTAGGGATTAGTACTCAGTAATTAGGTTCGAAGCCAAAACGTGGACACTCATGGTACGCCTGGTCCATAAATTCAAGTTTGCTCGGCGAGCTGTGGAATGGGCTATGCTTGGAGTCTCTGACGGAACGAAACCGTAACGAAGTGATCGACAGAGAAAGAAATCCCGACATAGCTCACAGAATAAGCATGCTGAGTGGCAATGGGCCGGCCATATTCGCCGTAGAACCGACGACTATTGGGGTAGACGAGTTCTTGAGTGGAGACCGCGAATCGGCAAACGTAAGGTAGGAAGCCCCTCAAGCTAGGTGGAGCGAGGATCTTCGCGGGGTGGCTGGTAACAGCTGGATGAGAGATGCCGGATCTTTGACCGTCGTTAGCCACAGGTCAGATAAGCATTTGCGAAGCTGCATTCGGTTAGAATGGGAATCGATCGCTAAATAGTAGCTGCTATAGTAAACAAGATGAACTGATGACCTGGTGAAGGCAGTGAATACCAGAAGAATAGCCAACAGGTTATTTTACTGAAAAAAATAATAAGTCCGACGGTAGAAACACGTGGACGTCACTAAGATGGTACAATTTTTACCAGCGATGTGACGTCACGCGTGTTTTCAACGCAATGTATCGTCTTCATTTTTAGGGTTCCGTACCCGAAGGGTAACCAACGGAACCCTATAACTAAGCCTCCGCTATCCGTCCTTCCGTCCGTCCGTCCGTCCGTCCGTCCGTCCGTCTGTCTGTCTGTCAACGGGCTGAATCTCCATAACCGCAATAGGTAGAGAGCTGAAATTTTCAAAGATTGTGTATTTCTATTGCCCATATAACAACAAATAATAAAAAAATAAGGTTTATGGTACGGAACCCTTCGTGTGTGAGTCCGAGTCGCACTTGGCCGGCTTTTTGTTTAAGTGAGAAAGAAAAAATACGTATCCAATATTTTTTGGAAATCTATCTGACTTTATAAGTATTTTTTGGGTAAAGTACACTATTATTGATGTAGCGATGTTTGGGTGAAGTCAAAATACAGATGTGAACTTCTTTCAGCTGAAATTATAGCTATGATTAGACCAGGTGTAAGTTCGTTTTTTATTTTCGAAGAGATACTTCACCAATCTTTGCAATCTTTGACTCGTATAAATAGCGCACGAACAAAACCGTATGTTTGTACAATCAAATTGAAATCTGCAGAAGGATTCAAGCACGAAGGAATAGCATACGTTTGCGATTCGTTCCTGTCTCAACAAACGAGCTGCTGGAACAGAAACTTACATAAATAAGACAACATAACATGTTTTGCTCACAGTTGTATATGTAATAAGAATAAAATGTTTTGAGCGGAAGCTTAGTAATAAGGATCCATTGGTACGGATCCCTAAAAATTGACAGCTGTTATAGTTATTTTTTTTGCTTTCTTGGCAACTAAGTTCAGTGGAGGTCAGTCAAATTGACTTGAAATATGGACTTTATTCCTTTGTAAAGAGGCAAACAACAAAACGTAAGCTAACTAAAAACTGATTTTACAGCCCCGTCACTGTTTCCAACAGATTTATTCTTTTTGTTTCACAATTCACAAGCCTTTGTGCAGTATCGATAGCGTAGCCTGGCTGAAAAGCTTCCGAGTGAAAAATGAACGAGTCCATTCTTTCCAAATGAAATCCGATTGAACTTCCATTAAATCTATGGAAAAATCCAGGGAACTGTTTCGTTAGTACATTCGTCTTTTGTTTTGTAAAGTTTCAAATTGACGACAGAAAAATTTTTCTTTTGTTTTTTAAAATTGGAACGTGGGAAACCACGTTCCAATTTTAATTGGAATCTTGGTCGAATAAAATAAATATATCTAGGAGTATTTTAGGAGATAAAACGTCTTTCAGTTTGTGGATTTAGGAAATACGGTACTGTTGAAAGTAGAGTTCCTTTTTTGTGGTTGGGAAATCATCAAATTACTTCTTACGCATTGGGCGGAGCGGTAGGGAGTGTCAAGCTCTTACTGACTAAAACCTTCTTATGGCCCTTTGCGTTCTAGAGCCGTGGTAACTTTTTCGAACAATTTCGCAACCCTGGCGGGCAAAGTGGATGTACGGTCTCATCGCCGTACACTTTTCTGCTTACTCTGTAACCTACTTTAGCCTAATGATATGCGTCATAATGTCGCATTATAAAATAATATGTATAATTAATTAAAATATAGTGAACTCATAACTGTGTAGCTATCAACAGCTGAGAGAAATAATCGCCTTCCACTCTAGTACTGTAACTAATTCATAACTTAATAAACTTATCTATTGCATCTTAGTGGAAAGTTGAAAGTTGTTTCTCTATACTTTACTAAACTTTCAAACCTTCACGACAAATCAGTGTACGGAGTTAACTACTACAACCCGTACAGTGGAGCTCCTGGAACGTAGTCAAAAAAGGCTCTTACAAATATGTAAATAAGTACTAAATTTCCACACGGATCGGTCATACGTTTCTCGTATCAGCCACTTTTACCAGAGCCCCATCAATCATCCATAAGTAGGTAGAAACACCCCACCGTATGGTGTCGGCCGGTACCGTATGTTGCCGTAAAAAAATAATACCATCCCATCACTTCCCGTGTCGTAAAAGGCGACTAAAGGACTCACCAGAGAATAGGCAGCAGCGTTTTCAGGAAAACGCAAAAACATACACTGCGATCGCCAACCCGTCTGCCAAGCGTGGCGATTATAGTAACCCCCCCCCCCCTTTGGGGGAGGCCTATATTAAGCAGTGGACGTCTTTCGGCTGTTATGATGAATGGTGATGTAGAAACATAGCATGTAGGTACCTACCTTGTACTCGACTTATTTCGACGATAAGAAAAGCATACGGTTTTTTGAAATAGGATTGTTTCATTAAAACTTAGCAAGCAGAAGCATTTTAACATGAACTGGCAAAACTGAATACTATAAGGATAAAATAACGATTTCTTTTCTCTTCAATTACTCCAATAAAACGCTAATACACTATGAAAGAAAAGCTACAGATAAAATGTAACTATTTATGTAAGTACAGTACATTTATAAAGTTAAGTTAGACTCAGACGGTGATGTATCCATGCTCATAGTGGCTACTTTTAAACTGTCAGCGAGGCGGCGACGATGCGAAACGACATCATTTTAATATTCTCACTGCAGCTAAAAACATGACGATGAAAATTTCAATAGTTCAACATAACGACGTGATGCGACAAAGCGACAACGCCAAAGCATTTGTTTTGTTCTATTCTCGTAAAACAATTTATGAGATCACGTTGTCGCATCGTTGTTGCATTGTCACGTATCGCCTGTCTGAGTTAGTCTTTATTGTACACGAGCATACATTGGAGCCGCTTCATAAAGTACTTCACTGAACCATTAAAATATATTGTAACAACTGCATGTATAAAAAACGCAAAAAACAAACTGCATTTTTATTCAGAGATAACTACAGAACGGCGCGCCTTTAAATTATGAAGGGTGGTACATTCATTATTTTTTTAATAACATCATTTTATGGTCTTTACCATCCCTTTTATCTGATTCTTTATAAACATGCAATAGAAAGATAAAGTTGATCGTTTGTTTGTTTGAAATAGATAATCTCTGTAAGTATATAAATAGAAACATTCTGCTGCACATTACCGCTAACTGACCACTTTTCCTCGAGAGAAAATGAACGTAGCCTGAGGAATAGAACGCCATGGGAGCCAAGCCGCGGGAAACAGCTAGTTAAAAATAAATTGCATTTGATTTCATGGGTTCATTGCGGAACAGCGCGTTCGATTTTATAAAGGTCACAACAACGTATTAAATTTATTATTTTTATAGAAGCAATCAATTTCTGTATTATTTAACTCTATTTTTTGTTGTGTTTGGTTTTAGTTCGTTTTTTTTTAGTTTTTATGCTTAGGTTGCTGTTAAAAATGTTAACGTGTTTTATATTATTTTCACAGCACCTGCACGAAAACGTCACATTATATGTCATCCAAACTCAACCCAAAGTTAGTCATTATTGCCCGGCGGGTCATAATGAAATTCAGTACAATATTATTGCCCGGAGGTCAATAATGTGATTTGAATTTGGAATTCAACTTTGAAACCGACGGGAACCCATCTCTCTTTATGACTTGCGAACAATTTCGCAGTAGGTGCGAATAGTGGAAAATTCTCCTCAAGGATAAAGGTGTCTTTGCTTTAGGCTAGCTTGAATCCCTCACTGCATTCAGGATTCTTGAAACTCTTAACTCCCGAATCCTTCATTGCGTACGGAATTCAAAATAACGCCCATGACGAACAAACAGTGTCTTATGACACTGCTTTATGCCTTTATGCTTTGTTGCATAATCTACTATTATTCGAAAGTGACTTACGCTTTCACGCTTGAAATATTAAACTAATTACAAAAATATAGTAACGCAAGTAAAGCCTTGGGCAAAAGCTACTAATCTATTATGGTCACCAATAAAAGCGAAATTCACGCGGGCGAAGCCGCTGGCAATAGCTAGTTGTGAAATACGGTCTCTTACAGGTATATTGAAATTCACCCGGGTGTCAACACTGCGAGGATCGCCTGGAGGACACGGTGGAGCATTCGGTGGAGGTCTGCCCTGCTTGGGCGGAGCACCGCCGTGTCCTCGTCGAGGCAATCGGCAGCGGCGATATCTCGCGTGCGGCCCTGGTTCAAGCCTGGAGCGAAGAGACATGGGAAGCGGTCACTTCCTTCTGCGAAGCAGTAATGCTAGCAAAGGAGGAACCCGAACGCGTGAGGGAGAGGGAAACCTCGCGCCCCAGCCGCCGCAACAGAAAAAGACGCCCCGGGCGTCGGGAGTCGCCGGACGAATCTCGGCCACCGTAGGCGCGGGTCTGCGGACGGCGAGCATTGGGTGGCTCGCCGTCTGATCAGAACCAGGCCCGAGTCGACGGCGCGCTGTGTTCTACGCGCGCCTCAAAGAGCGGTCGGCATTACAGATGGGGCCCGCTAGGGCCAGTGCCTGCTGGGGCTGCGGACTTCGTACGAAAGAGACACCGTAACCTGGAACGCAAAGGGCACTAGGAGGAACAGGGATGGGTTTTAGTCAGTAAAAGTCTGACACTCCCTCCTGCTTTACCCAGAGCGGGAGGAGTCATTTGATGATTTCCCATCCTAAAAAAAAAGAAAGAAAGAAAGAAAGTATCCAGTATCTGATCAGTGTAGTGAAGAGTAGGAATCCTACTCTTAGCTACACTGATTATTTTTTTTGGCTGGATGGATGGTTTTATTTTTTGTTGTTTTTGGATAAGCAGGGGTTGAGGCACTGTTTGAAAGAGATACCGTGGAAGAACCAATTTTTTTCTTCGCAGGTGGGTTTCAGTAAGTGAGAGTCTGACACTCCCCCCGTTCCGACCAGAGCGGCAAAAGTCATCTGATGAATTGTACATTACCAAATAAAGGTTGTTTTATAGATCACAATCGGTATTTGACAAAAGAAACTTTTGTGTCTGTGGACCATGGTAAAGATTATAAATAGATTTTGCGCTATGTTTTAAAGTTATTAGGAAATATTACGGTATCCTTGCAGTAAATCATCTGCCTAGTCTTTTTCCAACTATATTGGGGTTGGCTTCCAGTCAAGGCGGATTTAGCTGAATACTAGTATTTTACGAGGAGCGGCTCTGCCTACCAGACCTCCACAACACATTAACTGGGTAACACGATACTTCATGGCAAGGCTGGAGTCAGAATTACTGGCTTCTGACTATCCGTAACGGCTGCCAAAGATCTACAAATGGCAGCCGGGACCAACGGCTTAACGTGCTTTTCGAGGCACGGAGGAAACTCGGTATGTTAAGATGGTCACCCATCCCCAGAACAACCTTGGCAAACGTTGCTTAACCTTGAAGATCGACCCGTGCGGCTGTTATTATCTAGCCACGAGTTTCTCACGTACCCTTGCAGTAAATATTGTACCTAAATCATGAAAGACAACAACGGGTTAAACCAACAAAATCAGTTCCACAAATTCAATTCAACTTTAAACCGACAAATGCTCTCGATATTCATAAACAAGTTTAAGCATTGCTCGTTTTTCGTCCTGCTTCACAATCTGTGGTTTAATTAAACCGTTCCGGTCCCCAACGAGCGCCGTGCCGTGTTCCGTGTCTGGATTATATTTTACATAGCTAATGAATGTTCCCGCTGAGACTGCAATACTAGGTTGACATATCTTGGAAAGGACTAACTTTAAAAAAAATTAAAGTTATTTTTTACTTTGTAGTGTTTTGTTTTTGGAAGTCGGTTTTATTTTTTTGTTAAAAAGTTTACTTTTTATTTTTAACTAAAAAGTGAAACCACAAGCACAGCGTGCATGATGCTATGTTATGAACTGGTGTAAACAATCAACAGACATGCGATTACAGAAATCCCGATCCAATTGCTATTATTTATTGAAGAGTTCCGTTGCCTACCTACAAAGTTCTTCATTAGATCTTCACCAAATTTAAATGGGACCAGTCCGAGAAAGTACTCTTCCAAACAAAAAAAGAATCATCCAAATCGGTTAACATTTGGCGAAAATATCGCTGAACAAACATTTTTCTTGGGATCCCATCTCAGATACTGACTTATACCTTTTTTTTTTATTTAGGAATGGGCTAGCTCTTTACCACAATCACGCCTGAGTCTGGTCTTCCACCAACAGCTGAGCAACATGAGATGATGATTAGCAGGCACAAATATCTGAGTTGCTTTTGAAAGTTTATGAAAAACAGTGTATGTGCTTATACATTTTGAGGGTTTCCCTCGATTTTCATGGGCTCCCATCATCAGATTCTGACTTGGTCACAATGGGACCACTTCAGGAGTTTCGAATAAAAAAGATTTATTAAATCGGTCCAGAATTGGCGGAGAAATCGGGGAACATACATAAAAAAAAAGATACATACAGCCGAACATAGAACCTCCTCCTTTTAGAAGAAGTCCGTTAAAGATAAGCACTCACCCTGCAGGTATAGATAACGTAAAAATCTATAACGATTGCCGAAAATATAGACGTTCACACTCATTTTGAGATCCATGTTTAACATTGACTTTATTCCTTGTGGCGATAATATAGAAAAACTAGGAACGTTCAGGAATGACTACGAGACATGTCGTGTGACGTAAAGGGTTCTCGACACGCCATTATAAATAGTAGAGGTGACTTTTTCCAAACATAGCACATGTTGGCTAGTTGCACCCTGGATACTGTAATAACTATTCTCCTTCCTCGCCAAATTTTTAAGTAATTTTAACTAAAATTTCTCTCTACGTATTCAAACTCTACAGAGACAATACGTGTATTTGACCAAACTCGTTTCCGATGTAATCTATGAATGCAATTTGCAGTCCGTTTTATAGGGTATTCAAGATTCGATAAGGAAAACTGTCGAAGCCAATCCCGAAGGGATAAAAGTGGTTAAATATAGACTCAGATTGTTTGGGGAAAACCTTGATGTAAACAAATACATTGGTGGATGGTTGGTAGTTTTCCTTGCTTTTTGGTTGATTGTGGCCAACTGATACAGATTTACTTCGTCGCTTCACAGCAAAAAAAATGGCCAAGTGCGAGTCGGATTCGCGTGCAAAGGGTTCCGAACGATTTTTTTTTACATATTATTTTAAAACCATAGAATTCTTATAGATTTTTCTGTAATCTATAGGTAAAGATCTAATATATAATTTTTTTTCAAAATATTAGGCTCAGTAGTTTCGGAGATAAGGGGGGAATTGTCATTTTTTGTTTAATTTCTTTAATAACTTCAAAACCATTTATTTTAAAATTAAAACCCTCACAGTAAGTCCTTTCATTTAATATGTCACACGATATTGTGCAAAAACATTTTTTTTTAATTTTCTAGTTTGACCCCCAAAAGTGACCCCCATACTAAAAAAATAATAATTTACGTAACGCTTTCGTGTTTGGGTCACAGAAGTCCATATGTGTACCAAATTTCAATAGAATCGGTCCAGGGGATCGGAGAAAACTGGCTGTGACAGACGGACAGACAGACAGACACCCAAGTTAACCTATAAGGGTTCCGTTTTTGTTCGGAACCCTAAAAATATGCTCCTTTGTTTTCATTAATACCTTTTTTTAAGGATGGAAAATCAACAAATTACTAAAAAAAATAGTTTCAACAAAAATTTATAAATAAACCTGAAAGTTGTTTCCGAATCTACGAGTACAATGTATATTTACTGAGGTACAAGTAATTTCCTAAAACTCCTGTCCTATACAGAGTTTCAAAGTTGCAGGCAAAACTATTAAACTTACACTAAGTGCACTTTAATGCTGTAATAACTTCTTCCATCTAGATATTAGGTAACAAACGAGGTTCGTTCCAACACGGAAACTTCTTTGTAAATGAAGCAAAGTTGAGTTTGTTTTTATAATGCTAATCTGGAATGTTCATAATGTAACCAAGCGCGCTTATAAAATAATATTTGTTCTATCGTCTGTTGATACCCCTACTCATCGTCATCATTTCAGCCAATATTCGTCCACTGCTGAACGTAAGCCTCCCCCAAAGAGCGCCAACCTTCCCGGTCCTGAGCAGTCCGCATCCATCCGCTGCCAGACATCTTCTTTAAATCATCGATCCAACGTGCCGCAACACACATCCCTACTCATCTGCCCTGTTCCCAACTATATTGGGGTCGGCTTCCAGTCAAGCCGGATTTAGCTGAATACCAGGATTTTACGTGAAGCGGCTGCCTACCGGATCTCCAGAACCCATTACCTGGGTAACACGGTACTTCATGGCAAGACGAGACAGATTCTGCCTATCAGTAACGACTGCCAAAGATCTACAAATGACAGCCGGGACCAACGGCTTAACGTGCTTTCCGAGGCACGGCGGAAACTCGGTATGTTAAGATGGTCACCCATCCACAGATCAACCTTGGCAAACGTTGCTTAACCTTGAAGATCGACCCGTGCGGCTGTTATTATTTAGCCACGAGCTCCTCTCAACACACCCCTTCTGATGTAATATAATTATGTACCGTCATTGAAATTAAAAAACCGGCCTAGTTCGAGTTGGACTCTCATCTGAAGGTTTCCGTACAACACCGAAAGAAAAACAGCTTATCAATAGGGTTCCGTGGGTTACCTTTTGGGTACGGAAGGTGACTGGTGACAGCTGACTATAGTTTGTCTAAAACGAAAGGCTTCTTTTAAATTCAAATGACTGGGTCAAATCCAGCCAGAAGTATTTTTCTATCAGCCTGCAAGCTATAAAGGTCCCATTCGATATCTTTTATAGTACTTACCTGTACAATATCTAATTAAAAAATATCCAAAACAAACAAATAGACGTCTAAAACAGAAAATACGATTCGCAAACATTTCCTAAACTTCCCAAAGTCGTTAGAAAGAGCATCCGAAGCGATAAAATTAATTAATTATAACAAGTTCTGAAGGCCGGGGTTTGTTGACCTTTGTTATACAAAAGGGAAACAGTTTAAATAGACGCTAAGCGTGATTTATCATCATTTTCGTACTCCCATATTATATAGAAAATGTTTCAACATCATTTTTATGCCTCATATTTCAACGTGAAATATGAGCTTTTCTATGTTATTTATTTTTTAATGTTTCTCACTTTTTAGGGTTCCGTACCCAAAGGCTAACCAATAGAACCCTATTACTAAGCCTCAGCCGTCCGTCCGCCCGTCCGTCCGTCTGTCTGTCAGCGGGCTGTATCACAAGAACCGTAATAGGTAGAGAGTTGAAATTTTCACAGATTGTGTATTTCTATTGCCGCTATAACAAAAAATATTAAAAATAAAGGTTTATGGTACGGAACCATTCGTGTGCGAGTCCGACTCGCACTTGGCCTGTTTTTTACTGAAGGTATTTAAATTCATTAGACACGAGTGAATGGGTTACTTCTAGGCAAGCGTGCTTCATCTTCGACCACATCAGCACTTTACCATCAGGTGAGATAGGTCAAACCAACGTCTGCCTATCAAATTTTTTTAATCATTCTACTTTATCTTACTGCTGGGCAGGTCTTACCAATAGGCCACCCATGCTTCCTTGTGTGTTGCCTTCTGCCAAAATATTATTTTAAGGCTTCCGAACAAAAACGGAACCCTTACCTACAGGATCACTCGGGTGTTCTGTCTGTCTTTCCGTATGTAGATCCGGAGAAAACTGAACGGATTCCGTTTAAATTTGATACCCATATGGACTTCTGTGACCCAAACACGGACGAGTTACGTAAATAAATATGTTTTTAGTATGGGGGTCACTTTTGGGGGTGAAACTAGAAATAAAAAAAACTATATTGTGTGACATATCAAATGAAAGGACTTACTATGAGGGATTGAATTATATATTTATTTTTATTTAAAAAAAAACCATTTGGAAGTTATTCAAGAAATTCGACCAAAAATGACCATTCCCCCCACATATCTCCAAAACTGCTGAGCCTAAGATTAAAAAAAAACGCAAATAATAGCTCCAAACTTACAGGAAAACCTATAAGTAATTTTCAGTGTTAAAATAACATGTTAAAAAAATTAAATTGTTTCGGAACTGCAGTCTTGCAGTTCCGTGTTACCCAGTTATCTAATGGGTTGTGGAGATCTGGTAGGCAGCCGCTCCGCGTAAAATATTGGTATTTAGCTAAACCCAGTTTGACTGGTAGCCGACCCCAATATAGTTGGGAAAAGGCTAGGCAGATGATGATAATATCCTCTTGCGCAATTTCAGAATTATTTCTCGAAAAAGGTAAAACTGTTTTATGGCTAAACTTTTATGGCTACGCGAATGACGGTCTGTGTATGTGGTCGTAAATGTATTGTGTGTTGACACGAAACCAAATTCGAAGTAAATGCTGTAAAGATTTTATAATAACCGGCACGAGTCGTGAGCACACTCTATTAGACGGTATGAAGACGACAGCTCTGAAGCTTCACGTTATTGGTTCGTCAGTCAATGCTCATCGACTATTGGGCTTGCAAGTTTCGTGAGCCCACCGTACACTGGTTAGATCACCCTGCTGCGTCATCTGTACTCACGACTTTTACCAGCTACTATACTTTTTGTCGAATCGAATCCCATTTTCTTAGCATGGCAGGCTGTGCAGGGGCGGCTGCAGCTGCAAGTACATAAATCGCAAATAAAACAACCTTATTGGAGTTACAAACTTAGGCCCATCACGCATCGGTTCCGAGTGCTCATAGAGTCTTTCGAGACATCAGCAAACAGCTAGTCGACGTATGCGAATGACTGAGACGCGATGTTACTGACGTGTGTGTTCGATGTCTTGTTCTGTTTCGAGCGAACAAAATATCACGATTCATTTATTTCCCCAGAAATGGGCAAAGCAATTTATTCCACAAAATAACGGCCCTTCCTATTTATATACGCGGATATAAATATTCAGCATATGCTTGCATCGAGCACGCTTTCGTGGGATTCCAATATCGGTACTACACCGGGGAGCCTGAAGCATTCCATCTGCTTGAATGTGCGCTGGTTACGGTTTTTCAAAATCTCTTAAAATATAAACTTCTCGAACGAACTAAACGAATGATATTCCCACACCTAATACCTATTACTAATGACATACCACACGAATGCCATTAGATCAGTCATCATCATCAGCATCATCATATCAGCCGAAGCACGTCCACTGCTGGACATAGGCCTCCCCCAAGCGTCGCCACAACGACCGATCCTACGCGTCTCACATCTCTCGGCTACCCGCGACCTCCACCAGGTCATCGGTCCACCTTGTGGGAGGCCTTCCAACGTTGCGTCTTCCGATACACGGTCACCACTTCAGAACTTTTCAGCCCCATCGACCATCTGTTCTGCGAGCGATGTGCCCTGCCCACTGCTACTTTAGTTTGGCGATCCTTTGGGCTATGTCGCTGACCTTGGTTCTCTTGCGGATATCATCATTCCTGATTCGATCACGCAAGGAAACTCCAAGCATTGCCCTTTTGCTCCAAGCATTAGATCAGTGTTATTGATAAATAGACCAGCTTTCATATATTTTAGCCAGTTTACCTGTTCAAACAAGGGTGTTACGTCCCAAACACGGGACGGACGGGATTTACGGGCTTCAATCCGACGATTCTTGTCGGCCGGTATTTCAAAAACTTGGTTTGTTGCCGCTACCGTCTCTTTATATATTTGAGATATATATGTTTGTGTGGAAGCATAAAGAATTATTTACGAAAGCAGACGATGTCGAAACCGGCGCGACCCTCACAAGCTCGTACTGGATGTCATGTCAAGACTGGCTAAATATAATAAAGGCTGTTTGTATATGTGTGTAGAGATATTTAATAAGATACCGAACGACCTAAAAATTCTAAATACCAAAATATTTAAAAGTAAATTGTATGATTGGCTATCCACTAATAGTTTTTATAGCATAAGAGAGTTCTTTAACACAAAAATTAAATGACTATTGTAAGTAAGAAATATTTGCACGCTTATAATGTTAAGCAAAAACATGCATGTTCTGTATTTAAATTTTTGTACCATCTTTTATACCATGTTTTTATGCAAATAAATGTTATTCTATTCTATTCTAACAACAGATAATTAGTTAAGCAAGAGTATATTTTACTCGTAGGAGCAACATTTACAGCATGTAAATACAACTGATAAACTGTATTGGAAACAAATTGTTTTGGTCCTTTTAAATCACTAAAACTTGTACAATAGTTGTTTAAAGACATTGCTGACCAACATAAAACGGACATTAATAAAGCTTCGAGCGCGAACTTTACTTGGCACGAATAGTAACCGCCAATTACAAGACAAAATTATCAGTAAAATAAGCAATAAGCTCCTTTACCGAAAGACACGCCAAGAAAACAACAAACAAAAAACATAATTCTTTTAATTCTTATCGTGTCGACAGTTCATCTGTTTGGGACACGTTTAATGATTCAATGGAAGCGTTATTCAAATCATCTATGATGCAGGTGTATAGGCATTTGACTTCAGACCTGGACAGCTCTTAAACCACAAGCACAAGTCGGATCTTGCATGGAGTATTGTAGACACCAACTTGCTGCGCTTGACTTGGTGGAACGCAGAGTTAAGAGGCTCATCGGCGACGTTAAACTGGTGGATGCCAAGCTACACAGCTTGGCTCATCGCTGCAAGTTTCCCTGCTTGTCGGTCTTCTACAGATTGTGCCCAAGAGCTTCACGACCTCATCTCACCAGCCCCCTTCTACCATCGGACATCCAAACCCATTGCAAGTTACCATCTCTACTTTGTTGCTATTCCACTAATTCGCACTAAGCGTTTTCAAACGTCTTTTACAATGCGCCCAGCAAAAAAGTGGAATTTACTGCCTGCGTCTTTGTTTCTGAACGCTAACAACCCTATCTCTTCAAAGTTAGAGTGATCAGGCTCTTTTTGGGTAAACTCGCTCTATCGTAGACTTTGTCTCTGTCATATCTGACCTAGACTTGAATCAAAAGAAAACCATCACAAATAAAAAAAATACTCCAGCAAACGATACATAGCATGGGTTTTTGATGGATTAAGAATCCTCCATTTCATGAGAAGATATTAGCCTTATTAAAATATCATCATCTGCCTAGCCTTTTCCCAACTTTATTGGCGTCGGCTTCCAGTCAAACCGGATTCAGCTGAATACCTATGTTTTACGTGGAGCGGCTGCCTACCAGACCTCCACAACCCATTAACTGGGTAACACGGTACTTCTTGGCAAGATTGGAGTTAGATTTACTGGCTTCTGACAATCCGTAACGACTGCCAAAGATCTACAAATGGCAGCCGGGACCAACGGCTTAGCGTGCTTTCCGAGGCACGGAGGAAACTCGTTATGTTAACATGGTCACCCATCCACAGACCAACCTTGGCAAGCGTTGCTTAACCTTAAAGATAGACCCGTGCGGCTGATATTGTTTAGCCACGAGCCTTCTTAAAACATCATGGATCCTAAATCATCATCATTATTATCTTCCTGCACTTAACATGGTTCAAGCGCAGGAAAATCATTTCAGTGTGACAAAACGCGTTTTCTTCCTAGAAGATTGCAGCATTTTTCCTGAATACAATACCAAATCAAATACTATTTCAAATTCATTGCAGGCTGTCGAAAGCTCGTTGGTAAACCAGCTCAGGCCACTTTGTGCGATGCAATCCCAGCATCCCCTACTATTGGCCATTTGAACAGCCACTACAACCATACTGTCGCCTTTCGAAGGCTTTTATATGACACAAACTCTTATTTCCAATACTCTATTCGAATCGTATACAGGGAGGGTATTTGAAGATTTAAAAGAAAATCTTTTATTCCGGGTCGGATATTTTGTATTTGGGAATTCGTTTTTTGGGTTAAGTTTCGATCATTTTGCCGAAATAAAACTTTACTGGTTTAGCTAAAAACTTTCTATAAACGAAAGAATATTTTTACATGATCCTTTATGTAAATAAAACATATATTTTTATCTATAAAGATTTGGCAAAAAAAGGTACGTAATCCCCTTGGTTTCCACGAACACATTCATCTTGTTTACTCAAATGAGGTCTGTTCAAAAACTTACTCTTAAAATTCATAGCAAGTTAGTGAAACGAAACTCAAAATCTTGTATCAGTAGAAAAAATATTTCTGAATTTTAACCCAATGATTTACGTTGCGCGAAAGAGGGCGTAGTGCGAGAATATCTAACTTGATCACGTTAACGTAAAAGTTAGAATACAAGACAAGAAGTTAGAAGACAATAACGGAAAACCTTCTTTCCAAATCCTATGGAAAAAAGGTTTTCTGTTATTGTCACCAGACGGTGCTTATTCAGTTTTCGTGCAAACTGACGTTCTCTTGAACGCGATCAAATGCATTTTAAAACTCTTACGAAAGCCATAGCTTATCTGCTATAACAGACCACCAATAGGGCATTCTCTTAGGTACATTTACGTAGATACTGAGCTGCAGTTTCTACGGTATCCATTACATTTTACAAGAACGCGGTCTCTAACTATATCTATATTCACCTTATACATGATCATAGGTATCTTCTTATGACACCCTCGGGGTAAAACCTCGCCATCTATTCTTAGCGGAGGCACCTTGCAGACCATTTGTTGAAGAGTATCCACTTTTGGAATAAGGCTACCACTTCCTTATGTTGAAGACGGTATTTCCTAAGATTTTATATTTGGTAAAAAAAAAAATAGCAGTTTTAAGAATTTCTCGCCTTGCACTTCATAAAGAAAGTTACCATTTATTTATTACACAATGTACACACAGTTACAGGCTTTGCTTATAACTAATTAGTACATGACCCTGTTAGGGCGCAGCAAGATAACTTAAAACTAAAAATTCATGTAAGTACGTATATTAACACCATACCCCCCAACAGATTAACATTTCAAATTAACTGTCAAAGCAAAATCATTCTCATTAAAAAAGCAGTTCTTCATATTTGTTTATTAAGATAAGAAAGTAAATAACAATAATAGACACTTTACAAAAGAAATAATTATTAGTGGCGCCCAGCACGGGCCACTTGGCAATGGACACAAGGATTTCTCTTCCATCATACATAATCCAATATGACTGTAATATTATGAGGGCTATTAGTCATTCTACATCCATAATGTGTCGTATAAACGAGAAAATATGAGTAACGACCTGAATATTAAGTAGGTATTAGGAAAAATTGCTATCTACCCTCATCCTTTTATTGCCAGTAATGCCATTAACAGAGGCAATTTAGTTCTTATCAAATCCACACTAGCAGTCATTTCGATACCAGATCATAAAATTCTGAGATTGGCAGTACACAACATAGTCACTCAAATACTTTTTCATGTTTGTTGTTTTTATCTTAAACATATTTTGGTATTTTAAAAGGCCCAATCAAACCTTCAATAAGTGTAATTAAATAGTTCCAAGCAATGCGCTCTTCAAGTAGTCTGATGCAGTTGGTGGCATCAGATTTGTGATTGAATTGCATCTGACCGCTTGAAAAACGGCTTGTTTGGAACTTTTTAGTCGTTTTTAGCGGTCGAGTATTTTGACAAAGGCAATTTCTTTATTTCCTTCATTTATGTGAGTTTTATTTTTGGAATCGTTTCCTCGAGCCCTTTATCTTGATACCCCAATCGCTGGGTTTAAAAAACAAAAAATTGAAGACATACAGAGCGTGCCAAAGAAATATATAGATTACATACATACACTCGATAAACATAACCGTCCTCCTGGCGCAGTCGGATTAAAATAAGACTACTGAAATAATAAGTAATTGAATTTAATCAACTTTACCTTTAAAACACACATCTTCTCTCATCGCTTTAAATCGGGTGAGATTGTGGTCAAACTCGTGCCTATCAATAATAATATTAGTTTTTTTAAGCAGTATATCTAGTTAAAAGCCCAGTCATTCATAATATCTGGGTTAAATAAATTCCTAAAAAAATGCCTGGTAATGCATCCATTTTCTGCATTAAAACAACCAGAAATGAAGCAAAGCCATAACTCACAAAACTTCTCCGATTTCCTTCATCATTAATCAAACGAAAATGACGACACACAAAAATTATTCATAATCATCGAACTTTTAACCTCAATCGAAACTGGGTCAAACTGAGCGGCACTGCGAAAATTAACGGAGTACTCAGCACTTACTGACATCCCAACCAGTAGCGACACAGGCAATCTCCAGGCACTTCCGTTGACACTCATATTAGAATTCAAATTGCTTCTGATTTAACCGATGTCGGTCGCGGTGATTGGTAAACTCCTTCTTGTATTATAGTTAACTTTAGATTTTTTTAAATTGTTAATACCTTCACCAGTTCTTCTTATTCAACACGTCCAAAAACGGGAGTTTATTTCCTCGTACATAATAACTGAGTAAAAAGATTCTTGGCGACTACCAACTATATCATTAGTTCCTCATTACAAATTCATGACTATTCCATTTGAAAACAATAAATATAAATATTGAACTACTAGCTATAAGTCCCACTTTGATTATCAGCTATTGTAAAAGGCCTAAATTGTTGAAATTGGACATTCTATATACAACGTTGATACGACAGAGGGGCTTTCCTTTAAACTGCCTATACTAGGTACCATTTTCAAGCTCTGTACCAAAAATAAATTAATTAGGAGCAGTAGTTTAGTCGCAAATGATTTTTAAAGTTTTTGCACGGTTTGAACACGATGTATCTTTTCTAACAGTTGATTATCGTCTAAGCATAGGTCATGCACCTTACAACGATAAATCTACGATGCGTTGTTGCCGCTCTGACGCATGTCGAAGGACATTCACTAAAAATTGGCAATGCAAACAAGGAAGCAATCAATACACACACACTTGCACTTTCACTACGACAGCGACTAACATAAAGCGAGCGAAAGAAATAGAGATAGGTCAGTTTGTTGCATCCTTGTTTTTTGCGATCGGTAAGTCCCTCAGCAGTGCGCCGACGCTTGTTTTTCGGAACGTACGGTTTGTGGACTTCGCGCGCAAACAATTGTAATTTTATTTTGTTATTGTAAGAGGACACGTAACTTGGGATTATTATTATTTAGTATTAGTGTTTTTTTTGTGATTGACTGTTTTTTATGGTGATAGGACACGTAACTTGGGATTATTATTATTTAGTATTAGTATCTCCGGACCTCACTCCCATGGATTTCTTTTTGTGGGGTTACATTAAGGGTGAAGTGTATGCCTCAGAGGTAAATAAAATTATTGATGAGTTAAAAAATTGGATTATTTTAGCATTTCACAAATTAAAGTGCTTAGCGACGGACAGTGATCTAATTAGAAAAATAAATAACAATATTCTCCGTCGGTATAATTTGTGCATCAATGTGAATGGAGGACACATCGAAAATTTAAAAATTTAGTGTGTTTGTTTTTGTGCGCGTACTTCGAAACGTTACCTAACATAAAAGCCAGTGCGAGCGGAGCCCAGCGGAGGCCTAAGTCGCCGGCCGCCACCCCGGCCCGGCCCCCACCGAGCACACGAGATACCGCACGCCGCGCTCCGGCGCGCGCGCGACGTTGCCGCTTTGTTACCTAGCGGTACCTAAGGTCAGTGTCTTTTTTTTTACAAAGGGTGGTTGCGTTTTATTCGGATTTGCAAGCTATTTAGTTTGTTTGAAAAAAATATTTTCTCATTTATGGCGCTTTTTGTTTTTGTACCGTATCGAATTAATACTGTACACGTATAGTATACGTAGTTTAATTTAATGCCCCTCTGTCGTATCAACTCTGTATATACATATCATTTCTGTGATGATAACGTATTTACATACAAGCAATAATAGACATTGCAAGCACCTTAAACTGTTGTATTTTCAAAAAGTAAAGGAACTGCGATTAATTTCGGTTAAACTTTAAGAAACTAAGCTAGGTTCTCTAAGGAGCTATTTAACTTAAAGTTACACAAGGCAAGCGTTTTTTTGTGTGTCTTTGGACGTAATAATTTAAAACTATTGTCATCAATTTCGTCATCAACTTCTGCCTAGACTTTCGCAACTGTGTTGGGGTTGGCTTGCAGTGTAATCGGATCTAGGTGGATCGATTATGTAACATGGAGCAACCTGACCTTTAATTACGAGATATCTCGCCGCCCTTCGGCAAGAATGTATGTCAAACTGTCAGTCTTTTTTTATAATAAACAAAAATAAAACAGAAAAGAACAGAGCCTTTCAGAGTAAGAGACTGTCAGGCTGCCGGCAACCAGTAACGTCTATAGCGTTACGATCGTAAATAAAAACCTAATTTGGCTGTCGGAAATGCCAGCATATTTATGATCCTACAAAACCAAGGTCGGTAGAACAAGCTACGTTAAAAAGTCAATCAATCAAGGAAGTAATTTCTTTGTATTTTCACTTACAAAACAGAAGCTAACCTTGAAACACAAGGCCACAGAACTAAACAAACCTTAACCCTGACACAAGAAATGCTAAACAACTATAAAACTTATAAACTACCGACCAATTAATTTAACTTACCCACCCTTAAAAAGGTTAGGACACACTTTCTGTAAACTAACTTTAGTGCGAATGTTCGACGCTGTGTACATATGGCCGAATCCTCTTGCATCTAAGTACTTATAAAATTACTCTGTGATTTGCATTTACTCACTTATATTCAACTTTGGCAAAGCACACCAACTATACAGTCCTGCTTATTTTAAAATAAAGGCAGAATTTTTTAAGTTTGCTTATTTGGATGTTTATTTACCGGTAACGTCTCAACAGCTGCACAAGTATGGATTAAACTTGGCACATGGGTAGACCATGGTCTAGATTTGGAAACATAATGATGATTTTATCACGATAGTACATCCAAGTGGAATAATTTGCAACATTCACGCAAGCCAAGTTAACATCACGTTAAATGTGTTATTCATAATCGAGAGTCGGTTGAGTTCAATTAAAAACTGAAAAACACAGCTTGATCTGTTAGAAAACAATCATCAGCCGAAAGACGTTTACGGCTAGACATGGGCATCCCCGAAGTGTCGTAACATAAGTAGCCCACTTAGAACCCACACAACATTTTAAGCTAAATCTTTCATATGACCTCACCTTTAGTTACAAGAAAAACAAACAACCGTTGCTAGACGTAATAAAGGTGCGGCTAAACAAAATCAGTTTTACTACATTGTTTACGAAAGTTCTCCATAAATAAGCTCTTAATGGGTAAATATTGTTAAATTAGGGTAAAGTTAGTTAATCGGTTCAAGGTTTATGGTCCTGAATTAACTTCTAAGTTGAATGTTATGGTAGGAAGATATGGTGTGCCGGTAATTTTCTTTTTGGTGGAAGTTTTGTTATTTGTGTTAAATTGAAGTTTTTTCCTTAACGATAAGACCTCCGTTTGTTTATTGTTTGCTTGTGTGCCATTACGTTTTAAATAAAGAATTACTGTCTTCTTCGAAGTCGTGTTTGACCGGAGCGGCGACTGCGTTGGAAGGCCTCAAGGTGGACCGATGACCTGGTGAGGTTCACGGGTAACCGATGGATGCAAGACGTATAGGACCAGTTGTTGTGGCGACACTTGGGGCAGGCTTATGTCCAGCAGTCGACGTATTTCGGCTGATATGATGATGAAGTCGTGTTTCCGAAGGGAATTTTATTGTAGAAAAAATTACGATTTTCCATTCAAACTTTCATCTTATAATGAACCTCTTTTTGGAAAGGATTTACTTAAAACCATCCTTCGTGTTTACACCGGTCTTATTTAATAACATACAACACTATGCAACACTTCAAGCTTCTAGACTCAACGGCTAAAGCTAATATAGAGTAAGTAGTATAGAACAAAGTCGCTTTTCCCTTCTTTACGCTTATATTTTAATGCGGTTTTATTTAGTAGACAGTGATTCAAGAGGAAGTTTTATATGTATTTTTCATCCCACGCTCCATATAATTATGGACGAGAAGAATGGGATATGCGCGTACGAATTCGCGGGCAAAAGCTATCTGCCTTTAAGTGAATCGTTAGAGATTCATACCCAAAGGGTCTGTCTGAACCCTCCATAGGCGAGAAGGATGAACGGCCAGCGGAAACTTAGCAATAGGGTTCCACTGGTTACACCTCGCGAGCGTTACCCTAAAAAAGAACAATGTAATTTCTAAAAATATCATGTAACTACAGTTGAGATTTAGAACAGAGAAAAAAACTATTACTTCTAGGAAAATATACCTACTCTTGTTATTAGTTTGCACCGTCAGTGGAAACCTTCAATAATACATGCAGTTCGGTTTCATTCTATCAAAAAAACCATAACACACAGCACAGACTAGTCGGAGAAAACTGTGGCATGCGGGTTCCTTAGGGAATGTTGGGGAGCACTAAAAGAGGATTTCCCGAAATTCCTACGAGAACGGGAAAAACGTGATTTGCGTAGGCAAAAGTCGGAGAAAGCTGTGGCATGAGGGTTCCTTAGGGAATGTTGGCGAGCACTAAAAGAGGATTTCCCGAAATTCCTACGAGAACGGGGATAACGGGATTTGCGTAGGCAAAAGTTGGAGAAAGCTGTGGCATGCAGGTTCCTTAGGGAATGTTGGGGTGCACTAAAAGAGGATTCCCGAAATTCCTACGAGAACGGGAAAACGGGATTTGAGTACGAAGTCGTGGGCAGAAGCGAGTCGCTGTGTATTTTCCAAACAAAACAAAATAAAATAGTTTTGGCGAAAAATAATACTTAGGTAAGAATCTTACGTAAGAAATACAACGTTATAGAATAAAGTAAATAGTGTATGTATGTATTATGTACTTAGGCCGACTACCATTCAGAGTAAATCTGGAAAAACCAATATTTCATTCTCACTTCAATAAATCCATTGGGAAAAAAATGTTACGGAAATTCCTTTCAAGATTGTGTATTTTATTTATCTTGAGCAAAATGTATGTCGCGTGTCGATGTAGTGCGATGCTAAGGAAAGCCTGATTCTTGAATATCTTACATGTTTAATCTTATGTATTATTATTGGACGGTAAAACACGTATTTATATAAGTGGCTGACTCATGAGATATGTGGTTGTGATCGTGGTTCTACAGTGAGATATCCTGGGTTATATTATATTCCCAGTTCAAGCTCAGTTTTACACGGTTGTACCTACATTTTGCAAATTTTTTGTTGTCTGATAAAAAGATAATTCAGTGCTTCGGGAGGTACGTATAAGCTGCTGGTCCCGGCCGCCAAATGGCGGTATCAAATAAACCATGTCAGAGGCCCTTGAGGTGGTTTAGAAACTCTGACACTAGGGTGTGTGGGGTCGTTAGACCTTACTGCCCACACGATTAGAAGAAGAAGATGGTGTAAAATTGTATTTTATCGTATTGTAATCTGCCTGTCCTTTTCCCAACTATGTTGGAATCAGCCTATAATGTTCCCACTGCTGGGACACAGGCCTCCTCTCGGTGAGAGAGAGTGGGCCGTAACTATGTTGGCGTTGACTTCTAATGTAGACAGATGCAGCTAAGTACCAACCAGTGTTTTACAACTACATTTCTGACCTCCACAACTCAATACCTCATTAACACGACATCCCTTGGCAGTCAGATATTATGGCTTCTGACTACAGTAACAGCTGTCGCCTTGAAATGGCAACCGAGACAAACTGATTAACGTACTTTCCGAGGCACAAAAGAGTCTCGTAGGTATGTAGTGGTCAGCTAGTTACTGATCCTCGGACTGACCTTGGCAAGCGTTGCTTAACCTTGCAATTCGACTCGTATGTCTGTTATCACGTAGCGATGAGTTTCACATCTCTATTATAAGGAAATACAAGCAAGTACAAGTTGTAAGAGAATATCGGAAAATTTCATAATTTTTAAATAAGTGATATAAGATATTATATGTTTATCTTATACCCACATCAAGAAGAAGACCCACATAAAAGATTTTATAGGTGTTAGTGTACTAGTGTAATTCAAATTAATATTTGTATTCTACCTAATGTGGCAGGACATAGAGACCCATTATAATGATTCCACCCTTTTTGACCTGTGTACACAAATAAACGTACTTAATTGATTTGATTTGAAAAAAAAAGAAATGAAGGTATCAATTTCTTGACCCTAATATCTGCCATAATTCACCCTTCTTGATGTTGCCCTGCCCATGTTTATCAACCCTATTTATATTTAACTTTAAAAGTTATTTCATAAACTCCTTAAAATAAGATTAGAACCTTCATTTCCATAACTTTCAATTAGTTCCAACTTTTTCCTTCGGGTTACGTTAACTTCATTTTAATAATTTAATTTTAGCTGACCCGGCCAACGCTTAGGGCCTCGCCAAAAATAAATAAGCATTACATCTGGCAGATATTGTGAAACGTTACATGAGCCTTAAATCAGGACGAAGAACCTCGTAAATTTGAACTCGATCTAGACTAAATCAGTCTAGATGTGACAAGTGGGTTAGATAATGTTGGTCACAGACTGTACTTGCAAGCAGGAAGTTCAAGGACGGATTCATTTCCCCGGACGACTAGTGTTTTTATTTTTCTTTTTTTTTTCAATAGGAGACTGCAGTCTGAATGTTTGCTTCGTTAATGGCAAGAGCTGCTATTCCACAAAAACATCTAGTTGCCGATAGTTCAAGTACCTACAAGTTAGAATTATGATGTACGGCGGCGAATGTTTGCCAGCACTAAGCAGGCACATCCAGGAGCTTCGGGTCACGGAGATGAAGATGCTGAGGTGGATGAGCGGCGTAACGCGATCCGATCGCATACGCAACTCATTCATCCGACGTAGTCTTGGTGTCCGTGACGTGGGGGAAAAACTGCAAGAGTGTCGTCTGCGATGGTATGGCCACATCATGCCCTATGGAGTACGTTGGTCGAAAATGCATGAATATGACTGTCCTTGGGGCTAGGTCCCGTGGTCGCCCTCGCAAGCGCTGGCTGGACGTCGTCAAGTCCGACATGAGAGCCAATGGACTCACTGAAAGGGATGTTGAAGATCGGGCAAAGTGGAGAAAGCTCAGTCGGAAGGCGGACCCTGGCAATAGCCGGGATTAACGCCAGGTGGAAAAAGAAGAAGACTGGTTTCTGCCAGCGGCTTCGCCCAAGTGGCCTCCAGAGAACATACACCCAGGGTAAAAAGTAGCGTATGTCCTATCTCAGACCCTAGACTGTCTATCTGCTTAGCCTTTTCCCAACTATATTGGGGTCGGCTTGCAGTCAAACCAGATTTAGCTGAATACCAGTGTTTTACGTGGAGCGATAGCCTACCAGACCTCCACAACCCATTACATACCAGACCTCCATCACCCAGACTCTAGACTGTATGTGCACCAAATTTCATTTAAATCGGTTCAGTAGATTTGGCGTGAAAGCGCGACATACAGACAGAGTTACTTTCGCATTTATAATATTAGTAAGGAAGGAAGGATTGGCAATAGGATCGCTCCCTGGACTAACATACCTGGCGGAAAATAGGTGTAGGTGCTAAAATACCACTCTGTCTAGTCCTTTGATGAATGCCAGCGTCAAGTTATATTTTGTTGGATATCTAAAATAATTAGACTCAAAGAGTAAATATTTGTCCAATATCAATTTTATTTATTTAAAACTTTATTCAAGGAGGGGACACATATGAATATAAGCTATGTAGCTATTTCTGTAGCTAGGAAAAGAAACAAAAAAACTATTGAATAAAATATTGCCTTCGAACAAAGTTGGGCGCCCACTACCTGCAATGGCCGCTTCATGCAATTAACTAATTAATTTTGGTACTTTCAGAATGTTTACGTATAGGTAGACTGGTCTAACGAGGCCTCTGCGCTTACAAATGTAATTAGGGACTAGCATTTGTGTGATGCTTTGTATTTCGATAAGAATTTAAGACCTTTTTGCTGAGATGAGACAAACATAATAATTATGATGTGTATATACCTGAGGGCCAATTCTAATATTTTTAGGGATCCGAACCTCTATATGAAAATGCGGTACCCTTAGGGTGCCTGTCCATTACAGCGGAGCGGAGAAACGGAGACATTTTAACCTCCGCACCACGTGACTCACCGACATTTTGACTGACATGATTGGTTGATAATGGACAGGCTGTCATCGCTCGGTTTTCTGTCTGTCTGTCTGTCACAGCCTACTTTTTCCAAATCTACTGAACGTAATATTCTGTGACCCAAACACAGGCGTGTAAAGAATTTTTTTTGTTTTTTAAGTGGGTTCGGTTTTTGGGGGAAAACTAAAAAAAAAAAACTGTATCGTGTGACATTTTAAATAAATGGTTTTGACCATAGAGTTTTGACTATATTTTTCTCCTAATTTTGAAATAAATGATTTTGAAGTTATTCAAGAAATTTGATGAAAAATGACAATAACCCCCTCTTATCTCCAAAACAACAAAGTCTAAAATTTTGCGAAAAACACAGATAATATTTATTTGCCTATAAATTACAGGAAAATCCATAAAAAAACTATGGTTTGAAATGAATTTATTTACAAAAATGAGATTCGTTCGACACCCTTTGCATGCGAGTCCGACTAGCACTTGACAGTTTTTTAAGTAACGCTCGCAGTCACTTGTCAGTCGCAATTTGTCAAAAATGTATGGAAGTTGAGGCTTTTTTCTTGTTTTCAGAGTATTGAGAGTCAAAAATGATAAACTGTTAAAACAACTTGAACTTCCTACTTAACCTAAGACTCCCTGACTCCCTCCCAATAATAATCTTCCACCCTGCTGATTTATTTTGACAAACGCCACAAAGTATCATAACGTCAACGTTAAAAACCACCTCATTTAAAATTCTTGGCGCGGCGTCAAGTACAGTCAACACAATCCTTTTCTACCCGCTTCCTGTCCTCTTGCAATGCTAATTTTACTGAAAAGTCTCAGACTTCCATAACAGCGCCTTGTATCTATTTCTTGGCAGGCGGCGAAATACGAAACTTAATTTAAATGTCCGTATATTTTCGAGTCGTTGTTGACATTTTTCGTTGAGAGCAGCGTTCTCATAAAATGCCAAATTAAAGTGGGTACATTCTTTTGGTGTAGGTACATTTAGATTGGGTTTCTACCAAAGATGAGCGAGAATGCGTAGCGAGGGAAGTGATCGCTTGCGCTGAGCAATGCTAGATAAATGAAGCGGTTCTATTGGTTCTTTACAGACGCACCCCTCGCTACGTATCCTCGCATATCTTTGGTGGAAAAGCAGCCTCAAACTAACTATCGCCACGGCCTCGCCCTCCTGAATGTATAATGTGGAATATTATGCTCCCGGGAGAAAAAGTAGCTAGCACACAGCCTTATCCAAGATATAAGCTCCTAAATCTACCTGTAAGCCCAAGTTTCATCCAAATTCGGTCAGTGGTTAAGAGACGTCATCGAAAATATAACAAACACCAATGTTACTGTCGCATTAATAATCTATCTATACTAATATATAAAGCTGAAGAGTTTGTTTGTTTATTTGCTTCAACGCGCTATTCTCAGGAACTATTGGTCCGATTTGAAAATTCTTTCAGTGTTAGATAGCCCATTTATAAAGAAATGCTATAGGCTATAAATAGCGTGATAAGCTAAGACCAATAGGCGCGGAAAGAAAGTTGCGCGAGTCAACTAGTAATGTATAAAATGTAACATATTGTGGCTAGAACTAAGTCTTTTCCTGCACTTAAGTCAATCACGACGCAGCCTCCCTCAATCAAATTGACAGATATATACTATTCGGCCGAGTTAACTTGACACCTAACACGAATGACGTTTGTACGTTTTAATTTAAATTGAACAATTTAAGAGAAAAATAAAAAATATTTCGATAGAGACAAAATAAACGCGTTAGCACCATTATTACCGTTGTGTAATTATTTATTTATTTTATTTTATTCATTTATTTATCATAACACTTCTATCATTACAGGATATCCCAAAGCGATAGGGTGGTACTTAACATAAATGGTATGCAGTTATTCAATGAACAGTAAAAAATGCCAATCCTTTCGGCAACTTACGCGCTATTAACTGGCGCTTTTATAACCGACTTCTTCAAAAAGGAGGAGGACATTAAAAAAAATACATTTAATAAAGCCGAACGTAGAAGTTCGGCTTTATGTATTTTTTTTAATGTATGTTCACCGATTTCTCCACCAATTCTGGACCGATTTTAAAAATATAAAGCCTATACTCCTGAGGTGGTTCCATTGTCACCAAATTAGAATCTGATGATGGGATCCCATGAAAATTGAGGGAAACCCTCAAATTTTATAAGCACATACAATGTTTTTCATAAACTTTCTAACGCAATTTAGATATTTTTGCCTGTTAATCATCATCTCATGTTACTGAGCTGATGATGGAAGGTATAAATCAGGATCTTCGCCAATTGTTAACCGATTTGGATGATTCTTTTATTTTGTTTGGAAGAGTTTTTTTTTGGACTGGTCTTATTTCAATTTGGTGAAGATCTGATGAAGAACTTCAGAGGTAGGCAACGGAACTCTTCAATAAATGATAGCAAATGGATCGAGATTTCTGAAATCGCATGTGTGTTGATTGTTTACACTAGTTCATAATTATGCCATCACGGCACGCTGTGTTTTGTGGTTTTACAAAAAAAATGTTTTTATAAAAAATAAAACCAACTTCCAAAAACAAAACACTACAAAGTAAAAAAAATAACTTTAATTTCGGAAGTCGGTGGGAAGTGTTTTGTTTTTGGAAGACAGTTTTATTGTTTGTAAAAAAGTTTTTAAAGTAATTTAGTCTTACCGCGCGGCACAGCCAGCAGCTGCGGTTGTCTCCGCCTCAGCACATAGTTATCGGGCACGCACAGATTCACCTCCTTTAAAACTCCCTGATTATAATAATTATTATTAAAACCACTGTTCAACACAAGCCGCTTCACGTAAAATACTGGTATTCAGCTAAATCCGGTTTGACTGGAAGCCGACCCCAATATAGTTGGGAAAAGGCTAGGCTAGATGATGATGACTGTTTGACACAAAAGTAAATTTTTTGATGAATAAATAAATAGTGCGAATGAGAGTCCTGTTGGCTGTGGGTGAATGGGAGTCGGGTCTTTGGCTACAGGCACTACCGTCACCCAACATAGGTACTATGCTGAGTGACAGTACTTTCCGTATCGCTACGTGTCTGCGTCTGGGTGCTCCTAGCGGAGCTCCACATCGGTGTCAATGCGGTGAAGCAGTCGACCGCCTCGGACACCATGGCCTGTCTTGCAGTAGGAGCGCTGGTCGGTTAGCACGGCACGCCAGCATTTATGACATCATCCGTCAGACTCTTGTCACCGCCGGGGTGCCAGCTGTTTTAGAACCCAATGGCTTGGCACGCGACGATGGTAAGAGGCCAGATGGGATGACCATAATGCCTTGGAAGTTGGGTAGGCCTTTGGTGTGGGATGGAACATGTGTCGACACCCTTGCGCCATCCCATCTTTTTAGCACGGCGGGCTGCGCTGGGGCGGCCGCTGCAGGTGCAGAAAACCTCAAACGGCGCAAATATAACAACTTAATTGGGAGTTACATATTTGAGCCGTTTGGGGTTGAAACATTAGGGCCATGAGGTCATAGGGATTTTATAAAGAGTGCTGGTGTTTGTATTTCAACGAAATCATTTTTTTTTTTAAATTCATATTTACACTTCAACATTTTCTAAGTGATAACAAAAACATTACCGAATATTACGTGTATTGCGCAGGTCAAGAACTTCATTGCATAATAATTGTAATGTCAGGACCGTAGACAGAGAATAGATATAGACATGCTCTTAGAATAATAATAATTGTTAAAGTAAGACGACGCATATGCAAAATGTCTATGTGTGAGCAAGACGTAGCATAGTTTTTTTATCTCTATTTGCGTATCGGTTTTTGTTGTCTGCCATCAGTAGTCATTGGTGGCAAACAAATTGTGGTGTCAGCGTATTTTCGTTGATAGAAGCTTATTTTGTGTGATTTACTGCTTTAGTGATATTCCAGAAGGTATTATTAAGTGTGTAGTGATGGTGAATTGCAGTATTTACGGCTGTAAAAGCCGTAGTGAACGAAATCAACTAAACATAACCTTTTATCGGTAAGTAGCATTTTTTATCTATTACAGCAAGTAAATCAAAGATTATTGTACTCAAGACTATTTTCTGTCCATAACAAGCAAAGTTTATTGATAATTAACGTCTAAAAAGACGATAAATCCTAACTTGTTTTTCATATTAGCCGGCCAAAGTGTGAGGCAATTTATGTTAGGTTGTTATCTATGTCACTTCATGTCATTTGTAAATTGTTGGATAATAACTTGACGGGGATACCAGCACTTGATTATTTTTACCCCTAAACGTATTTTTCTTTTTAGGTTTCCGAATGATCCATTTTTTTTAAATAAATGGATTGACTGTACGGGCCGAGTTAACTGGCATCCAAGTCGTCACTCCCGTATTTACTCACGACATTTACATACATACACATATACATAGACATTTATATACATTATGCAACTACAAAGTTCTCAGAAAAAACTGATAAGGTCAGAAAATTTATATAGTAAATTAGTTTTATTTAAAGGTCAGTAGTAGCCAATTAACCTTTTTATCAAAAAATACCTGCTGTTAAAACTTTCTATTTCATAAACGGTCCTCTGGCGCGCCGACGTGTGGATCAAAATATTTTTTTTTTTTTACTTTTTAAAGACATCTTATTATCGGGGTTTTCTTTATTCAGTACATCGATCAAAGGAATGATTAGTTTACCCTGTAGTCCTTAGTACAATTTTATTATGTATAATTTTGACATTTAAGGTTTTAATTAAACTTTACCTAATCAACATGGTTGTTTTATTGCATGTATAAAAATAGTATGTATATGCGAGATGTGAATGCATTCGGGGCTATGAGTTAGTTATGATTTATCTAATTATACTATTTACATGTTGAGGTAAAAATAATCACTCAGAAGCCCGCGAGCTTACTAAGCGCGGTCCTGACTGACGCAAAATACAACTCATTTGTTTTCGCGCTTTACGTTCATCCCGGAGGCATTCAGTTCGCGCGCGAACACAATCAAATAGTAATAAATACATACGTTACCCCTTAAAAAGTTTAAAAAAAAACGTGTTATTAATTGATATGAATTACATTACTCGTAGTAGACGTACAACCAAAATAATAAGAACGAGATTACCCCCACACAATGGGGGTAAAAGTCTAAGTATGGCAATATTAAATGCACGAAGTTGTAATGATGTACTTATGTCGAACTATCGCTATCCCTTACCGTTATACGCTGAGGACTTGTCTATATCCTATTCTCTGTCTACGGTCAGGACGCATTCCCTTGTCTGTCAGCCATATTGTGGGCGTGCGCATTGCATGGATTTTAGTTTTTGTTGTCTTTGGTGCGCACAGATAACATAGCTAATCTTTTACTTTTTTATTTTTTTTATTACTTTTTAGAGTTGTACGCACCTTTACTAATCAGCCACATTCACATTCACATTGTTGCCATCTCCTCATTTCTTATTTATTATATTTTACCCTTATGTATTTATTTTTTCTGTTTACTTATCACGTTTTTAATTACTTTTATGCCGCTCCGATCGACGTCATGCTTAACGCCGGCTGTCGCTGAAAACCAGCGCTGTGGCTCTGTCTCGCACACGAGCCCCAGCATTATGCTGAGCGATGGCCGTTTTGCGCGAATATGACGCATATCTTCCCAATTTTTTATAATTAAGTATTATTTAATTTCTATTTTATTTTTTTGGTATGCGTCATGCTTGGCGCAAATAAACGCTTTTTCTTTCTTTTCTTTCTTTCTTTCTTTCTTCCAAATCATTCGAGCCAGGTGTTTTTTTTATATTATTGGAGGATTTTGTCGCTTTCATCACTGTACAAATTGAAAAAGTAAATAAATAGTAAGTGTAAATACGAATATTACAAACGCCACAAAACTTCATTTACAACTTAAGACCATTAAGATGTTATCCACGGATTACCTTCCAAGAGACGTACATGTAAATCTCTCCCAAAAATAATCCGACCAGTCCAAATTACCCTTCCACAGAGAGTCGGCAAAAGTAGGTATAAATTATTCATACGCACGCGCTTTCTTCTTGGATAAATTAATTTATAAAAGGGCGTAAAGGCTTTGAGGCCATTTACGCTCGTTTTACTTTTTTTCTCGTATTATTTTCTTTATTTTAGCGAGTGGTGATGACAACTTGAATTTAGCGATTTTTTTAGAAGGTAGGGTAGTGGTTTCTTTTCTTTATTTTTTTTTTTTATACATATTTTTCTATTTCATGAGAACTAGGGCCAACATAATCTTCTACGTCAAAATCTTCAATAGTAAACAGAATACAAATTACTAAAAAGTATCTCACTGGGTTTTAAACCGAAAACATGTGTCATGAAATTCACTACAAAATCCACTAACGAGAAATCCTCACAATCGTAACAACAACCATTTAATAATTAATTAATTATTATTAATTGAAAGTGACTTCTTGTAATCTAGTGTCACATGCTGAGGATGATTTGATTTGATTCCGAATTCGGCCCTGGCGTGATGAAGATATGTAAGTATGTGAAAAATTCTGCCCAGCTTCCAGTCTATCGAATGCAGCCGAATACCAGTATTTTAGCCTAGAGCGACTGCCTGTCTCATATCCAGAACCCAGTAAATTCGTAACACAATACCCCTTGACAGGTCTGGTTGTTAAGTACAAATACCAGTACTGAGTGACTGACTGAGTCACTGTCAGACAACGCATAACCGAAACTACTGGTCGTAGCTGAAAGCTGAAATTTGACATGCAGGTTCCTTGGAGAGTGTAGGGGAGCACTAAGAGAAGATTTCCCGAAGATCCTACGAAAAAAAGAAAAAAACCGGATAGGTATGTGCGTACGAAGTCGGGGGAAAATGCTTAATATATGTATGTAATTCAAAGAGAACAGCAAATAATAACGTAATTCTCACAAAGAACATGGCCCTGGGACCGAATTAAATCTTTAATATTAAATCACATAGCTTAATTGTATTAACAGAAATGTACTGTGTATTTATTCTGTCATTTTAATATCGTGTCAGAAAATAATTCGCTTTAATAATTTGCCGTTTTAAATGAAAACTTCGGTGAACTGACCTACTTTATTGACGGGAAACAATTTTACCTGGAAATAATAATTTTTACAGAAGGTTTGCATTTCGACACTAAAAAACACGTCACAAAATTAAAAAAAGCGATTTTGTGACGTGTACGTGTGTGTAATTAATTTTAGTATTACGACTTTACGACGGCTGATTTAATTTCGTTTGATATAATTTTCATTTGTTATAATCATCTATTGTTGTTATAACTTATGATGCATTTCCAAGAAATATAATTTCATTTCATAAAAGCTTCAGTTGACACTTAATACGTGCATATGTCACCGGAAAATGGCAAACGCCGTAAGATTGTAAAATATCGCGTGAAATTGTGAACTATTTTTTTCTAAATATGACTCGGATATATTAGAAACTATGGAATTTTGATGAGGTTTATTGTATACAAAACATTTTTTTTTAATAATATATAGAGAAATCAAGATCAAATCTTAATTTATTCCAGTCTTACGGAATCTGCAATTTTCCTGTGACATACACGTTAACTAATGATTAGAATAGAATAGAAAACATAAAGTTAAAACTAGATAGATTAAGAGCCAATTTTCCAATGGCCAGTTAAACGACGAGATAAGATTAATTCGACAGTTATAAAATTGAAAATTTTTCAATTGACAGATAGACTCTTTAGCTAGCGAATAAACTTAACTGGCCCTTTAAACCCCAGTTGGCACGTTATCTGTCGAGTTATTTGACGTTTCTGTCATTGCGCGCGTCAGTATTAGTAGGTTATATTTGTGTTAATATGGACATTTTTGATTCTATTGACGATGTAACATTCGAAGAAGATTATACAGTGCTAAATTATTTTAATCCAGATAGATGACAAAGAGTTGTAAGAGAGAGACCTGATAATATCTATGTATGGGACGATAAGAAATTTCACAGGAGATTTCGTCTCGACAAAAGTACTGTGCATTTTTTATTAAAACTCATTGGAATTAAAATCGCCAATACAAAAAACAGGTAAAAATTGTTTTCTATATACAAAAAAAAGTATTTTTGTATAGTAACTCTCCGATCTATTTACATTTAAAGAGACTTACAACACTTTTATTTTTCCGAAACGATTAACTTTCTGTGGCTATCTATACACATCTTATTGTGAAAGTTTTAAAAAATAAATTGATCTGATTTGGTTTAAATTGCGGTCGTGACCAAGGGAAGTTGACGGAGCCCCGCCGGGCGGGGGTCGGTCTGTCTGCTGGGTACTTCTTCACGTCTTAACGGCTGAACCAATTTGGATGAGGAATCATTTAATATCGAATTTCACGCGGGTGATATATTTTTATTAGGACTCCGTACCTCAAAAGGAAAAAAAAGAATCTCTCCTGGGATCACTTTGTTGTCCGACCGTCTGTCTGTCAAGACCCTTTGTCTCGGGAACGCGTAGTAGAAATTAAAACCATATACTTAGGTATATGGTTTTAATTTCAACTCATCTCTATATACTATACAGCTAACTGTATAGTCCTTTGAAGCTAAGAAAAAAACAATCTTCTAAGTTAACGTATAAAAAGGATACGGCCGTTTATGCCGCACAAAACGTATATTTCGACACTCTCAAGGGAATCAAAGTTTAAAGGGTAGGTAATACTGTGTATAAAGAAAGTTTGAAAACTATACATTTATAATGAAATCATAAAAAATATATTCTTTATTTAAAGTAATATGTAGGAACAATTTTTTTAGGGTTTCGTACCCACAGGGTAACCAACGGAATCCTATTACTAAGCCTCCGCTGTCCGTCCGTCCGTCTGTCTGTCAGCGGGTTGTATCTCAAGAACGGTAAGAGGTAGATAGTAAAAATTTTCACAGATAGTGTATTTATATTGCCACTACAACAACAAATAAAAAAAATAAGGACTCGCACACAAATGTTCCGTAACATACGGAACCCTTTGTGCGCGAGTCCTTGACCGGTATTAAATTTCACGTTCATTTCTGAAATATACAAAACACGTTGCGAAAGCCATCACCGTCGCCTCAACTTATACATCTTATAATTTTAAATGGATTCTAACCTTGTTAGGAATGTTTGAAACATCACACACTTCATACTAAAACAATTTGACAGTTACCTAACAAGAATTCCAATTAGGTTATGTACCTAAAATTCCTTTCCAAAGTTACATCCTCCATTGAAATAGGCCCAGATTTAATTCAAAATGGCGGCCTGAACATTGTAGTATATCCCTAGGGACTTAACCACAGAGCATCGAAAGTACTATTCGGCGGCCAATGATAGATATTATCAGAACTGCTAATACAAGCGACCAAAGCAAACCGAGCAATAGCCTCCGACGATTTATAAGTGCCCATAGTAAGAGAAATCGGTTAAAAAAAGCCAAATTCCAACTTTATAATGCTAGGCGTCTCTGTACTAAACCGCGGACAGACAGACGAACGTGGCGAATAATGGTTCCTTGTTGACAAAGTTTGAAATACGTTTTTATCTTCATTTGCAGTTCGTGAAACTAAGTGGCACTAGCGCCATATTATCTCTCTTCTTTTCTTTTGATATATTATTTTTATTAATAATTAGGGAAATAACAATACCTAAAAGACTGTGGTGAGATTTTTTTTTTAGTTCTGTGAGTTTATTTTTTGTTATTTTCTCTAATTATTGTTTCATCTATAACTTTGTCCAAAGCTTACTTATATCAATTCTAAGGACAGAATTTACGACTTCCTTGCATTGTTGATCGTCCATCTTGAGTGAACTAAAGAGCTTAATGACCAACAAAATATTAAGTCACTTAAAATTTAGTTATCTACTTAACAACTTAATACGTGTAAACCAGGCATGACAGCCGAAACTTTTCCTGAATGCAGATTGCGCAGGCACAACATATAGAAAAAAAAAAGTTTAATGTAATTTTTTTGATAATTTCTGAAAAATTGTGCTATTTAGAGACAACGTTTTATTTTTCCTGTAATTTTTTCATAAAATTCTATCACATAGAATAATTTCAGATGTTTCTCTATGCAAACTTCGGAGATAAGAGGGGGGGCAATGGTTTCGTCAAAAGTCGAAAACCATGCGGCCTGAAAAAAGAAAGTGCTTGAAAATGTGCAAATAGCGCTCTTTCATATGATACCCCACATGCTCTAGTAGCCCTACTTTGATTTGTTGAGAACCCATTTCAGTCGCTGTTGCAAAAAAATATACCCATTTTTATTTCTTTCTTATTTGCAAAATAATTGAACAAACGTCATCTAAAACTATTCCAAAGTTTGAAGTTCATAGCATTAGTAGTTCTTGAGATATCAAGCTGTGACAGACGGACAGACTTAGTCACACCATAAGGTTTCTTTTTTACCATTTTGGCACGGAACCCTTAAAAAGGGGAGCTACTAAAGAAACACGGCGAGAGCGTGGGCGACACGCGTTTGTGTGCGTGTAAACGGCATAAACAATTAATATGTTTGAAATAATTTGTCATTACCGCTGAATTGTTCCTTGGTCTGTGGACTTGAACTTATGTCAAACCCGATAATATCCTCCGTTCCTTTGTGCTGACAACTTCAGTGGCCCTACCCTTTGCTTGAACATTAACAGTTTGAACACCTTTGTTATCCCTGTCCATACTTAAACAATGGTGCCTTTTAAATAAATTACTGTTAGCTAATGAAAGATTAATCTGTGTTTGAATCGCACTTTGTGATAATGTCGATGATTAGAAAGGCCAGGGCCCTGTTTAATAAAACTGACAAAGCGACGAATTTGTCAAAAACTGACATAATTGTCACAATTTCGCGACAGGTGCTGTTTAATTAAGCATCCCGAATGTACGAAATAAACGTACAAAACTGTAGAATTGTCAGCTTGTCGCTTGTCACTTGTCACCAGTCAGTTTTATTAATAGGCGTGGCCTGAACGAAGGTTGCGATTGTCAAAGCTTTCATTTTGTATCAGGGAAAAGCTATCATCATCCCAACCAAAAGACTGGACATAGGACTCCTCCAAGATGGGTTGCCATAATCGCCACGCTTGGCAGGCGGGTTGGCGATCGCAGTGTATGGTGTTGAGTTTTACAGAGAACGCTGCTGCCCATTTTCTCCCTTAGTCGCCTCTTACGACACCCGCGGGAAGTGATGGGATGGTATTATTCTTTTACGGCACCGGCACCGGCCGACACCACATGGCTTATTTAAGGTGGATGCTCCAGGGTAGCCCGCGAAATTCAAATATTTTTATGTTTTTTGCAATTTGCCGGTCAGTGTGAAGCTGTATGTGGACCAAATGCGATCCGCGACCGTAAGGCGTATTTATCTAAAGAATTATAACCATTTTAATCATCAATATAGCCCTCTAAGTTCATGTAGTTCGAAAGAATGAATATTTCAGAAATAATAAAGAAAAGTCTCAAGAAGAAGAGTCAATTAAAGATAAATCAAACATTTATTTGTTACTTGGCTGTTACTGAATTTGAATTGTAAGGCTACAACTAGATGGTCGACAGCGTGTTGCGTTCCACGCGCGCGTCAGAGTGATGTCTGCTATGGTCAGTGCTTGACAGGGTTTCTAAATTGTTCTGAAGAGTTCTTTTTATTTTTTTATTTGTGATGTGTTTGACTCTTGACTCTAGTCTAGGTCAGAGATGACAAAGTTACCGCGACCCGTGGACCGCAAAGATCATTCGAAGGAACACAGGGTAGGTTTTAGTCAGTACGAGTCTTTAGGGATCTTCGCTACAGACTGGTGGAACGCACTTGGATATGCCTTATTTGAGCACTGCCTCGTCTGGTGTGGAGGTTACTGGGACTACGGAATTAGTCACCTTTTTTAGGTTATGAGTAATCACGTTTATTCCCCGAAACTTATAGAGGCAACCTTCCACTTGGACCAGTGCGCGGTAACTGGCCCACCGTTCATACTTCTCGCTCGCGTGCATTTCTGCTTAATTAGCACTCTACCATTCACGCTTACATTGTGTCTCTACAAGTCTGTCAGTCTCTACCACTCCGCCCAGAGCAGGAGGAGTCAGTTGATGATTTCCCTTCTATAAAAAGGCCAAAACTAGGTTGTTATGTTGTGTCATGGGACCGATCGTAAGGTTTTAGTACCAAATAGTCACTATTCATTAATATTTAAAACCAATTAACTTTTATTGGATTACAATCAATGGTGGGCGAGCTTCTGTTTTATTGTTACAGCAGGGATTAATACGAAAGGGATTAATGCACGAGCCAGTGCATTTCAAATAAAATGTTGCCATTTAAAATTGGTATCCTCAATGTTGCTGGTCTAATTAATTCCGAATAAGTTAACTATTGTGATAACATGTTTTTTTTTTGTTATCTTTAAAATTGCTCGGTTGTTTATGTTTTGCCTAGAAGTACTGATCATACTTCAAAAATATTTTACTGGGTGGTTAAAGAGTAAAATATACTGTACTTTTTTATCCTGGAAAACACAATTTACATGTTTAACTCATAACGTCCAAATGGGGGGCAAACACTTACTAAACATTGGTTCGAATTGGTTCACTAACTGTTTTTCATTAGCACTAAACTACGTATCATTTTTGACTGTATATATAATATTGTTTACGTACAGCGTCATTGTAATTTACTTTTTCTTTTTTTTCTTTTTTTCTATCCATCAAGCATGCTCTTCAAATTCAGCTGTTTAAATGCAAAACATGTAATTGGTTTTTAGTTGCATAATTTGTTGTTAAATTTGTAGTTGTTAATACTGTTTGTTTTCCTGTTACAATAAAATAAAATAAATAAATAAAACGCTAATTTCAATAATACATAAACCCACAACAAATATTATCCATTTATTTGAGAATTCTTTTTCCCATCCTTAAAAGTAACATTTTCATAAAACTTCCACACGTTCTCAGAATTTTAATAAAACTGAAATTAAAATTCAATGTCCGTTAAAAGGAAATCATTATGCGGAAAGGTGAAAGCAATTTATTATAGACCTGTGACACAATAGTGGACGGACGGGCTTGGGGGTGGGGTCTCTAGGACCCCGGCGGATGGCAGGCCACCTACCTGCCTAGATTATATACCTAGGGCTTTGTAGTAAAATGTATATAAATACTTATTGTAAAGAGCTTTGTTAGTTTTCAACGCTGGAAAGCATTGAGTCATCGGTATTGCTTTAATTAAGCAGTAACCAAGGAATTAATGGAAATATTAATTTCACATAAATATCGTTTTAGTATCCTAGATAACCTACTAACTGAGCAAATCGTAAGAAAATAAACAAGACATTTGATCTTACCACTTGCAGCGAACCATCTAAAGAAAGGGTCACTTCAGTAAAACTCGAAACAATTTTTTTTACTATTAATAGGCATACGTTTGACCACTATCTCACCTGATGGTAAGCGATGAAGTGGTCGAAGATGGAAGAAAAATTAAGAAGAAAATTACTTTTACAACTTCCATCTAATAAATCCTTCATTCTCTTGCCCTCGTCCCGATGTAAATTAGGTATTTGGGGTTGAAGCAACATGTGATTTATGTGATTTTTCTTCCGTCCTTATCTAATACTCATCGTACCAGTAGCCATCTTTCATACATGTAAGGCAACATCATGTGGAATACAACGTACTATGATCTATCTGGGAGGATTCACCACCGCCACCGGTACATGGTGGACATCCCACCCACACTCTCAAACCGTTTTGGGAACACATTCATAGTGCGTACAGCTAAGGAGTGAAATTCCCTGCCAGAGTCTGTGTTTCCTGATAGCTACAACCTAGGAGTCTTCAAGTCAAGAGTAAATAGGTTACTTTTAGGCAAGCGCTTAAACTAAACTAGACTAGAGTCAAGACCAAACACATCACAAAAAAAAAAAGCGCGCTCCATCTTCGACCATATCATCGCTTACCTACCATCAGCTGAGAAAGTGTTCAAACGTGTGCTTAGTAATATGGTAAAAAAAAAAAATAAAGAAAAACTCCACAAGATTTGCAGAGAAACCAAGTAACTGTCAACCATTACAAATAACTTTGAACACATTTGATGAGCCCTCACAAGTGTGACATTAGTATTCGTTCGTTCTCCTCGACGATGCAATTACGTGTTCGCCCCCATATTGTATCATTACTAGACGAGAGATCGAGCTTCATTTTTAAATTAAAACACATAAAGATCGATCTGACACAGTAGCCTCATTAGAAGTCTTAAAGTATCCCAAACGGCAATTAAAGGGCTCTGCTCGTAATTTCCTTGCATGATCGAATCAGGAATAATAATGAATGAATGCAAAAACACCAAGGTTACCAACATAGCCCGAAAGATCGTCAAACTGATGTGGCAGAGGGCAAGGCACATTACTCGCAGAACAGATGGTCGATGGGGCTGAAAAGTAAAGGAGTGTGACCGCGTCCCGGAACACGCAGCGTTGGAAGGCCCCATAAGTTTGCCGATGGTAAATGCCCCGGGAATCCATAAAAGGCGAGACGGTCAGAACCTGTCAATGTGGCAAAAGTTTGGGGAGGCCTCTGTCCAGCAGTGGATGTTTTTCTGATGATGATGATTACTTGATATGGGATTTTAACAGCACATTATGAATCTGTTTAACTTCCTTCACATATAGTTCCTACTGTGGAGACTCCTACACAAATATTATACAAAAATTACCTATCTATAATAACACCCAGTTGTCTGACTCAACGAATATATACCTCTACAACACGCTGCCCACGTCACAATAACTTCCTCAGGAAACGGAGACGTACCCCGGAGCAACCAAGGCAGAGATTAATCTTAATGGTGAGCAAAGTCGTAGGCTACAATATGTTCTCGACAGTACTGCGTTTGACAAGTTCTTGTTTTGGATGGATGACACTTCTTTGACTACCAAGTCACTTTGAAAGTTCTGCGATAAGAAGTTTTTGTATATGAGGTTGTCAGGGAAGTTTTGAAAGGTCAATGAACTCTATTTTGCTCATAGAACCAAGTATGGTAGGCACAGATTAGATTTATTTCAGGAAAACAATGACATTAGATCAGTAGTGGCAGAGATTATAAAGTCCCTAAAATCAAACCAAACTACTTCATGATATTAGTTTTGATTCAGATGTCGGGAAACATTAATTAAAATCATAGGTATACCAAATTAATAAATCCTAATATTATAATTTTTGGTAGCGATTTCCACTCGGATTAAATTCGTGAAAACTTTATCGTACGAACCGAATTAACCCTTTCACATCATACAAATAATACCCAACATATCGTCATTTTGTGGGATCAAAATGAATCTAAACGTATCACTAAATTAATTCAATCATCAAAGTCAAACCATAAAATAAATTCCAAACTAACAAAACGAGAGTCATATCCCATTCTCACGCCTCAACTCCTGAGTCAATCGGCGTGAAATTGTAATGGATTGAAATAATACAAAGATACACAGACGATTGACTTACTATGCCTTTTATCTCGGTTCAACGAATAACTTAATTAGATTCACGAGAAAACTGATAATGGTTTTCTAAACTAGTATAGGTATATATCTAAACTATATCGTGCATTTTTTTTTGACGTTAAGCTGTTAGTCCCGGCTGTCATTTGTAGATCTTTGGCAGTCGTTACGGATAGTCAGAAGCCAGTTAATCTGACTCCAGTCTTGCCATGAAGTACCGTGTTACTCAGTTAATGGGTTCTGGAGGTCTGGTAGGCAGCCGCTCCTCGTAAAATACTGGTATTCAGCTAGATCCGACCTCAGTATAGTTGGAAAAAAGGCTAGGCAGATGATGATGATCGTGAAGTTTTTTTTTGCGATTTCGGGGTTGGTCTCATAGTAAAAAATGTTCTTAACGATGAGTACAATGACCCTTTAAGAGATTTTGCGTTTATTCTGTCACACATTGTATAAAGAGATAAAATTCTTGTTTGTAAATTTCTCTGTTCGTATCTTTAAGAAGTGATCTCTGAGACAATCAGAGGGATTATTATTATTATTATATACTTTTTTTTTTTATTATTCAAAATTACTGCTATTTTCCCTACTTTTAGGCAGATTGCGACTCAGATCCGAATGCGACCGTTGCTTATGAATTAGTAGGTACTAAGTGGCCCACTGATAACGAGAATACTTTAATTGATAGAAAGCTTTATTATCACCGATTCGCTGAGTGCCTTAGGTAACTATTTATCCCGAGAAAGGCGATTTCTATGAGATAAACTATTTGAACGAAAGCACACAAGAAAGATAGTTATAGCAAAAACATGAGGCATATAATATAGCCCCAGTTTAATATACCTTTCTATGAAAAGCCTTTACACAAATATTCCCACTATGAACGCCCGTATTTACTCAGTGCCTATATTAAACAGGAATTTTGGAACCAGCGTAGTCTGTGATACTCTCGTTTGCTTAAAAGCAACAACTACGTTTATGTTCCTTTTTTTTCTATTGGTAGGCACGCGTTTGACCACTATCTCACCTGATGGTAAGCGATGATGTGGTCAAAGATGCAGCACACTTGCCTAGAAGTAACCTATTCACTCTTGACTTAAAGACTCCCAGGTTGTAGCTATCAGGAAACACAGACTCCGGCAGGGAATTCCACTCCTTAGCTGTACGCATTATGAATGTGTTCCCAAAACGCTTTGTGCGTGTGGGTGGGATGTCCACCATGTACTGGTGGCGCATCGCCGTTCGTCCGAACGGGCTTGGCGGAATAAAATTATGAAATTCCGTCGCACATTCCCCAAAATGCAACCGACAGAAAACCGACAGGCTAGCAACTCGTCGTCGATGCTCAAGACTTTGGAGCTTTGTTGCGAAGAGCCTCTCAATGCCGAAGATCATCTTGGCTCGTTTCTCAATCGACTCAAGGGCATCAAGCTGGTATCTGGCAGATCCGTCCCAAAGATGAGAGCAGTATTCCATACACGATCGAACTTGCGCTTGATAGAGTTTGAGCAGCTGTTCCGGCGTGAAGTACTGTCCCACCTTTGCCCGATTCCTAACTCCTTTGCAGCCACTTGAGATTTTGCCTCTATGAAAGGGCCAAAATTGAGAGTAGATGTTAATTTAACCCCAAGAAGCTCAAGTTGGTCGGTTATTGGCACGGTTGCACCTCGGAAAGATGGAGCTGGGTGGAATTGGCTCCTTTTGGCGGAAAATAGACATGTTTGGGTCTGAGCAGTATTGGACTTGACCAGATTAGCATCGCCCCATTCAGAGACAGCCTGTAAGGACACGTTCAAGCGCTCAACCATAGCCTCCCGGAGAGACCGGATCCGCGACCCACCAGCTCGTGCGTCGGACACGGATCTCTCAGCAACAGTGCTGTCGTCTGCATACCCAAAGGTACCGGGTTTAAGCAGATCAAAAATTTATGTTAGGAAATATTATCTTTCACGAAAATTTGCACAAGCAACAAAGTATCCTAATATAAAAAAAAATCTTGCGTTACTGAGTGAGCGAGTGACTGACAGCCAACGTACAGCCGAAACAACTGGTCGTAGAAAGCTGAAATTTGGCATGTGGGTTCCTTGAGGAGAGGAAAAGAGGATTTTCGGAGAGGAAAGTAGAAAACCGGGATATGCGCGCACGGGAAAAAGCTAGCAGAAATACATAAACGCCCACGCCTTTTTCCCTTCAGGGTAAGCAGACACTACAGAACGAATCCTACCACGATACTTACACAGTTCTTTTGCTTCGTTCACGATCATACTATACTCATCTGGTCTTAAATTAGCTAGCAGAGTGCCAAGTCTTTTATTTAATGTTAAGTAACTTTTGCATTATAGTAAATATTATTAACTATATTAGACATATTATCTCTGACATAGACTAGAGTCAAGAGCAAACCCATTACAAATAAATAAATAATACTAATATTTTCGAGCCGTTTGGGGTTGAAACCCTCGTGCCGCGGGGCCCTTGTGCTCACAGCTTTTTCAAAGAAATTTCGAAACGGCTGGTTGATGCTTCCCCTGACCCAAGAGCTGGCTCTTACTTTGGGCAGAGATTAAGTATATTCAACGTGGCAATGCCGCCAGTCTCTTGGGCACATTACCAGTTGACAGCGTTCAGGACGAATTTGTTGATGCTATATTTTAGTTTGTTATTAGTTTTTTAGATATTATTATTGTTAATTTATTACTTGATTAAAGATTTTCTTTTTATGATAAGATGATAATAACTTTCGCATTCGCATCTTAGTCAAAATTTATCAAAAATGTAGGTAGAGAAATCAGACGTATTTTTAGGGTTCCGTACCCAAAGGGTAACTAACGGAACCCTATTACTAAGCCTCCGCTGTCCGTCCGTCCGTCCGACTATCCGTGCGTCTGTCTGTCAGCGGGCTGTATCTCATAAACCGTTTTAGGTAGAAAGTTGAAATTTTCACAGATTGTGTATTTCTATTAAAAGTTTATGGTACGTAACCTTCCGTGTGCGAGTCCGACTCACAATTGGCCGGTTTTTTTAACAGATCGTGACTGAGATGTACTCTTATAAATTAACATTTACTTTCACTGTAAGTCCATAACATTGTTACAATCTCCAATTTGTTTATCAAAAGTTTTCCCATCGGTCAAAGTTCTCCGAAAGCTATTTTTGACAAGTGCTTATTAAACTTTATAATTGAAATCTTAAACTTTTAAATGTTTCATTTAGTTACTATTTTTTTCGGACAAACCACTTAATTTGATTTAAAAACAATCAATTTATGCAAAGATTTTGTGCTTGACATTAGTCCTATTTTATATATTTTTTTTATATTATACAGTAATTTGCCAGTTAGTGGAAATTATGTTTTTCTTAATCCTCCTTTGTTCTTATCTGATTTTTTTCTTTGCGGAATGCCAGTCACTTCAATTACTTTACCGGGATTCGTCGGACTTCGTTAACGCAGCATTTTTCTGGTAGTTGCCACTGTCTCAGCAGTCTGCCTGCCTTATATTGGGGTCGGCTTCTAGTCAAGCCAGATTCAGCTGCATACCAGTATTTTATGTGTAGCCGCTGACATACCAGTATTTTACGTGGAACGGCTGACTCTCAGGAGTTGCAGTGGTTGGAAATAATATGGTGGGCTGGTCCCAATAATATAGTAGGTAAAGCTTTACCTTACAGTTTCACTTATACAACAAAGTGAAAACGACTATCATGAAGCGATCGATCTCTCTATGATTTTTTATAAGGTTTTAAACCAAAAAGGTGGCAATACAGCCCTATTTTCTACTGAGCCTATATCTTGTTAACTGTATAGTTCAATAACCACGTAATAAATGTTCCTAATCACCAAAACAAAATACACTATACATTTTTGATTAAATAAACACTAAATTAAGAAACAAACTACTTCAAACAGCGTGCACTTTATTTCAGAAAGTAGTCGAAACGGATCTTAACATCTCGCGCCATTATAAGCCGAAGTCGTCGGAAGTCGCCCCGGGCGGTCGGACTGGCCCGGAGGGGCGGAACACTCGCTAGTAGGTGCTAACGCCGACAGCTCTAGATGAAAGAAAAGTTTACTTAAAAACTTTCAAGACGGTTGGTCCGCCGGTCGCATAAATGCTTCTTATAACGACGGATAGCAGACACTGAGTAAAATAAAGAAGGGTTAATGTTTAAAATAAAAATAACGTGAAAACTGTAGGTAGCTCCGGATGACCGAAAAACTAGCTGCATGGATGAATACATTAAAGTGCACGATTGGTAAGCTCACCCTTATTACGGACCTCAACATCACTGGCAAAATGAAACACAAGACTCGGACTGTGCTCGCTCCTGGGTGTTACAAACTACGGCACGCGTCATGATATTGAATAATATTATCATTTGTTTAATGAATGTGCAAATTGAGTAAATCATTGGATGAATGAAATGGTCTGCCGTTGTAAGACGACTAAAATAATAATTATAATAATATTTTATTCAAATAAAACGTTTACAAAAGGGGTACATGTAGCCAACAGTTATAAGTTATCGATACAATTAGGTATGGTGCCTAAAAATAAACTAAAACTAAGATATTATTATAGGTGCAAGTAATGGTTGTTCGGAATTGCAACGTTAGGTAGCGACCAGCCCTTCGGCGACGCGCTGTGTTCCACGCGCGCCTCAAGGAGCTGTCAGCATGGGAGACGGGGCCCGCTAGGGCCAGTGCCTGCCGGGGTGCGGAATCCGTTCGAAAGAGACGCCGCAGCCCTGGAACGCAAAGGGCATTAGGAGGAGCACGGATGGGTTTTAGTCAGTAAGAGTCTGACACTCGCTTCCGCCTCGCCCAGAGCGGAAGGAGTCATTTGATGATTTCCCATCCTTAAAAAATAAATAAAAAAAAGGTAGCGACAAGCCCGATCTAGGTTAATTTAAACCTGTGTTTCAGGCCATCACTTTACAATCCACTACTTAGGTCTAGTACAATTTAAAGTTAATCTATATAAAAATAGAGAATCTTTTAAGAACGACGAGAAAAAGATTAATGGTACCTTAATATCTAATACTAAGCCTATGTAATGATACAAAAGTAAACACTTACGAGGGGATCAAATATCATCATGACAACATTTCTAGAAGTTGTTCTGTGTCTGTGTAATGTAGTGTCTTTAAATATTCAGATAGCATTTTATTACATTTGTTATTATACAGAAAAGGTCCCAAGAAAATGGCACGGTGTATAATGTTACGTGTGAAAAACTTGGGCAAACATAAGGAAGCTTTTAATGATTTACACAATATCCTACATAGGACAAAATTTTCTTTGATAAATTACGTGTAAAATAATAACAGACACGAAACTGCATATCCAAAATAACAGGACGCTCCAAAACTAATTTAACCTCGACGTAGACGGCCTAAAGGCCTTCTGGCTCAAATAGGATTAGGCCGAACATTCTGCCGCCGGGCGTACGGCCGTGTATGAATACGCGAGACCTAGGGTTCCCACAGTTAAAATATAAGCATTCTCTAGAAACTGGGAGGAAATTGCGCAGAACTGCTATAGTTAGCAGAGATAGAGAAAATGTTTTACAGAGCATAACGGATTTTGGTTTTTATTACCAAGAGTGTAACAGAAATAATAAACCTGAAACAGGTCTTTGTACTCTCATCAAAAACAATTTTTACTACGAGATCAAAACTGAAATTAAAAAAATAAAATCATCTGTTCTGCACATATTGTCGAATTATGCAGACAAAAATAAGTACGAGTATGTTTACTATTTGTCCGCGATTTCAGTGCTGGCCGGTTTTACTTTATTTATGTTACACCGTAACAGCATCCTTCTTTACCTATTCCCCGAAATATTAAGCGGTTATATATTTCAGTTATGTTAAAGTTCCATGTGACTGGAAGGCTGGGAGCGAGTCTATAGCCACCTGCAGGTCAAAAGCGCCAGACAAGGCCGCTACTGAGATATTCCTGATAAAAATACTCAATAGCCCTACTTGAGAAACTTTTTTTTTATTTGTGATGGGTTTGCTCTTGGCTCTATTCTAGGTCAGAGGTGACAGAGACAAAGGCTACGATGGAGCGAGCTTACCCAGGAGCCTGTTCACTCTAACTTTGAAGAGATTAGGGTTGTAAGCGTTTGGAAACACAGAAGCAGAAAACGAGTTCCACTCCTTTGCTGTGCGCATTATAAAAGACGTTTGGAAACGCTTAGTGCGAATTGGTGGAACAGCAACAAGGTAGGGATGGTAACACTTTAGCTAAAACAAAACGCATCATGATACCTTCCATAGTCTTTCTAGCCACAAAAGCCTCAACTATGCTTATCTAGGCAAAGTAATACAGAACGTTACTTGGCCTAGAGTTAACAGTGATAATGATTGACGAAAAGTCCCAAATGTAAGGGATTTGACGTGCTCTAATAGCACGTCATAACGTACCAATGACGTGGACAATTTCAATCACTTTGGCATTTCAACAATCTTTATTGACGATGAAATGTCACTTTGTGCAGATGATGTACCCACCAGTACACAGCGCATATATATCTATTTCTCTTTCTCCCAATTTTACACGCGACCACTCAAAGCCACATCTGTGCCAATACAAACGGAATTCTTCCCTTACGGTTAAGGAAATTGGAGAACGACGGCAAATTGAGATGGTCGCGGACAATTCCTTGCACATTCCTTTGTAAGGAGAACTATTTGTGGAAAGTGCTTGCGGGAGGATGGGACTCGAATTTCCTGTTCGGAAACTTTGTTATCGTTTTTTAAAATTATTGTGATGTAAGTTGTAGATTGGGTTAGTTGTATCTGTTTTTATCAGACTACTGAAAGAACTGAGATTGACAAATCTATATCTATTCTAATATATAAATCTGAAGAGTTTGTTTGTTTGTTTGCTTGAACGCGCTAATCTCAGGAACTACTGGTCCGATTTGAAAAATTATTTCAGTGTTAGATAGCCCATTTATCGAGGAAGGCTATAGGCTATATACTATCACGCTAAGGCCAATAGGAGCGGAGCAGTAATGAAAATTATGACACAAACAAAGTTGCGCGGGTCAACTAGTCTTATTATAATAAACTAGTTGACCCGCGCAACTTCACCTTACCGCCTTCCTCGATAAATGGGCTATCTAACTGAAAGAATTTTTAAAATCGTACTAGTAGTTCCTGAGATTAGCGCGTTCAAGTAAACAGACAAACAAACAAACAAACCAACTCTTCAGCTTTATATATTAGTACAGATGCGAAAGTTCGGATAGATGAGTTGACGAATGTTTGTCACTCAATCACGCATGCACGCACGATCTGGAATAGTACATTGGTTTTTAACGTGATAACGTCTCATAAATCGATGAACACCGGTGCGCGCACGAAAAAGTGTCACGCTCCGCAAGCGAGAACTCAATACAAACGATAGAGAGGCACGATCGGCCTAAGCGTTTGGCTTCTTTGTTAAGAATTCAATTGTTTTCTTATGACGTTATTACGTAAAATTATCGCCCGTAAACCGACTCTACAGACAAACCAATTTTTTTATTGAAATAATTTCAGGCATTCACGCAAGCGAAGCTGCCAGCAGAAGCTAGTGATAATTATTTTGCAAATAAAAATAAGGTTAAAAATAAGTATTTTCATGTATTTTTTTACCAAATGAGACTACTGGTTGGTATCTTCTAGTTGACTACGCTGATAAAAACACCAAAACAAACTCATAGGTCAAAACCCCAAAATTAATATATTGGTAAAGTCATATAATAACAAAATCAAAGTGATTTATTCTAAAATTCAAAGCTCTCTTGCCTTTCAAATAGCCAAGCTATTATTAGTGGAACCAAAAGCGTCACTTATTCTAAATAGTCAAAATAAATCACTATTAAATAATTATTGCCCATTGTACACTAGTTATTATAAGCGTTTTTACTGTGCTTGTTATGAGGTGTACAATAAAGTATATAATAAATAAATATTTTGGATAAAACTAAAATTCGAATCACACTTTGTAGCCAATTTGTACCGCAAACCGCTAATCTCTTTGTGTCCAAATTAGTTAACGAGTTGGCGTTCAAATCATTTTGTAAAACTTATTTTACTAATTGCTAAATTCAACCAATCATTCGTCGTGAAAATCAGAGTGTAAAACCGCTGATCTAAATGTTACACATTTAATTAATTTGGTTTAAATATATGGAAATCGGTGGCGAGATGACGCACATTGCGAAGGCTGGTTCGAGGTGGTGCAAAAAAAAGAGTGTTTGGAAGGATATGGGGGAGGCCTTTGCCCAGCAGTGGGACACCATAGGCTAATAAATAAAATAAATAACAATCCGGCTCGAAGGACCAGAAGGTTTTACTGTTTTTAAGTTAAATGATAGATTTGATGAAGATAAATCTCTTTTAATTCTTATTCATGATTGTCGGTGGTACAATTTTACTACCAAAACTTGGGCGATTAGGTACCATTTAAAAATATATATCAGTACACCCGACAAAAGCTGATTGTTTACTTCTTCTTTTTGAGTCGATCCCTTGAAAATGTTGGGACTAAAAAGTGGCTACGATTATTTCAAACTTGTAATTATGCACGTAGTTCATATGTTATAATTTTGGGTACATTAATTAATAGTTGTACCGTCGGTTAGACCTTACTTGCCATATACCACAGCATGGACAGTCTTGTTATACCAAAATTAAATTAATATAATATAAAGTTTTTCCGCTATTCAGTCTTTCAATCACTCAGTTACTACTGAGTGATTGAAAGACTGAGTGACTGGCAGGCAACACACAGCTGAAACTACTGATCGTAGAAAGCTGAAATTGTAGGAGTGTAGAGGAGCACTAGGGGAGGATTACTCTAAATTCCTACGGGACGAATCGGGATATGCGCGTACGAAGTCGCGGTCCAAAGCTAGAACACTGAAAGCAAGTACACTGAATAAAATATGAGTAGAAATCAATTTAACAAACAACCTTATGTATGTACATTATAACACAACCAAATCTGATGGTGACGTCACTTCAATCGGTCTAGTCCGACTAAATCGTGTAGTGTGTACCTAATCCGCGTCTATTGAACCCTTGTCTGATGTCACGGCTGCTCTCCGTCTCATTCGGAGTAATACAAGGCTTCCAGCGGTTTCTTTTATTAGGCTTGCTTTGATTTAGAGCCTGTGCCTTAAGAGATTGACGGACTTTTGGTGTTCATGAAAGGGAGCGCTTAATTATAAGTAGATGAAGTGTAGAATCTATAATAATATTTTGAACTAGTTGACCCGCGCAACTTCGTCTGCGTCACAATTTTCATTACTGCTCCGCTCCTATTGGTCTTAGCGTGATGATATATAGCCTATAGCTTTTCTCGATAAATGGGCTATCTAACACTAAAAGAACTTTTCAAATCTAAGCAGTAGATCTTGAGATTAGCGCGTTCAAATAAACAAACAAATTCTTCAGCTTTATATATTAGTATGGATACTAAAGTTTGGATGTTTGTTACTCAATCACGTCAGAACGGCAGAACAAATTCTGATGAAATTTGGCACACAGGTAGGTTTTAGTTTGGAATAACACATAGGATACTTTTTATCCCTACAGTAAGTTCCCTTAGGATATTTTTCGAAATTCACGCGGGCGGAGCCGCGGGCGGCTGCCAGGATAGTCGCTCCTTAGGTTTTGATGTAAGCTGCTCAATTACTGACACATGCGTGGCCCGAGATATGTCGAAAAGGGGTTATGGTAGAGGAGACGGTGCAACGTCGAGCTTCACCGACGTGATAACCAGATGAGACATATTTTTATCAAACGTTGATTTATAAACACGCGTTTGATAGCTTACCAATCGAAAATTGTTCATAGCTACTTTTTTACCATAATGGGAGCATCACAGACATTAGACAATCAACCTGATTTTGACACGATTTGACCATAGCAAGTATTTATTATTATTACTTCGTTTTCTACCAAAGATGTCGACTAGAAAACTGACGGGTAAGAGTGTTGTTTAGAACGTGTTTATTACCAATCTACTGAATAAATATTATGTTTCAACAAACCGTGGCCGCAAGCTTGGGTATCAGTCTGTCTTCAACCAATACCAGCTTAATACGAAGCGGACTCGCACACTGAAAATGGTATCGAAGGCGCCAGATGAAGTTGCAATAAAGTACATTAACCTATTCCCTAATATTCCTTTGTAGATACCCGAACAATAAATTATGAGTGCAGTGGTGGCCCGGTGGTAATGGCTGCGACTTACGAGTTGTAGGTTCGAACCCAGAAAGGCGCTTTACTTTGTGTAAAACATTTCATCACCACTGCTCTTAATTAAAGCGGTGAAGGAAAACATTGTGAGGAAACCGGCATGTCCTAGAACCAAAAATTCGAAGACATGTGACTTCTACCAACACGTACTTGGCCCTCGTGGTGGATTATAGCCCACTCCCGCTCGAAAGAGAGGAGGCCTGTGTCCCAGCAGTGGGAACAATATAGGCTAATTATGTATGTTATGTAGAGAACGAAAAGGATCACGACAGAAGTCGTATCAGTACAGGTTTATTTTTCTTTATTTCTGTTTTTGATACGTGAAAGTCAATAAATTTATGTAGGTCAATGACCGTTATTGCACATTTGTCTAGCGCCTATCATAAGTATTAGGCACAGAGTCAAAATATATGACAAGCGTCCTTGAAAGGTTACGTACGTATTTAATCTCAACGACAAACAAAACTTATCAAGAAAAACTTCCACGTGACTTAATCCGCAGACTTTTTTCACAAAGAATCGGCACACCACACAAAAGGAACGATATGTCCTGAATAAACCTTTTATTTTCTACATTGTAACCGATAACATATACCTTTATATATCTTGAGCTATATTTTATCGCCATCTTCTCTTTTAGGGTTCCGTACACGAAGAGTAACCAACAGAACCCTATTGCTAAGCCTCCCTTGTCCGACCGTCTTTCCGTCAGGCTGTCAAGAACCGTTACAAATAAACAGTTGAAACTTTCAATGAGTGTGTATTTCTATTGCCGCTATAACAACAAATAATAAAAATTAAAATTATATTGAAATTACGGCTCCCATTCAAGAAACGTATTTTATCGATACATGGTACGGAACCCTTCGAGTGAAAGTCCGACTCGCACTTGGCCGGGTTTCTATAGAAGTGCTATAGCCCGGAAATAATTTACGGGTTATATGAACCACGAATGTAAAAAAATAGTTTGGAAAAGTAACTTTGGCACTTTATTGTTGAAAGATATTATTGGCATTGCCTAATGTGATTCACAAAAAGTTTCTGACATTTATTTGTAGGTATTTTTGGAGTTCAGGAAGCTTTTTGTCGTGTTTACGAGTATAATAATATGGCAACTTTTGTCAACTTTGTTTTGGGGTTATAGCAAAATGTTAGGTTTCTCTCGTCATCATCTGCCTAGCCTACTATATTGGGGTCGGCTTCCAGTCAAACCAGATTCAGCTGAATACCAGTGTTTTACGTTGAGCGGCTGCCCACCAGACCTCCACAACCCATTAACTGGGTAACACGGTATTTCTTGGCAAGACTGCAGTCAGATTTACTGGCTTCTGACAATCCGTAACGACTGCCAAAGATCTTTAAATGACAGCCGGAACCAACGGCTTAACGTGCATTCCGAGGCACGGACGAAATTCGGTATATTACGATGGTCACCCATCCACAGACCAACCTTTGCAAGTGTTGCTTAACTTTGAAGATCGACCCGTGCGGCTGTTATTATATAGCCACGAGCTCCTCAGTGTTAAGATACTCTGGAAACTGTTATTTCGACTAAAACGATTGTATTTCTACTTCTCGAGACCCAATAGCTGGATTGCACTATGACCGGAGGTTAAGCATTGCCATACAAAGTGGCAATGCCGCCAGTCTCTTGGGCACATCACCAGCTGATAGCGTTGAGGACGAACTTTTTATGCTATATTTTAATTTATTTTATTTGTAAGTTATAGTACTTAACGGCTTGAAAAAACAGCTTACTGTTACATGTCCAAGATATTAATGCTAAAACCCTAAAATAAGCATTTAGACTATTTTCTCTAGGTTTAATAAGAAACTGATTTTTTCCTTCTGTTGAAACCCAAACAGTTTTTGGAACGAAGTTCCTTATCGCGCGTTGCGAAAGGGGGCTAGACGGAAAAAATTAAGACCAAAAGTTGTAACGACACTTTTTGCTATAGTTGTAAGCCGTGCGGCGTGCGCGTGTTTCTCTGTCTGTTTCTCTCTCTCTCTCTCTCTCTCTCTCATAGAAAGCAATATGCATAATTATAATATTATTATTATATTATGTTTAAGCATTATTTATATATATATTATGTAAAATTTTATTACAATTCCTACATTAATTAATCGAAAGGAACTTCGTTCCATCCGGGTGTTCCTTGACACCTCTCAAGTTTTGTTTTTTTTTTGTGTTTCATAATAATTTTACTTACCATAACGATGAAACAAACTATTAAATTACACAGTTTATACGAGCTATTATTATATTATATTTAACTAGTTGACCCGCGCAACTTCGTCTGCTTCGCTCCTATGGGTCTTAGTATATATATAGCCTATAACCTTTCTCGATAAATGGGCTATCTAACACTGAAAGAATTTTTCAAATTGGTTTCTGAGGTTAGAGCGTTCAAGCAAACAGACAAACTCTTCAGCTTTATATATTAAGTATAGATACTAGACTAAAATATTTTTTCAATTCGTACTAGTAGCGTCTGAGATTAACGCGTTCAAACAAACAAACTCTTCAAGTTTATAATTTTAATATAGATAAAAGCAGGACAAAAACGGTCGGGAAAAACTCATTGGCATCGAAAAATTCGAAAACTTCCCACAAGCCCAATCAGTACTTTGTCATAATTATTTGAGGACCAAATACTGTATTTTTAAGCTGCAATGTCATATTCCTATGTTCATATTTCCACACAAAATATTACCTATCGCGCTTTACGTGTAATTTTACAACCCATAAAAGCCTCCAATTGATACATAATCCCCGGTTCGAAAGGCAAATTAGCATGGAAATGAGAACGTTGCCTCTCGCAAAGCGTAAATTTGCCCATTTCAACAACCCAGTGATACAATTCAGCAGATGTAATTCAAACGTAACGACCGTTCGCTGGAGAGTAATTTAGGTACGTTGTACAACCTACATTTAGGCTGTGGACATGGTGGATAGATAGCTAGTTAGATAGCTGGTTAGATAGCATGGAGCTCGTGGCTAAATAATAACAGCCGCACGGGTCGATCTTTAAGGTTAAGCAACGCTTGCCAAGGTTGGTCTGTGGATGAGTGACAAACTTAATTTACCGAGTTTCCTCCGTGCTTCGGAAAGCACGTTAAGCCGTTGGTCCCGGCTGTCATTTGTAAATCTTTGGCAGTCGTTACGGATTGTCAGAAGCCAGTAAATCTGACTCCAGTCTTGCCAAGAAATACCGTGTTACTCAGTTAATGGGTTGCGGAGGTCTGGTAGGCAGCCGCTCCACGTAAAACACTGGTATTCAGCTGAATTCGGTTTGACTGGAAGCCGACCCCAATATAGTTGGGAGAAGGCTAGGCAGATGATGATGATGATGATGACATGGTGGATAGTAGCAAACAACTATGCCAATTCCACTAGTTTTATAGTTAGTTTTTCCAAATAACGTTCGGATTCGCATCCGAATCGCAATCTGTCTGCAAAGCCTCATTTTTCATAAACTTTTGATAGATTATGACCACGTTTTCTTGTTTTACATACCAGAAGTTGACGATGACGTATAGTAACGTTACGTAAGTGAATTTTGAATGTGAAAAACTACAACCCCATAATATTTTGGTTTAATTTATGGAACATACTCAATTTTATATCATTCAAAAATATGAATATAGTATCGAATTCAAATAAATATTATGCGCGAGTATTGTAGCTATGATACAATTTTACGTTACGTTACGTCAAAAATATTCGTGCTAAGGTAATGCTGCACTATTCCACCAAAAAAGCCAGAAACTTTATATGCAAGCGCTAAGTACTGTTTACATGATTAAGATTATCTAAACTACCCACTCCCTGCAGCCTTAAAATGTTGATTTCCTATTTTGAATTACAAATGTTTCAAAAGACACGCCGACTGACACTTTTTCACAGCGCCATTTTAGCGACTCTATAGTTCTCTTTTTGATGTTCAACTTTTTCTCAGCTTTTAAGTGGACTTAAACTTAGTATGAAGTTTTCCAGTCAGGTTTCAAGTTGTAGTACTTAAAAAGAAAAACTACAACTCGTGTAGAGTTCCTTGTAAAAGTACTTGTCCAGGAAAGAAGTTGCACTGTATGTCGGTTTGAAAAGCCATTTTAAAGTGGCAAGTACTTTGCCGAAGAATCGAAGTTTTTCATTTTTAGTTTTATTTTTTCTAAGTAAAAATTATCCGATTTTCTGAAAAGGATTCAATTTTCTAGGATCTTACAGCGATTAGTAGGATCCTAGACAATTTAATCCTTTCTTCAGGACATATCGAGCTTCATCGAGATTTAATTTTAGGCGTGTCCCTGTTTTCCCTTATTTGTAGTAATGTCAATATTTAAGCGGTTTTAGCCAAACAGCTGCTCCCCGTGACGTATTCAATAGAATCCTTCCCCTTTTTATGTATAAAAAGTAGCCTGTGACACTTGTCACTGATCTAATTTTGTATTACATCAATGTTTAGACTACTCCTATCAAGAGACACGCTTACTCAGTGTTTTCTACATGACTGCGATATATTTTACAAATACTATCTGCAACTGGTATGCGTAAACCGACAAAATTGCTGACCATACCACATCGTGACGCGTATTTCACGCAAATTTATGCAGCCCTGTCGCCATTTTAGCGTCGCTCACCACAAAGCCACTAACAATAGCTTTCCATGGTAATTCAACGTGATTAGCATGCAGCAAGCCAATCCGGGTGAAGTGCATAGCTAGTAGAAATTACCGAGCTTTGACTGAAATATGGCAATTTATATACAAGTTTTGGCCTTTTTTGTGAGGGAATAAACAAATTGTGGTCTATTGTTGCTTACCGAGCGTGCTGTACATGCATTTGTGCCGGAACCATTTTTGTGTTGGGTATAATATAAGTTGAGCTGCGCTAAGTGCTTTTATCTGCAACTACTCACGCACAGCTTTGTATAACCTTTTTTGTGGTGTCTCGTCGTCGTGACAGCAAGATAGACATATGAAGAAGATAAACGTATAATATCTTTTTTCAAAATCTTATATTCATATTAAGCTAACTCCAAGCATTACTCTAGGGAATTAAAAACCAAAAAATGAAAATCAAGAACTGTGCAACCATGGACGGAGATATGACGCAACATTCTCTTTTACAATGAGCCCATTTCAATCGCAAGTTCTATAAAGCTGTTTTTCCAAGAAAATCTATATACTAATATATAAAGCTGAAGAGTTTGTTTGTTTATTTGCTTGAACGCGCTAATCTCAGGAACTATTGGTCCGATTTGAAAAATTATTTCAGTGTTAGATAGCCCATTTATCGAGGAAGGCTATAGGTTATATACCATCACGCTAAGACCAATAAGAGCGGAGCAGTAATTACAATTGTGACGCAGACGAAGTTGCGCGGGTCAACTAGTAAACAATAAAACGTTCCGTACTTTTAATAGAAAAATAATTAGTGCCAGTACCTCAACGTTTTAAATAAATCTTAAATCATATTGATTTAACTCACAAAGTTCAGGCTCTGCTTAGGTTTTTTTTTTTATTTATTTGTAATGGGTTTACTCTTGACTCTAGTCTATGTCAGATATGACAGAGACAAAGTCTACGATGGAGTGAGCCTAACTTAATGGATTAAAATCTAAGCTTAAAACCTTTAAGGGGTTTTATCTAAGCTTAAAACCTAGATTGAGATATTATTATGTAAGTAAAAGTCGGCTTTTAATAAAGTTAAACCAAGGAAATAAAAAATACCTTTTAGTATTTATTTCAATTTGGAAAGGAAATAAAAATTAAACAAATATATTTTGATGAAAAAAATGGCTGTAGCTGTTTTGGTGTACAATTAAGAATAAAGAATTAAACATAGGAACATTTTAATTAATTTTTAATCTCGACAGAATGTTAATGTAAAAAATGTTAATGTTCATATTTCAACCCTTATTCTGAGCGACATGTGGCACCGCAGGTTTTTAACGACGTATGTTATTAAACGCACAAATTATAATTAAAACGAAATCCCTTTGAATCAACTTAATTATGGAAACAAAAGCTCATTTTAGGGTTACGTATTGCTGGATTTTTGGTTGTTTTTAGAATTTCGTATCATCATAATTAAGGTATTTAGGAAGTAATTATACACCTTTATTAAATTCTTAACTAAGCAAAACCCTTAATTACTCACGATTATAATAGAATGGGTCAGGGATGAAATACTGATTTCGCATAAGTATTAAAAAATATTTATTGACTGTTTAAACATTGTTCTAATTTATTTCAATAGGTAACCAGATAGCCAGTTACCATTTTAACAATCATAAACTTCATGCCAGTAGAAAGAAAGAAATCAGCAAATCGGTTATCGCTCAACATAAGGATGCCTATCAATTTGCGCGGAACGAAGCAGCAGAGCGGAGAAACGGAAAAATATTTATTAATCAAGTCCGTCAAAATGTCAGTGACTCACGTGGTGCGGAGATTTTATGCAATTCCAAAATTTTTCCGTTTCCCCGCGCCGCTGTAATAGACAGGCACCCTGATGCTGTCAAACGTGTAGGAGACAAAACAAAAGCAATGATTTTCAACGACAGCTAAGATTTTCTACTCTCAACAGACCTCTTCGATAATAAACTACAAATTATATTTTAGACCAGATAACATGAATCTAATTTACAGACAAATAGAAAGTAATAAATAACATACTCTCTAATTTAAAAAATGTACAATTGGGATTAAAGAGGAGGGGAAGAATTAATTGAAACCGGAAAATTTGATCACATTTCTGTCAACAGGAAAATTGCCCAAAACATTGGCAGCTAAACTACATATGGGCAATTTTATTAAAGTTTGTCAGTTGCGCAAAAATGATAAAAAAATAATTAATCATTATATTGGGTTTCATTTCATTTAAATCGATTTTAGAATATCTAAATTATGTGGAAATAACAAAGAACGAGTGAAAACTGGGTTAAATACCGAGAAAATTACTGTTAAATATCTGGTTACGTACAATCATCTTCCACTGCGTTACACAATACTTATTTTTATCTACAGACCAATAGTTTTTTATTATTAAAATTTAACAGTTTTTCGAAAAAAAAACTGAAAATGTGTGTTAGAATTAAATAACGTAACAAAATCAACACTTTGTATCCTCTTAGTTATAATAAGATAAATTGAACACAGTAACTTTCCGTATATTTGGCAAATAAGAGATCAAATTGAAAACTTATACTACTTATGTAATAATAGCATCATGTACTTTTAATCTAAACAAAATATTGAGATCTTCCTCATTTAACAACAAAAATAATAACCAAAATTAATTACCACAACAGGTGGACCGTCACTCAGTGGAACGGTATGGAAAATGTAAGGCTTAGTTTACATCAACTACTTTGAACAATAAAAAATAAATTTAATAGATACTTAAGCGCTGTTTTTAAATTCTTAATCCTTATCATAGCGGCATTATATCTTCGTACCAATGTAATTCTTTTCGACGCTCTGTCCCGTTTAGGTTTCAAATTCTTATCTTCATTCTTTGTATTTTTATTTTCCTTCTGTTTCCGTTTCTGTTCTCTCCATTTCTTTCGCTTTTTTTTCTTTCTCATCTTCGGTTAGCTCAGATATTTTCTTACTTTTTTTTACTCTTTCTGCATGTTTTTCTTCACCTCTTCGTATTTTTGTGGATTTTGCTTCAACTTCTCTCCATATTTTTTCATGCGTTCTGCAGCGGTAAGCGCCATTTTAACACCTAATGAAAACAATATAAAAAATATGTAATACCTAATACAGGGAATACTCAAGATTACTCACTGACTTATCAACGACCACTCCAAACCCTTGGACTTAGAACGCTGGAATTTGATGCCTTATGTGATGTAGGTATATAAAGAATAAGAAAGGATTATCCAAAATTCACTCCCTAAACGGGTGAAACAGGGTTCCAAAAATTGTATGGAGAAACCACTTTCACATGGCAAAGCTGCTAGCAGAATGTAGTTAAACTTATATTCGTGCAATTGACAACATTTCAAGGCAACCACTTCCCAAACTAAAAACAAAATCAAACAATCCAAATTAACTAAATCTCTAAAATTTAATTAAAATACATTTTTTTCAATCAATCAAAGAAATACTTCTATGATTTGAAATTAAAATAATTTTGCAAGTCAAGTAAAACCCTACAAAAAGATGCAGAGTAAAATTACGTTTTACGTAATAAAATAAATATGATCCTAATTGAGAACCTCCTGCTTTTTAAGTTGGTTAAAATAACCATGTACACGATGCTTTATGTTCCACTGAGTTACGAAAACCCATCCACTGAGAAAATGTTTCTCAGCTGACGTAACGGATTGAGGGGTTAGGTTAATTTTCTATAAAATTTTCGTGAAATAACAGGTCTAATTCAATCAAATGCTTGTTTAACTAACAAATGATAGATTATTCTTCTTATAAATACACTTTTGAATTAGTAAAGCAAGCGTACTTACAACGTTATCACCGTAAATCAGTGGAATTTCCAATCAGCACTATCACGGACTTACCAATTCCGATGATGTTATAAGTCAAACTGATCGATAAACCTACATGGCGACGTTGCTAAACGAAATCTTAGAGTTGCCATAATATAAAAAAAATGGTTTTAAGTTAGTAGATTTTATTTCTTCTTGTATATATTTGCGTAACTCAGTAGGAAATTCCACCAGGCCTAATTTTTTAACAATTTATTCAAATAATATTTTGTTATATTATACAAATATGTATTAAATATTAATTATTATTAAAATGAAAAGCAGACATTGCGTTCTTTATAATGACTTCAGTATTATATGAATATTGCGATCCAAATTTAAATAACGCGGCGAAACATATGCCATAAACAGGGTGGGACAACGGAAAAAACTGTATTTTGAAATTTTAATTATTTATTTTTGTTTTAAATTATTGGTAAAAGTCTAAAAAGAGGGTTTTAATTAATTGCCCAACATTCTAATTTCCTATTAAAATAAAGTTTAATCAGCTAAAATGTTACAATTAAACGTGAGAAAAAAAATACCAAGTGGGACAACGCCAAATCGCCATATACAAACTTTAATAAAAATGCCCATATATAACATAACCGCAAGCCTGCATTCCTTTAGTACATACCTATAGTATAGTACATACGAGTACATCCACATGTATGTATATTTCCATGTAATACGTAGTAGGGTATATAGAGCCAGACACAAGATACATAATAATCATTGCTTCAGTATCCCAAGCTGAAATACTAGAGCAACGATTCACCAATAACTACTCCGACAATAAACTACATATTATATCGTAAAACAATATACCCGTTTAATTTACTCCTTATACTCGTACCATCGTTAGAACAATAAAATAACATAATAAAAACCATAGTGGTACCAGCCATAAGTTTGTGCCAATAAACCATAACCGCTATAAAGACTGATGGGTCATAAACACTTAACTGTGGGGTCGTAATGACCCCCGCCTGATTGCGTAACGCTGGTGGGTACAACGCGGTGGGGTCGTGAGGACCCCCGTCTGATTGCGTAACGGTTGTTTACAGCTGTTACGGGGTTATAATATATTATTATAAGAGCTTTTGTCTAGTCATGGCAGGGTTATGTAAAAATGAGAAGGGTTTATGTCTTATGGAAACCTGGAGTGATTTCCGTGGAGATTCTTATAGTTTAGAATTGGTTGGTTGCAACTCAACTCGACTCGACGGCGTGTGAGTATGTCTTGGTTTTTAACCATTGATAGGCAAGCGTTTGACCACTATCTCACCTGGTGGTAAGCGATGATATGGTCGAAGATGGAGCACGCTTGCCTAGAAGTAACCTATTCACTCTTGACTTAAAGACTCCCAGGTTATAGCTATCAGGAAACACAGACTCCGGCAGGGAATTCCACTCCTTAGCTGTACGCAGTATAAATGTGTTCCCAAAACGTTTTGTGCGTGTGGGTGGGATGTCCACCATGTACCGGTGGCGCATCGCCGTTCGTCTTGTGGTCCGATGATGGAACGGGCTTGGCGGAATTAAAGTATGCATCTGCTGGTTTACTTTATCAAGCCTCGTAACCGCGAGGCAACATTTGATGCGCAACACGCGACGCTCAACATGATTAACAACGTTGCACAACAACGCGCGATGTTGCCGCAGGCGCGCAACATTTACAATTACTAAATAAAATTTCCTCATTGCCGTTCATGCATGTCGCGCGTCAAATGTCGCCTAGTGGATACGAGGCTTAAACATCTCACCGTAATTTGGGTGGAGAGAGCTTGTAGTGAACAGTCATTCTATCATGTTTGTTGTGAGCTGTCAAATATTGAACTCATCTAAGATTACACTAGGTATACGATTTTTACAGAATCGTATCACTGATGTGTGAACGTAAACGAAGTAAGAGGAGATTTTAGGATCGTAGCAAGTGGCGTTTGGTACTTTTTGCTAACCCCTATCTAAAATCTTTTTGAGTTTACACGTATCATCATCTGCCTAGCCTTTTTCCAACTATATTGGGGTCGGCTTCCAGTTACACTGGATTAAGCTGAATACCAGTATTTTTACGTGTAGCGGCTGCCTACACGGTAGTTATTGGCAAGACTGAAGTCAGATTTACTGGATTTAGACTTTCCGTAACGACTGCCAAAGATCTACAAATGACAGTCAGGACTAACTAACGGCTTAACGTGCTTTCCGAGACACCGAGGAAACTCGGTATGTTAAGATGGTCTCACCCATCCACAGACAACCTTGGCAAACGTTGCTTAACCTTTAAGATCGACCCGTGCAGCTGTTATTCAGTCACGAGCTCATCTTTTACTGGTTTATGCGTGTAGATAGTATACATTTCATGGTTATCGCAGATTTAGTCTGGCATAAGTGAACTCGGTTTCAGGCAGACCCCGGCAATGGCCGGGATTAATGAACTGTACTCGGTTCAACAATAATAGGATAAAAGTACTATTTTAATTTCACTACATTTTCGCAAAGAAAGAACACGTACGAAATTCATCAAGGTTCTAAGAATTTATGTCTGAACGCGTCTGCTACGCCGGCGTAGCCACAATCGTAATGACGTCACGCCTCCGCTACGAGCTACGCCGTAGCAATGTCAATCTTTTATCGCTTGATTTTAAAAACTAAACGCGTGCAAATTTTAGTGCTAGTTTAAGTTTACCCACGATAGGGTTGTTAAAAAATAACTTTAGCCTTATATTCTATTCCCAGCTATCCGAAGGCAGTTGCGGATTTTTTTCGTTACAAGCCCGCCACACATTCCCAACCACTGCAACTCCTGAAAGCCAGAATCAACAGTGGCGACCACCAGAAAAACGCCGAGCCAATGAAACCCGACGAGTCCCGGAGAAACGATTCAACTGTCTTGGATCCTGCAACGAAATTAATCAGAAAAGTACAGCGGAGGAGTAGGAAAAAAAAAAATATATATAATTTCCACTTCCCTCCGTATCAAGCAGGAGACAGAATAGAACTAGGCCAATAGGCACCAAGGGACAAATACAACTGGGTTAAGCCCAGTTGCCAGGCACCACGGATTATATTTTACCACTTAAACTAATGGGTCCTAAATTGTGAGCTACTTTTGATTCCAGTAATAGGTATGGCAAAATCGCTTGAACGCACGGAAATTTGTTCTGGTTTCAACAAGGTCCGTATAGTAAACTACCCCAGATGTAACCTTAATACTATCTAACATAATATTGCGTTCAGTTTGCCAAAGACTACACTCCCATAAGATGTGATGTGCGGATTGTTCGTATTCATGGTCAGCTGTAGAACATTGACATAAAGGCGAGGCCACAAGCTTAAAGGAAAATAATTTACTCTTAAAATTGCCATGACCTGTGAGAAATTGGGCAACACAGTGATCCACCTCCAGCCATGTCCTGTCCAGCCGCTCACGAACAGATGGAAAAAATTGGTGGAGGTGACGGCCTTTGATGGAATTTTCCCACCTACATTGCCACTCGGATAAAAGTTCCTCCCAGACATCAGTCTGGGGTTTTAGTAATCTAGAGATCTTAGCACGGCCGCGTTGCGGTAAGAACTCTGGGTCCGTAATCTTTCTAGCGTAGTAGTACATTGCAGCACGCCGCTGCACTTCTAGATCGACTGGGAGAACACCCGCCAGCACTGGTAAGGCTTCAGTACTAACCGTCCTATACGCCTTGCATAAGAATATCAAAGCCAAACGCTGGCTTTGAAGCAATTTACGTCGTACCGCACCTATGGTGGCCCTATCGGCCCAGACAGGTGCCCCGTAGCACATACAACCCAAGTAGGTAGCCCCATAAATAGTTTTTAAGGTTTGAAAAGATAGACCCCAAGTAGCTTTGGATATTCTCGTCAAGGCGTAGAAGTTCTTTTTTGCTTTCTCACCTACTGTTTTTATATGATCAATAAATGAAAAGTTATTTTCTAATAGCATACCGAGATAGCACACGGATTCTTTTCTTTTAACGGGTACGTTATTGAATTTAATACTAGGCCAGGATTTAAGGTTTCCTTTTAAAATAAGTTGATAGGTTTTATGCGGTGCAAAGGTCAGACGGTTTCGATCGCCCCACTGAGATATTAATCGTAGGCATGTGTCAGCCAAATTCTCAAGGCCAGCACGAGTACTTGCCTGAATGAGAAGCAAGCCATCGTCCGCGTAACCGGTTAATGAGCAGCCGCATGGGAGCGGAAGCGCGAGGAAATCATCGTAGCCAATATTCCAAACATATGGACCGATAACTGAGCCCTGAGGACATCCCATGGTTAGAGACTTAGTAATGGAATGATGTCCTAGTTTGAGTTTCACGGAACCGTTTAGAAAGTAAGAAAGAATCAGATTATAGATGTTTTTGTAACAACCACGGTTTTTCATTTTAAGTAGTAGCATCGGCCACCATGCGTTATCAAAAGCGCCAGAAATGTCGAGAAAGATTCCAACCACATATTTATGTTCCGATAAGTTAATAATTTTACGAACAGAGAGCACCGCGTCGACGGTGGACTTACCAATAGTGAAACCAAATTGATTATTATGAAATTTAGGTCCATTCGGTAGTAAGCGCGGAACGATTAGTCGCTCTAAGAGTTTTCCCAAAGATGGAAGTAGGGTTATGGGCCGATAGGACTTAGGGTCATCCGGGGGCTTATCGCCACTCTTCGGAATAATGCGTATAAAGCCCTGTCGCCATATTCGAGGAAAAATACCTTCCGCAATGCATCGGTTATATACTGATAAGATCGCGTCTCCGGCTGTCTTACACGCTTCTATAATCATTCTATTAGATATTTTATCTTCACCGGATGATTTGTTAAGAGGTAGTTTCTTCACAACGTTTATGAATTCGTCAGTGGATGGAAGATCTGACTCCGGCGATTCAGGTGGCACCGTGGCCCACGCTCTGATCTGTTGGTGGTATTCATTATCATTTACTGATGAATCGTCTGGTATAAGGGATTCAAGCAGAGCATCAGTTGTTTCTTCAATGCCGGTTGTATGTTTATTGTTTACTTTAATGTTTTGAACGTACGCAAGGTCGACAGATCTATTAGCTTTGAACTCGTGGTACAAAGGAGACCACGGACCCTCCCTATCAAGTTTATCAATAATTTTCCGCAATAAATTACCCTTAGATTTTTCAACAGATGCTCTGTAGCGTGACTTGGACACTCTAAAAGTACTTAAAGCAAGATTAAGGAGGTCCCCGGTAACCTTACGTTTTTTTAGCTTGTTAAGCTGTCTACGAGCTCTACGAAAGCTTCTACGTTGTTCAACAAGGTAGTCACTCCACCAATCACATCTACGAATATTGGTCATGGATGCGCGACCAATAGCAATGTCAGCACAGTAAGTGAAGGCGTCCGACATTATCTCAGCACTTTCCTCAGCTGACAGTCCGTCGCGAGTGAAGTCTTTGACATGACCAGAAAAAAGTGAGCCGAAGAATTCCCAATTCGCGCCCTTACTTTTATATCTAAAATTTCCAATTAAGTGTGACGAACCTTGAGTAAACATAGGAACAAACTCGTACACGATCAGGCGATGATCACTACAAGACGCGTCCGGAAGGACACGCCACCTATCCAAGCGTACGTCTGCACTAGAAAGTGTGACGTCAATACAAGATTCGCCCATTTGGCTACAAAAAGTAGGTGGTGCGTCTGGGGTGTTATGAATTGATAAATTCATCTCAGCAATAAAATCTTCAACCGCACAACGTCGTTCAGAATCAGTGGATCGAACTTTGCCATACCACAGGGAAGAAGATGCATTTACATCAGCACCTACTATAACTTTGCAGCCCGCGAGCGACCGCAAGACGTGACGGAGATTATGTATATGTGGAGTAACTGGGTCTGAGTATTGAAAGTAGCAGCTCACAACGTAAACCTTAAAGGTAGGCGATGATACTTCCGCCACGGCGCAATGAGGCGTCATGAGATTACTTATTGATGTTACAGTAAAGCCCGAAGAACGCGCTACATAAATTCCGGCCCGCGCCCTGCAGTCCAGCTGAACCACCCTGTGACGTAAGCGCGCGTTTTGGTATTGTTCCTGAATAAGCACTATGTCAAGATTATAATCCACAATCAATTTATCCAGCTCGGATGTCGCCACCCTATCGTTATGGAGATTTAATTGTCCTATGGTTAAAATATCCATTATTAGTAGTTAGTGTTTAGGATTAATTGTTCGAGTTTCAGTTTGTAGGTAGTACACTCTTGAGATCCGCAGCGATGATCACACGGTTTTTTAAAGCGTTTGCACGCCACGCAAGTCGGTTTAAAATTTAAGTCGTCCTTATGCGGGCAATCATTTGTTTCGTGTGCCTCCGAACAATTGGCACAGGTCGGTTCCTTGCTAGCGCAGTGTTTCTTAACGTGACCGAACTGTTGGCAATGCAAGCACCGAACTACTTCTACATCATCAATAAAACGGCAGGTAGCCCAATCAATAAATAACTTATCCTTGGTAGTCACTAAATGTTTACGTACCGCGGGTTCTATTTCAATGCCAATCCATTTCCGACCGTTATCTAAAGAGCGCCTACGAATAATTTTGGTAGACTTTATATAGTCATCCTCTTTAATTTGCATCTCATCCTTAATATTTTGGCGGTAAAGCGCGTTTAGAAAAGCGCCATCATCCATTGATGATGGAACATCCTTCACTAACACTCTAGGGCGTCTACCCTTTGGCTTTTCTAGTCGTAAACCAGCGGCCTTGATAGCATCCACAGATTCTAACTTTCTAAGTTGAATTTCATTAGCAACGCGTAGTACGACTCCAGATTTCGCGGTTTTTTTCACGCCTACAATTTGAAAACCGTCGTCACTGGGCTTAATTGCCTTCATGAGCGCTTGTTTTGTCGCGGACGAAGTGTTATAGTCAGCTGACCGGTCCGCGGTAGGGTATGCGACCACACAGGGTAACGGTGGTCGGGACTGCATAATTGCTGGAGCTACTTTTGGCAAACGTAGTTTCAACGAGTCCGCATATGAAATTTTACAGTTGTTATTGACAGGATCGGGATTGACAGCGTTATTCGACTTGATTTTATCTAATTCGCGTTCCGTATTGGCTAACTTCGTCTCGTTGCATGATGATTTTATGGCCAGCATAGAAACAATGGCCGTGACACGCTGTGTCATATCCATGATAGCTGATTTATTTGCAACATTAATTCGAGAGCCCTGATCATTCACTAGGTCGTTAATTTTAGACAGGTATGACGACGCCTCGGAAACTAAGTCACAATAGTCGGTATTGCTCACATCACTGATATTTAAAATCGGCGAGGATTTTTCCACGGTTTCGAATGTTTGATGAAGCCGTTTGGACCTATCATCGGGCGAAATGTATGATGGAGACATTTCGCTGAATAAACGTTTCGAATTAGCGGAGGTCGCCACGGGCGACCTTTGGGTTTTAGTATTTCTACGAAATATTTCTCCGCCGCGATCTGGTGGGTCATCATTTGTTGACATCATCATTGACGGAGAATACGATAAATAAACGTATTAGAACGCGAATGAATGAAATTAAAGAATTAAACAAATAAATATCGATCGATTAAGTTATTTCGCGGTACCCACACACAGAAAAAAAATAAATGCACTTACCGAAGGCTGGAGAAATTGACTAATTAGCAATAAAAGAATAGACAGACAGCTTTAAAAACTTACAAAACACGCACTTAAAACACTTCGGCTTCGCCCGTGTTCAAGTTTTATTTTCACAAAACTATCTCTTAAATCCCCTCCTCCTCCTCCTCCTTCTATTCCTTATTTTTCTCTTAATTTATTTCATTTTAGTTCTTGTTTCTTGAACACGGGCGAAGCCGAGGTCTAATAACTATTAGACCTCGGCTTCGCCCGTGTTCAAGTTTGCGTAAGTGTGTTCGCCGTGTTAAACTAGTTAGTTTAATATAAAAAGCTGATCATGGCATTTACCTTCTATCACTTGTATTAATAGACGCGAGGAGCTCGTGGCTAAATAATAACAGCCGCATGGGTCATCTTTAAGGTTAAGCAACGCTTGCCAAGGTTGGTCTGTGGATGGGTCACCATCTTAACATAACGAGTTTCCTCCGTGCCTCGGAAAGCACGTTAAGCCGTTGGTCCCGGCTGCCATTTATAGATCTTTGGCAGTCGTTACGGGTTGTCAGAAGCCAGTAAATCTGACTCCAGTCTTGCCAAGAAGTACCGTGTTACCCAGTTAATGGGTTGTGGAGGTCTGGTAGGCAGCCGCTCTTCGTAAAACACTAGTATTCAGCTGAATCTGGTCTGACTGGAAGCCGACCCCAATATACTTGGGAAAAGGCTAGGCAGATGATGATGATGACTTGTATTAATAGACTATTATAATAGATATCACTGAAGACGTTGGCCCTATCAAAAAACAAACCTTAGCAAATAACAATCACAAGGAGATACCAAAACAAATGGGTATCATCCTCATGATTGATACGCACAAAAGTTATCAAAAATATATCGTTCATATTTTGAGGGCAAATTATGTTTTACGCACCTAAACCTTGAGCGTCAGAGGACATAATAAGTTATACCGGAGGATATATGACACGACGAGGGAAGGTTAAGGTGATTTGTTTAACATGTTGTGGTTTATTTTTTGCCTTGATAAATCGGCGGTCTTGTGCGATTTTATTTCATGTTTTCCATCGTTATGGTCCTCATGTATTTTTAGTTTTTGTGTTAACGAAAATATGAAGTAACTAGGTTTTGATAACGGCTTCAGTTGCATGTAAATCGAAGGGGAATATATGTAAGCATAACATAATAGGTTATTATTGTTACTAAAACCCATCCGTGTTTCTCGTTTGCGTTCCAGGGCCGCAATGACTGTAACGAAAAAAATCCGCAACTCCCTTCGGATAGCTGGGAATAGAATATAAGGCCGTGGTAAAGTTATTTTTTAACAACCCTATCGTGGGTAAACTTAAACTAGGACTAAAATTTGCACGCGTTTAGTTTTTAAAATCAAGCGATAAAAGATTGATATTGCTACGGCGTAGCTCGTAGCGGAGGCGTGACGTCATTACGCTTGTGGCTACGCCGGCGTAGCAGACGCGTTCAGACATAAATTCTTAGAACCTTGATGAATTTCGTACGTGTTCTTTCTTTGCGAAAATGTAGTGAAATTAAAATAGTACTTTTATCCTATTATTGTTGAACCGAGTACATTTCTTTAATCCCGGCCATTGCCAGGGTCTGCCTGAAACCGAGTTCACTTATGCCAGACTAAATCTGCGATAACCATGAAATGTATACTATCTACACGCATAAACCAGTAAAAGATGAGCTCGTGACTGAATAACAGCTGCACGGGTCGATCTTAAAGGTTAAGCAACGTTTGCCAAGGTTGTCTGTGGATGGGTGAGACCATCTTAACATACCGAGTTTCCTCGGTGTCTTGGAAAGCACGTTAAGCCGTTAGTTAGTCCTGACTGTCATTTGTAGATCTTTGGCAGTCGTTACGGAAAGTCTAAATCCAGTAAATCTGACTTCAGTCTTGCCAAGAACTATCGTGTAGGCAGCCGCTACACGTAAAAATACTGGTATTCAGCTTAATCCAGTGTAACTGGAAGCCGACCCCAATATAGTTGGAAAAAGGCTAGGCAGGTGTTGATACGTGTAAACTCAAAAAGATTTTAGATGGGGGTTAGCAAAAAGTACCAAACGCCACTTGCTACGATCCTTAAAATCTCCTCTTACTTCGTTTACGTTCAATACTCAATACTCAATACTCAATACTTTATTGCATTCCATATTATGTACATATAGGTGGTATAAATATTGTCAAGATCAATATGGACCCTGTCGGGCACAGCAAAGTTAGGAGAGAGGACGAAGACTAAGTAACAATTCATGGAATTCATTAATTATTATTACAGGTAATTAGATGGTTAAAATGTTAATAGATTTATATGTATATTATTGTGTGGTGAATTATGTTCCATACTTTAATTTATTTTTGTCATCGTTATTTTAAATTTTATTAATATTGAGTTATTTTTATTTATTTTTATCGTCACCATTATTAAATTATGTATTTATTTAAATTAATTATGTATAAATATTATAATTATGTCTGTGTATAGTCTTGATAAATGATGTCAGATATTTCAATTTGTTTCTGTCATCATTATTATTAAATTATATCAATTATTTCATTTGTCATCATTATTATGAAATTATGTTATTATTTAAATTAATTTATGTATGTAATGTCTTTGTATAATAAATTAAATGTCAAGTATTTGTATCGTCATCAGTTTTCACTATTGTAAGTTGATACATTTTTACAGTGATACAGTATATAATTAATAGTTTTTATTGTAGTTTATATTTATCGTTATAGTATTCATCTATAGTATAGTAGGATTTGTCTATTAGAAATTGTTTTAGTTTATTGATAAACATATTATTACTGTCTGCATTTTTGATGAATTCTGGTAACTTATTATATATTTTAATAGACATAACAAATGCACTAGAAGAGTGCATTTTCAATCGTGAAGTGGGTATGTTAAGCCTATTTTTATGTCTAAGTGTGATTTTAGTTTGAATGTCCTCTCTTTTTGTATAGAATTGTGAATATTTTCGAACAAATTTGCAAATTTCCAGTATATAAAGACAGGGTACAGTTAATATTTTTAGCTCTTTGAAGTAGGGTTTACAGGAGTCGGAATCTTGGATATTCATTAATATTCTTATCATTTTTTTCTGTAAAGTGAATAGTGTAGGCGCGTCTGTGCTATTTCCCCATAAGATAATTCCATATTTGAGCCATGCAAACGCGTATGAGTAATAGGTAACTAATGCTGTTTTGAGGTCTGTGGTTTTTTTTATTTCTCTGAGGGCGTATGTAAACTTAGATAGTTTAGCTCTTATTTTTTGAATGTGGGGTTTCCAATCTATGTGTGAATCTACGTCTAGGCCTAAAAGGGTGAATTTATTTACAACTTCTAAGTTTTGTCCGTTGTAATTGAAAATTATATTTAAGGGTTTCTTTTGTCGAGGGTAGAAAGTTATAATTTTTGTCTTAGTAAAGTTAATTTCAAGGTTGTGTTCGTGCATCCAGTGTGTTGTAGTGTCAAGTATGGAAGTCAGTTTTTGGTTTAAATCAATATTATTCTCACATGGTGTTAAAATAGAAATACGGTACTTCTTGGCAAGACTGGAGTCAGATTTACTGGCTTCTGACAACCCGTAACGACTGCCAAAGATCTATAAATGGCAGCCGGGACCAACGGCTTAACGTGCTTTCCGAGGCACGGAGGAAACTCGTTATTTTAAGATGGTGACCCATCCACAGACCAACCTTGGCAAGCGTTGCTTAACCTTAAAGATGACCCATGCGGCTGTTATTATTTAGCCACGAGCTCCTCGCGTCTATTAATACAAGTGATAGAAGGTAAATGCCATGATCAGCTTTTTATATTAAACTAACTAGTTTAACACGGCGAACACACTTACGCAAACTTGAACACGGGCGAAGCCGAGGTCTAATAACTATTAGACCTCGGCTTCGCCCGTGTTCAAGTTTTATTTTCACAAAACTATCTCTTAAATCCCCTCCTCCTCCTCCTCCTTCTATTCCTTATTTTTCTCTTAATTTATTTCATTTTAGTTCTTGTTTCTTGATTTTTCTTTGTACCATCAAATCAAGTCAGAAATTTAGATATGCAACTTTCGCATTCATAACATTACTTAAGAAGAAGAATATTACACAAGTATCAAGAAAATGTGGCGGTGTATCATCGGTAGAACTTTTAATTGATATCCCGGATTAACCATTTCAATATATCGTTGAAATTCACCATGAATACTGCAAGAGAACGATAATAATTGGTAATTTTTCTGCATGTATCGTAATTTCTACATTATTTCTGTTACTCAATTTTGAAGCATTTTTAATGGCATAAGTTTTACAAATACCAGTGAGTAAATTCAACGAAATAATGGGACCTATTTATCTGCCAATACATTATTTTACGACACGTAACCATACTCCTTTAAAAGTTTCGTGATTATTCTCTTTACATTATGTTTTAAAGATATATCCTAAGTAGTAGGTACTTAAGTTATATCTTTAACACATAATGTAATAATGTAATGCAAGAGACAAGATTATTTTGCCTAAGTTGGGAACGATTTTAGGATGAGGTAGCCTGAAGCGTAGCTCGACATTTTGATAAATTAAACTGGTTTTGTGGGTATAGGTCACACCTAGCCTGATAATCTTGAAACAAACACGATTTTGGGTTATTTTTTTGTAAGAGATTAGCAAACTTATTTACAAAAAATCAGCAATCAACATATATATAAAATTCTTCCATTACTACTCGAGTTAGTGAGTGACTGACTGACAGACAATGCACACCAAAACCGGTCGTAGAAAGCTGAAAATTAGCATGAAGGTTCCTTGAGGAGTGCCCTACACTCCCCAAGCAGAGAGGATTTCCCAAAATTCTTGCGGGAACGGGAAAAACGAAAATCGCGGGAAAAAGCTAGTCCAACTGTTTACAATACAATAATGTTTATTTCGACCAACAAAGAATCATAGCACACATATTACACATAATAAAATAATAAAAATACACAAAAGATCAGAAATACCATTTTAATTTATTCCATAGTTATGTTCCTTTTAATAAATCATTTGTTTTAGTTGTTTTAAATCAGGAGTCACAATATTTTATTTCAGTTGGTTCAAAATATTCTTACTTTTATAATATGTGTGTTTATGTTTTCGAGCGTATGGCACTCGTGGGCTGCAGCTGAAAATCAGCGTTGGTATACCTTGTGTTGCCCGTTTGGCATTAATTGTTTTAATAATTTATTTTGTTTATTTTTAAGGTGTTTTTATTTGTATAATGCCAATAAACACACTTTTCTTTCTTTCTTTCTTTCTTTACCACATATACATAATAAATTAAATAATGAATTCAGTTTCATAACATTATTATAATAAAAATCCTAAAATTAAAATCAATCGACTTAAATACTAATTCCCGCCACACCAACTAACGCCCGCGGCTCAGAATATACTCCCGGGATAAAAAGTTTCCTATGTCCTATTTCAGGACATGGTCAACCCGCGTGCCAAGTTTCATTTAAATCCTTTCAGCCATTAAAATGTGAAGAGGTAACAAACAAATTTACTTTCGCATTTATAATATGAGATAGTTAGGAAGTTAGGATTAGTATTCCGAATTCAAATTTTCAACATTTAATTAAGAATTTGCTAACCAGTATTTAAAAGGACATGTCTCGCCGACTGGTCGAAACTTTGCGTGACCAGAGGGCTCGTTCTTTGCTCAAAGAGTTAGCATTGCCATTCAACGTGGCAATGCTGCCAGTCTTCTGGGCACGTTTCCGGATGACAGCGATACGGAGGAATTTTTCGACGCCTGATCGTATTTGGTTTTGTATATTCATAATGTATATAGTTATTTTTATTAGTTAACGAAAATAAAAATTAATAAGTGTATTTAAAACCATTTCAATTTTTTTTTTTATAAACAAAGCTCCTATTTACTTTTTTAAACTTTGTGCCAATTCTCGTTGTTGTTCAACATGATGAGCATCATGTTGCATGTCGCGCGTCAGATGTCGCCTAGCGGATACAGCTTAAACATCTCACCGTAACAATTCGGGTGGAGATAGCTTGTGGTGAGCAATCATTCCATCATTTTTGTATTTATTGACAGCTCACTTCCGGGTGAATTCACCTCAGTTTTATCATCTGGTCGGCTTTGAGTTAAACCGAATTTAGCTGTGTATCAGTATTTTACGGAGCGGTTGCCTACCAGACCTCCACAACCCATTAATTGGGTAACACGGTATAAGTTCTTGGTAAGACTGAAGTCAGATTTACTGGCTTCTGACAATCCGTACCGACTGCCAAAGATCTACAAATGACAGTCAGGACAAACGGCTTAACGTGCTTTCCGAGACACGGCGGAGGAAACTCGGTATGTTAAGATGGTCTCACCCATCCACAGACCAACCTTGGCAAACGTTGCTTAACCTTTAAGATCGACCCGTGCAGCTGTTATTCAGCCACGAGCTCATCTTTTACTGGTTTATGCGTGTAGATAGTATACATTTCATGGTTATCGCAGATTTAGTCTGGCATAACTGACTCGGTTTCAGGCAGACCCTGGCAATGGCCGGGATTAACGCCAGGTGGAAGAAGAACTGTACTCGGTTCAACAATAATATGATAAAAATACTATTTTAATTTCACTTTATTTTCGCACAAAGAAAGAACACGTACGAAATTCATCAGGTTCTAAGAATTTATGTCTGAACGCGTCTGCTACACCGGCGTAGCCACAAGCGTAGTAATGACGTCACGCCTCCGCTACGAGCTACGCCGTAGCAATGTCAATCTTTTATCGCTTGATTTTAAAAACTAAACGCGTGCAAATTTTAGTGCTAGTTTAAGTTTACCCACGATAGGGTTGTTAAAAAATAACTTTATCACGGCCTTTGATAAAAAAAACAAAGCTCCTATTTACTTTTTAAACTGAGTGCCAATTCTTCTAATTTTTATTAAATTTCGTTCGCATTCGCATGTCAGTCGCAATCTGTCAGAAATGTATTTAAACAGAGGTTTTTTTGACATAATATGCGAACGTTGCTTAATAGTTAGAAGAATTTTACTGGCCCTCTGATGTCACAAAGCGGATAAATATAATTGGTGGATGGTAATGTCTGAGTTCAAGAGTGAAGAATTTAATTTCGGATAAAATCAAGGTTCCTGTGGGGTATGCCACGGAAGCAAAGCCGTGGGTAAAAGCAAGTATTAAATTGTATTTATAGCTTGTTACAAAAATGTTTGCACTAACTAGTTTTAATTTATTTTACCCGCAGCAACCTCATTGAAGTGTAAGACAATCTGGAGGTATTATGAAGCCATTTTTATTTTACTTGGTTTTACTGGTCATTACTTTTTTAATTAAAACGCAAATATAATTGACTAAGTTACAGAAATAAACACAAAGCTCTATTCACAAAATTCTAAAAACACGGTATTAGTTAGAAGTAAAGAAAAATACATTTATTTATTGACACACATAAATACAAATAAAATAGAATAAAAGGAGATGATTAGGGGGGCTGAAAAGGTCGCTTTAGGAAAATCATATTAGAATCATAATATTAATCACACAACTATCTGTCAAATTTAATTTTCATCTTTATCACTAACGCATTAGGTTCAAGGTTGATTGGGAAAATTTGACAGTGACAAGTAGCGTGGTTTGCTTTCTGATTCTGCTAAATTGGTCTTTTTAGACCCTTCTACATAAAAAATAACACGGCTGCGACCATAAGTACAATTTTAACCAAGCACTATATGGGTTTTAATGGTTTTAAGGAGCTCGTGGCTAAATAATAACAGCCGCACGGGTGGATCTTGAAGGTTAAGCAACGCTTGCCAAGGTTGTTCTATGGATGGGTGACCATCTTAACATAACGAGTTTCCTCCGTGCCTCGGAAAGCACGTTAAGCCGTTGGTCCCGGCTGTCATTTGTAGATCTTTGTCAGTCGTTACGGATTGTTAGAAGCCAGTAAATCTGACTCCAGTCTTGCCAAGATGTACCGTGTTACCCAGTTAATGGGTTGTGGAGGTCTGGTAGGCAGCCGCTCCACGTAAAAACACTGGTATTCAGCTGAATCCGGTTTGACTGGAAGCCGACCCCAATATAGTTGGGAAAAGGCTAGGCAGATGTAATGATGACTATATGGGTTTTAATATTTTCTCATAGTGGTTGCACATTTCGCAGGTACTTAATTTTAATATTAAACTTAGCAGTTGTAGTAATAGTTAATTATTTTTTCAACTATACATCAATTACCTACTCTTTTGTTAACTGTGGAGGCTTACAAATGGGCTTGTTGTGAATTAGCTTGCTGTTTACCCCTGTATTTATAGCTGTAACTGCTGTAAGCTACCCAAACAAAATAAAATAAATAAATAAAATAATGACGTTTTAATCAATAAGGCCAAACTTTAGATAGGAACCATCCAAACAAAGAACAGTAAACGACAAAATACGCATTTCCTTAATCACATGGGATGGAAAGCGTATACATACATCCGTTCTAACTAGTAGGGGCATTGATTTTTGACCCAATTTACAAACTTACGTCAACCTGTTTCAACAAGAAAAACCGTGTAAAACAACGTAAAAAGATCTCAACAAAAATAAACCCCCGGCTAGGTGCGAACGCGTCGCTATAAAAGACGGGGCAAGTTTTACGAGCGGCCCCTCGTAAGGCCATAATTGATTAATACACGAACGATTACTGAACATTACTGGAGCAATCAACGGTTTATAGTCGTATCCTGTTGCTTTATTTATTATTGGATGAAAATTTAGGGGGTTTATGGTGATGGAATGTAGTTGAAAGGTTTGTGTTTGTATGTTTCATGAAGAAGAAAAATAAAATTGTTAACGTCTCGCATAGGACAAACGATAAAATAAATTATTAGCAAAACACAAAAACTAACTCATAATAAGCTATCAATGTAAAAATACCTGTCGAGGAAATTAAGGCTCCTATCTCATATTCTGCAATTTTTTTAAATGACTGTTTATCTTGATATATTAAAGTTAAAGCTAACCTAACCTAACTTTTTATAATTTGGTTCGATATGGGCTTGTTCAATACACTCAACCGATAACGGAGCTAAAAAACAGTAATCTAAAATATTGACTACATTAAATTCAAAGTATTTTCAGACACGACTTTTCTATCGAATGTCATTCAACTTTCACGAAAGCACTCTCCTATTTTATGTGTTTATTATTAATAAAGGTACTAATATTGAAAGTGTAACGACCTCTGTCGTAGCCAAAACTATTGGCCAAATATCAAAGAAAGATATAACATTCCATAAAAGAGCTTAAAACTATTCTGAAACATTATCCTTGAAAGTAATGCTATATTGAAATTGGTTCAATCATCAAAACAAATACATAAAATGAAGGCTGTTTGCTAGAATAAAGCTAGAATAAGGCTGATGGTCCACTGGAGGAAAAGAGGAGCGGAGGAATATGAACCAAAGTAATAGCATAAAATCACTGCTCCGCATCAGTGGGCAGGGATATGCGAAATAGTTTGAAAATTCGTACAAAACCGGGAAGTGTAGTGGGGAAGCAGAATGAGAAGCGGGGAAGTGGAAAAACCGGCCAGCCGATCAAATTAATCATCACGTGAGTTCCGAATAGTCCGCAACTCCGCTCCGCACCACCTCGCTCCACAAAAATTGACAGATACAGTTCGCAACTCCGCTCCGCGTTACTCCGTCACTCCACGCCGCACTACATCGCTCCTCGTCAATGGACAGACAGCCTTAGTCCGCTAAGTCAATATCCTCATTATCATACCATAAGCGCTGGCTATTGTCCATCTAAAGTAGTTTTGGTTACATCATGCATTGAAATAAGCTAACATGCTGAAATGATACATCCAGACATTATTTGCGGTCATGGTACAGACTAATTGGTACAAATACATAGAAAAACACTAAAATATTCCTTCTATCAAAAGTTCTTATAAAAGAAACTACTCTTACCCATAACTACGTGTTAACAACAACCGCCAATAAAACCGCTCATACCAACAAAAACAAAGAATAACCCGAGACAGTGTGAACGAACGGATAAAAAACCCTGTGTGACGGGGTCGTCAGGGAAACTTAGAAGAAATGGTTTAGTTCATAACGAATTAGTCTTCGGGGCCTGTCGGGTTCTCTCGGGTCCTCTCGGCTCCTGGCAAACCGCCAGGGGAACACCCGAGACGTCTGATCATAGTTTTCCGTAGTACGGAGGTCAATTACCCTGGAATATGCCAAAGTTTTGATCTCAAGTGGAGTGTGAAAATTCAATTTGCTATTACATGGATTGCTTATGAAGCGATTCTCTTTCAAAGAGGGTAGGTCGAACTAAAGCGCCGTTCCAGAATATTTATCGTTTTATTTGTCTTTTGGGGTGGTTCAGTGACTTTTTGGTTTATAGTACTTGCTTTCTGGTTTAGTGGATTGAATAAGAGAAAACTATTGTGTTTTTTGTGGTATTTATCATACTACCCTCATCCCGATTTATTACAGGCCGACGTATTCCACCTAGGAACATGACGACCCTAAATAAATCGAGATTTTAAATACTTATGTTTGTCTTATAATGGCCAAAAAAAGCATCACAGTAAATACTGTTACGTCGGTTTTTGAGGAGCTCGTGGCTAAAGAATAACAGCCGCACAGGTCGATCTTCAAGGTTAAACAACGCTTGCCAAGGTTGGTCTGCGGATGGGTGACCATCTTAACTTAACGAGTTTCCTCCATGCCTCGGAAAGCACGTTTAGCTGTTGGTCCCGGCTGTCATTAGAACTTTGGCAGTCGTTACGGATTGTCAGAAGCCATTAAATCTGACTCCAGTCTAGCCAAGAAGTACCGTGTTACCCAGTTAATGGGTTGTAGAGGTCTGGTAGGCAGCCGCTCCACGTAAAACACTGGTATTCAGCTGAATCCGGTTTGACTGGAAGCCGACCCCAATATAGTTTGGAAAAGGCTAGGCAGATGAGTAAATATCGTTACACATTTTTTTATACAGTGTGAGTCTTTATAATGTGCACATATGAATGAGGGAAACTATGCTTAATTTTATCGACGGAAAACATATTAAAATTTTTTTTTGGTTGCAACTGTGACCCCAGTGTAAACAAAACTGTTTAACATTTGATGGACAAAACAAACTCCATAATGATGGGAAGTGAATAAGGAGTCCTCATAAAATGAAAACTGACCCCAATTGAAAATAAACATGTTTCTTTAACACGAATCTGTTTTTTTTTCATAAATTTTAACAATAACCGTAAAATCTCTCAAACCAATATAGATAACCAATCCATCGACTTCATGTAGAAACACTCAATCATAGATAGGTAGGTACCTAAAAGTACTTAAAAAAAAATAACCCAAGATGTTTCTAATATTGTTTACGTGGTATTCAAGACAGTTTTACACGCTCCAATGATTATTTAGAAAACAGCGTGAAGAAAATGCGAAACGGAAGACTTCCATTTATCAGAGAACAGGGCGTAGGCGGAATCTTCGCAGGAAAAATTAATCCTGAGAGCAACAGTAAATACCTACTTGAGATCGATGACGTCATAGCTTATCGATGAAAAAAGCATCCAAGGTATATAAATTATACCTATATTTTATACAATACATTTCACGGTGTTTAAGTATTTTTTTTTTGTTTTTCTGTAACATTATATCGAAATTCGAATTACATTTGAAGTGCGATTCTTCGAAATTAGGGTTTTCAGGAAAAATAGACGAGAGGTCCTCTTCTAACACATTATAAAACAATTTCACAATCATCGGTCCTATCACACAGAACCATCTCTTATACCTCTAGAAAACTACTACTGAATACATGTTTAAATAACGTGTCATAACAATTCATTTTTATTTTAAGATGAAATATAGATACATAAAACATTAGCTGAACCGCGCAACTTCGTCTGCGTCACAATTTTCATTACTGCTCCGCTCCTATTGGTCTTAGCGTGATGATATATAACAAACAAACAGACAAACGAACAAACTCTTCAGCTTTATATATTAGTATATAGATACTAGTTGACCCGCGCAACTTCGTCTGCGTCATAATTTTCATTACTGCTCCGCTCCTATTGGTCTTACCCTATAGCCTTCCTCGATAAATGGGCTATCTAACACTGAAAGAATTTTTCAAATCGGACAAGTAGTCCTGAGATTAGCGCGTTCAAGTAAACAAACTCTTCAGCTTTATATATATAGATTTATTCACAACAAGAACAGAAGACCAAACACACTGCAGCATAGTTACATAAATTATACGACTAGAATAAAAACAAGTAAATACAAATAAAAAGAACAAAGAAAGAAAAGACCGCCTATTGTGTCATCCTATGTAATGTTTTCTTCATCTATCTTTTCTGTAACTTTTATGGTGTATTCTATTCTATTCTATTCTAAAGAATTGTTCATGGCAATCTATGGTAGAAGTGCCAAACTACCTACACATCTTTTTGAACATACAAAAATTTTTGTGTGGCGCCTAAGTGAGTCCAGGGGGCTAAAAAACCATTTTAGGATAATCATATTTAAATCAAAATATTAATCACGCAACAATCTGTCAAATTTCATTGGCATATTTGTCGCTAACGCATTAGGATCAAGGTTGATTGGGAAAATTTGACAGTGACGAGTAGCGTGATTTGCTTTCTAATTCTGTTAAAGTAGCCTTTTAGGCCACCAGCTCAGCATGATTGCGCTAGGCATATGTAACTAAAAATCAAATCCTGCAGGAAAAACAATAATGAAGTCCAAATTTAATACAGTGAGGCAAATAAAGTTATCTAAAGTTAAACTAGATCTGATGCCTATTTGCATATTCCATATTGTGTTCAAAGTATTCAACTTCAGATATAAAATATGGTAATATAGTGGAACTATGTTTGTTATGTACACATAAAAGTCGTATGGAAATTGTCAAACATCTGTTTATATCCCATGGTAATAGGGAAGGTATAAAATGGAAGGAGTGGAATAGTTAGCCATAAAATATTCAACTTTAAACAAATAATATGCTGATTGAAAAAAAACATACCTAGAATGGAAAACGGTACGAACGAAAGACTGTTTTTATTTTTATTGAAGCCGTGACTAGAAGAAGGAGGCACTCTATAGCTTTTGGCTAATTGCTTATAATAAATGTTTAGAAACACTGTCCTATTTGTGGAAATTTTATTTGCCTCGTTTCAGTCGTTGTCCAAAGTCGATTATATTTAAGGGTTCGTTTGTCTGCTTATCTATACCCATAGCATCTACATAATTTATAAAAACAGTTTTAAAACTGATTAGCAGATAATAAAATCAAATTCTCCGTAGGTGGAAGATTTAGTAAGCGCTCTTAAAAATACGAGAACTGCCTCTCAGATTTCAGAATGATTCTAACTGTTTTCTGTATGTCTTAGTTTCCACCAGAGTTCTAAATCTTAACCGTTCCGACACAAAACATCTACTATTTAAAGTTAAGTATCTTGATAGAGGTCTCTAAACCGTATAAGAACCGTCTCTTAAGTTCTTCGCCGTCGGAAACGCTAAGTTTCAAACTCAGAACTAATCACAGAGCGCAAAATCGTTTAGAGATGACATAACTGAAACATTTGTGGCTGCGCAATGTGCACTGACCACTAGTTTCGGATGTAATAGCCATAGTCAAGCTACTGTAAAAAAATACAATTAATCAAATGCTTATTCTAAACTCGATTTCTGAATAATAGACAAATCACACTCTTTTGAAGATTTTTTTCCTATCCGTGTCACACAAAACGTCGTTTGTACTGGATGGCGCAAATACACAATGGCGTAACTTACGAATTACGTCACTCGCAATTAGTGTTGACTCTGTTTATCATAAATTTTATAACGCTGACGGCACAGTATTTTTTTTTGAGATTATATAATTTCTTATCACCGCGTCTTCTCTTTTCCTAGGTCCTGAGAAATGACCTGAAAAAAATCCAGCCGAATACTCTATGGTCAGGGGGCTTGCATAAGTAAGCATACGATAACACTCAGTGAACCACATGGCTTGTGGGAAAGCTTTAACATTTTCGTATCTAGCAGTGGCCACAGAGCGTCTATGTGCTCTGTCGCGCTAATTTTAAGCCGTGCTTATCCCTATAGGGCTGTCGCAAGCTCCTTCAATTGTTTAGTTTGGAAACGCGGTGTGATAGCGTTCTCGTATATTTAGTGCTTAGACTGGCGGATAAGGCGCGGTCATGATGTATGAGGCTGAGTTGGTGATGGATGGTAGTTCTAGCTTTCTGTAGATGGAGCAGATAACTAATTAACACTTAACAGTATCAAACGCAGCGGAGGTTTAGTAACTTTAAACTGACTTTAAATGCTGTGATTAGTATGGGAAAATCTTTTAAAAAATGACAATACACTTAACTTTCACAGTAAGAATTAAAAATTTTGGTGAACCTAAATCAATAGGCCACCAGACCCTTAAGCAAAATTTATTTAAGGATCGAGGGCCTTGGGACGCGTTGGGAATTCCTCTCCGGGAAATTCGTCGCATGACTGACACCGCTAAAGTATTTATGCTGAACCTGCAAAATTCTTAATGTTATAAGTTTTTGCGTGGATCCTGTTTACTTTTTACCCAATTATCGCTGAAGGAGGGAAATGTTTGTGAGAGTATGTATGTCTATTTTCTTTGACCCTATCACACGACAACGGAATGGATTTGGGTGACATAGGATGTTTTAATTTTGAAAAAGAATCGAAAAAAGACATATTTTTCGTGATGAGGGGTAACAAAAGAATGGGTTCGTTGAGACGATTGCAAAAATATAACTAACTAACAGTAACAAGAAGGGTTACGTACCACCAATTCAAAAAAAAACACGTTTATTGTATAGGACCCAATTCAATTTTCAATGCAGTTTGATTTTTATTATTTATTATTATAGAGGCAATGGAAATACACACTCTGTGAAAATTTCGACAGTCTACCTGTTACGGTTCTTGAGATACAGCCCGCTTACAGAAAACGCTTCTGGCACGCTCGCTCCATCATAGACCACATTTATCGCTTTCCATCAGGCGTAATTGTGGTCAAGAGCAAGCCCATTACTTAATAATAATAAAAGACAGACGGACGTGCTAAATAATAACAGCCGCACGGGTCGATCTTCAAGTTTAAGCAACGCTTGCCAAGGTTGGTCTGTGGATGGGTGACCATCTTAACATACCGAGTTTCCTCCGTGCCTCGGAAAGCACGTTAAGCCGTTGGTCCCGGCTGTCATTTGTAGATCTTTGGCAGTCGTTACGGATAGTCAGAAGCCAGTAAATCTGACTCCAGTCTTGCCATGAAGTACCGTGTTACCCAGTTACTGGGTTGTGGAGGTCTGGTAGGCAGCCGCTCTGCGTAAAATACTGGTATTCAGCTAAATCCGGTTTGACTGGAAGCCGACCCCAATATAGTTGGGAAAAGGCTAGGCAGATGATGAATAAAAGACAGACGGACGGACAGCGGAGGTTTAGTAGATAATAGAGTTCCGTACCCGAAGGGTAACCAAAGTGTCTGCTAAATGTTAAAACATTATAATCAGAATTCGATATTAAAAATGCCAGGTATGGCACCCGCAAATCCCTCTTTTTACACTCGAAGTCCTTGCAGTAAAAGAAACTAGCGCCACACAACTTTGCCTGCAGCGAACGTAAAACTAATCCAACAGGTTTTAACTTTAACGCGATAAAACCAATCTAAAATACTAGTTAGAATTGAAGCAAGTTAAAAAACAGTTGGAGTCCGCAATCGTATTACTATTTGAGTTCATAATGTAGTTCTAACCTAGTTTTATTGCTGTGTTCTTGAAATGCAAATAGTACAGGAAAAGTTGTACTAGTTTATATTGCTTTTGCTTCGTAGAAATATAATTTAAACATAGTTATTTAAAGGCAAATAAGTTGATCAGTTGCAAAAATATGTTATAGCGATTATCTCTATCACCGACGGATGCGAGACGCGCAGGACCAGTCGTTGTGGCGACGCTTGGGGGAGGCCTATGTCCAGCAGTGGATGTCTTTTGGCTGTTATGAAGATGATGATGATGATTGTCTCTTGTGAATTGTACAGAATGTAATATTTTAAAAACTGCTTTTGTTCATGTTAAAGCAAGTACCTAGCAACTTATGGCGCACATAATGTATGTATATTACTAACTATCGACGCATAGATGATCATACAGTCCATTGTAACGTTTAGTACAAAATAAATCTCCGAACTAAATACACGTCTATTTTTCTAAACAATCTTGTAAACCAAAATCAACCTAATTGCTATGAATAGCCGATGTAAATGATACCGCGATCTTCAAGAATTTAATAGAGAAGTTTAAAAAAAATGGATTTTCCATTTTTAAGTTCTAATCAGCTAAACAAAATTAGTAGTACAATTATTTTTTTTGCGATTTTTCGTCACTCCCAAACAGGATCCGGCTAGGATAATGTAGACTGGTAACGCATAAATATAACACAACAGCTTTTATTCGTCGGCAGTAACGGCACAGATATTTATATAACACACATTTCGCCGGTTATGTTTTTTTAGATCCCATGTAATTTAGGTCGAGCTTATTTCCATCATAATCCGCCTAGTGTTTTTCCAACCAAATAATAATAATAAAAGTTTATTTCGGAACAATAACCAAAACTAAGTACAACAAGTAAAACTATGATAGCTTTTTTTTAAGGATGGGAAATCATCAAATGACTCCTCCCGCTCTGGGTGGAGCAGGAGGGAGTGTCAGACTCTTACTGACTAAAACCCATCCATATTCCTCCTGGTGCCTTTTGCGTTCCAGAGCTACGGTACCTCTTTCGAACAGATTCCGCAACAAAACTATGATAGTTGCAAAAGTATAATCTGTAGCGCACAACACAATTCTCCAAATACAGAATGGAATGATGTGAACTATATAGAAGGCTCCCAGTCTAACCGGATTCAACTCATCATCATCATCTGCCTAGCCTTTTCCCAACTACATTGGGGTCGGCTTCCAGTCAAACAGAATTCAGCTGAATATCAGTGTTTTACGTGGAGCGGCTGCCTACCAGACCTCCACAACCCATTACCTGAGTAACACGGTACATCTTCGCAAGAGTGGAGTCAGATTTACTGGCTTCTGACAATCCATAACGACTGCCAAAGATCTACAAATGACAGCCGGGACCAACGGCTTAACGTGCTTTCCGAGGCACGGAGGAAACCCGGTTTGTTAAGATGGTCACCCATCCACAGACCAACCTTGGCAAGCGTTGCTTAACCTTCAAGATTGAACCGTGCGGCTGTTATTATTTAGCCACGAGCTCCCCAGGCTAACCGGATTCAACTGAATACCAATATTTTACGTGGAGCGGCTGCCTACTAGATCTCTGGGTAACACCAAACCATTTATTCGAATCTCTAAGAGCTTAAGTTCATCAACCGGACACAAATCTAAACTCTGGATTGCTACAGAAATTCTACATAAAAAACCCAAAAACACTTTGTCCAACCCGAGAATTGAACCTAGGGCTTATACACACTACTTCATCGAGGTAGGTAATACCTCTAAATAAACACAAAAACAAATTCAAAGGTCAAGAGAGTTTAAACTAAGCCTATTTCCATTTATCGCGCAAATCCCCAAACTCCAAAGTGTAAAAGGGCAAAAGTCTGACAGAAACCACAAATTGGCAAAACATAGCCATTTCAATAATGGTTTTGCGAATTCCTCGCGGTACGCGCCGAAGTTTCAATCTATACTAATATTGTAAAGAGGAAAGATTTGTATTTCTGTATGTTTGTACCGAATAAACTCAAAATCTACTGAACCGATTTCAAAAATTCTTTCACCATTAGAATGGCACATTATCCTTGAGTAACATAGGCTATATTTATTACTAGAAAAAATATAGGGATCCTTAAGAAAACTGCAGCGTAGACGAAGTCGCAGGATAAAGTTGATGCTAGTCGCTAAATAAACAAAATCGAATATATGTCGCTCTCAAAATAGACAGTGTCTGTGATAATCATCAGTTATTTTGAAAGTTATGTACTTTTGTCTGTGTGCTTGTCTTCTACGTTTATCCAAACATGTCGGTGGAAATGGGTTCTAAGAAACTAATAGAATAAAGTTTTTGTTAATATTATATTTTGAGTTTGTGAGTTACGCTTGCGCGTGTTGGACGCTTTACGAATAATTATCTTAACTAAAGTTATGAAAGGTCATACATAAAGTACTGATCCAACTAATATATTTTTGTTCGCGGATTTAAAAAACTGCACAGCATTATCCTAGAAAAAATGACCTTGGCATGGCAGGCCACAGGAGCAGAACCAAACAAAAAGATAGAACCTATAAAAAAATTATAAAAATGAAGTACAAAACGCAGAAACGTAAAACTTAATCTACTACATTCTGATATCTTTGTACCTACTGTGCAAAATCATACTTAATTAAAAGAAATCATTTAGAAAGCTGTTATCTTTCTACATGATGATTTTTGATGAAGTATGATTAATGTTTAAACACAATAATCTCAATAAAAAAATATTTTATATATTTATATATTAATTTCGGAAGTCGGTGTTTTTGTTAACACCAACTTCCGAAATTAATGTTATTTTTTACTTTGTAGTGTTTTGGTTTTATTTTTTTGTTAAAAAGCTTTTTTAATTTTTCACTTTTTAGTGGAACGCAGGTACCACTAAAAAGTGAAACCACAAGCACAGCGTGCTGGCGTGATCTTATGTTATAAACTAGTGTAAACAATCAACAGACATGCGGTTTCAGAAATCCCGATCCATCTGCTATCATTTATTGAAGAGTTCCGTTGCCTACCTCCGACTCTTCCAAACAAAAAAAGAATCATCCAAATCGCTAAACAATTGGCAAAAAATATCGCTGAACAAACATTTTTCATGGGATCCCATCATCAGATTCTAACTTGGTGACAAAAACAATGGGACTACCTCAGGAGTATAGGCTTTCGAATGAAAAAATAATTTTTAAAATCGGTCCAGAATCGGCGGAGAAATCGGTTAACATACAAAAAAAAAGATACATACAACATAAAACCTCCTCTTTTTTGAAGAAGTCGGTAAACGATAGTATCACTTAAGTTCATATCACTTGTGAATTCAATATGTTCATAATTCCAGACTATGTAACAAGTTTGAAAACCCACTAATTAACGTCAGTTAGTTTAATCCCAGTTTAGCAAAAACCAACAACTAACAATTAATCTGAAACGAATTAAATGTGTGCTAACGCGTTTATAACGAGGTCGGTTTAACTGAACAGAGAACGGTAACAAAGACCGAACGAATGAATGAAATAAAACTTTTGTTTGAACGTGATCGTTAAATGTTTCGTGAGGACAATGAATGGACGAGAGTGGTCACCCGTGTAATCCTACTTAGGACGTAGTTTTAAAAGATTTTTTTTTATAAAATGATAATGTTTTTGATGCTAGCGAAAGCCTAACGTTAAACCAACGCTTTCGCTGGTTACTTCTTCAATTTATTTTATTATTGCAAATGAAAAATTTATTTTTTCATTTTCAAATTTGAAACAATATATTTATGTTAAAAGGACTTCAACAAAACGTGCAAAAAATTCAGCTAAACTACATAAAAACCCCAATTTATCGTTATCTTTCTGCATAGCAATCCTCAAAACCATTTTCTACATAGTTCGTAGCAACTACAAAATTACCATACGCTACCGCTAAACTTTTACGCATGTAATACGCAAGTTTCCGAAGAAAAGTTATCAAGATGACCTTGTCAGACCCTCCAAGTATTATGAACTATATTATTATGTGCGATTCAGGTGTATCACGCAACCCCGACTTTTATTATTAAATAGTACGTGACACGCTTACCAAATGCTGTATGTAATAATCATTAAGCTCTTTGGTATGTTGAAGGTAACCAGGAAATATTTTGGACCCTTGTGTCATTTTCTCTTTCTTTACGTGGTCGTTTGTGTTAGAACGGTCAACTTCACGCGTGTTTTCCTTGATGGTTTGGGTTTTGGCGCTTAATTTTAAAAGCACAAAATGACTAAGGCTGCGGTGACTGCTGCCGGAGATGAGCGAGGATGCGTAGCGAGGGAAGTGTTTGTTAAGAATCGCTTCATTCCTAGCTTTGCTCAGTGCAAGCGATTTTATTGGTTCTAAACAAACACATCCCTCGCTACGCATCCTCGGACATCTTTGGTGGAAACGCATCGTAACGGTTGCAAAATATTCAAAGTGCAAAACAATTAACCGATGGTTTCACCAGTTATGTTTAAGAACCACCTAATAGGGGCGAACCCATCGCTATCATCTGGGCACGAACCAATCCGGGCTTTTAAGGTTAGGAAATCATCAAATCATGAATCAGAATTCGGGTGAAGCAGAAGAGAGTGTCATACTTTTATTGACTAAAACCCATCCGTGTTCCGCCTAATGCCCTTTGCGTTCGAGGGCCGCGGTGACTCTTTTGAACAAATTCCGCAACCCCGGCTACGAGTATTATGATGCCTTTGGTTAGAGGAATTCGAGGCTAATTTATAACAGCTGCACGGGTCGATCTTCAAGGTTAAGTAACGCTTGCTTGGATGGGTGACCATCTTAAAATACCGAGACTCCTCCGTGTCTTGGATAGCATGTTAAGCCATAGGTCCCGTATGTCATTAGCAGATCTTTGACAGTCGTTATGGATTGTCAGAAGACAGGAAATCTGAATACAGTCTTGCCAAGAACTACCGTGTTACACAAGTTACTAGTTGTAAAATACTGGTATTCTGCTGAATCGGATTTGACTAAAAGTCGACCCTAATATAATTGGAAAAAGGCTAAGCAGATGATCCTGTGTGTCAGATTTCGTGAGACGTAGTTACAAAGTTTGAATCAGCTATTCCAAAAACTCACCCACAAAACTAAACGTTATTCGTTTAGTTTTCGTGGAAATGTTTGCATTTGTTTGGTTTAAAACACGATTTTCTAGAACTCTACATTATATCCATGTTTCACTTTCCATTCCGTTGGTGCGGTATCCGGTTCCGCTGGTACCAAGGTGAAATTATTTTACATCACACAATAAACCGTTCCTCTGTGTAAAGTAATCTTAAAACAAATTCTTAAAACCCTAATTTTGTAACCTTGGTAATCGCTATCATAAACTCCATTTTGGAATCCCTGAGGTGTCCTTATCGAGAACCCTATTCAGCTGTTGTCTTGAAAGGAAAGCGAGGAAGTGTTTGTGTTTGGGAATAATCATGGCTGTCTTTTGTCACTCTGAAATCATTTTGTCCTTCCTTCCTGTTGTAATACGCTAGCTGCCACCCGCAAAACCGTGGCCGTGAAATAAGTGCTTTCCTTTCCTTCCTTTACAAATTATAGCGTATGTTTTATTCTGATATTGAGCTATTAATATATATAAAAGGCTTCTGTTCCTGACTGATCGAGTGACTGAAAGACAACGTACAGCCGAAACCACTTGTCGTAGATAGCTGAAATTTGGCATGTAAGTTTATTGGAGAGTGTACTACGAAAAAAATTTCCGAAATTCCTACGGGAACGGGAAAATCGGGATATGCGCGGGCGAAGTCGCGGTCAAAAGCTAGTATTACGATAAAGTTTCTTGACGAAATCCGTTTCACTAGTTGTTACGTGAAGGGAAATACGTTCTTACATCACCGTAAAACCATTATTATATTACCAGCAAATTGGTGGAGTAATGAAATAAGAGTAACGCAAACTTAGGTATTTTGTGTATGAGTCATCTAGCTAGTCGCAGACAAATCTTCAAGAGAGTATTCGTAACACATACTTTGTAAACTTTCAACAATGTTTCTAAACATGACTTCTATTCTCAGCCCTACGAACGCGTTTAAACTAAAAACGGATAATAAAAGGTGTACACAAAGTTAGGTTGCCTCAAAGACCAGCTAGTGGTGGTCAGTAATTGGCAATTAGGTCCATCTGCAGTTGCAATTATCTCGGGGACCGGCAGAATTAACTGCACCGAGAAGACTTCAGTGAAGCTAACGAGCTTAAGTTAAATGTTAATAGGGTAAATTGCAGGATACGTTTACAGTTGTTATGTTGTATAGAGCTACATTTTAGCTGCCATTACGTTTGACTTTAATGTTTGGTTCAGGCACAGGTTGATCTTTAAGGTTAAAAGGCTCGCAGAGTTCGGTCCGTGGAAAGGTGACCATCAATCAATCAATCAATCCTAATATTTAAAATTCTTCCCTTACTGACTGATTGAGTGTCTGAGTGACTGAGACAACGCACAGTCCAAACTACTGGTCATAGAAAGCTAAAATTCGGCAGTTACATGCCAAATTTCAGCCCTTACACTCCGGAGGGGAAGACTAAGAGAGAGTTTCCAGAAATTCCCATGGGAACGGGATATGCGCGTACGAAGTCGCGGACAATTACTAGTAAATATATATATGGTTAGCTATTTATCCCAAAAAGCGATCGGAGGTGGTGATTTTCTTCTTCTTGTGTAAAAAGGCTTTGTCCTATCATAGGACAATAATAGACATTTATATAGCATCAAACATTGTGGCAATATTATGTCTCAAATACAAGACCGTATTGTGTGGACAGCTTTATTTTTCAAGAAATATATTGCATTGTTGTGAATTCAGGTTTTCAGGAAATTTAAGAGAAACAGAAAGAAACCATGACAAAAAGACTTTTTGACTTTCAGGAAATTTTATATTATTCACATAAAATTATATGGAACCCTTGGGCGCATGGCTGTTGTAAAAGTATCGGTAGAGATTACAATTTTTAATAATAATATTAAAACAAAATTTTGTATTTATATTTTGGAGAAATATTCAAGAACCAAATAAAATATGTATTTATATTTTATTTGTAGATTTGTTTTTCATAAACAAAGTACCTTTCCACTTTTTATTATTATTTTGAATTTTTCCTCTCTTACATAATGCAATATATTACAAATAGTCGGGGTAGCTTTTTCAAAATACACTCCTTTTTATTATTTTTCCGCAAGACAACTCTTTATCCAAACACCAAAATGAATTGAAATAAAAGACACGCTACCACAAACTCCCTTCAGACCCGAGGCCCCAATTAAATATGAAACCTGTTGAAATATTTGTATCACGTAGAGAAACGTTACAGCCTCCTACAGGCTAACGCAAGATCATTGACCCACAAACGGTCCTCTGAAACTTTACGCGATGACACCATTATTCCTTTGAACGTAGGAAATACGAAGAAAAAATATTTGAAGACTTGTTTCGTTGAAGAAAAGTTTTGTTATTTTATTTGAACACTACCATTAAAAATATTGTTTCAAAGTTTAGTTGTTCTAATTTTTTAGTTAAAAACAGAGCTTACATTCGTAGTATTTAACTAATGACGTAAAAGACGTTCACTATCATGCTAAAAAAGAGTGTAAAAAAAATCCAACCGCGGAGTGTAAATAAACTTCCAACAATTGCCGAACAAAAATAAAACTACAAACTAAACTTAATTTGTTTGGTCTTAAATCTAAATATAACTTAACTAAAACTTACGTTTACAAGTAGTTAGTCACAAAAAGTCACTTCACATTCACAACACACTTATATAGAACGCACGACGAACGCGTAGCGGTGCTACGGCGCTACGGGGCTACGAGCGTAGCGGGCTACGGACTGAGCGCGACTGTGCTACGGAGAGCCTACGGAGAGGCTTCGACGAAATTCCACCGCGTGATCGATGAGACATCACGCTAAGCCTCAGGGGTGTGCTGTGTTTGTCCCTCTCATGATTTATACTTATATTTGTGGTACTAAGATATATTTTATTGTGGTGATGGAGAACTTTGATTAAACTGTGTTATTTTTTTAAATCTCAATGAAGTATTGAACTATTTTTTCTGCATTTCCGATTATATGAGTTTAGTTCTTCAAGGGATTTTTGTTGGAACATTTTATAAGCTTAGTTTCAATAACTCAACACTTTTTTAGCCTTATTGCATTTAATATCGTCTCTGCTACACATATAAATAACAAAATCTGCGAACCTAATACGAAATCAAAGGTCTTACGATGTACCTATAAATTGTATTGGAACGAATATCAAGTAAATTCAATACAACTTCTTCGAAATATGATTTTGAAAGATTGAAAACTTTCGTAGAAGCATAAAAGTAAATGGTACATTTTCGTAAAAATATATTCTTCACTAACATTTTCCGTGGGTTCGGCTATAAAAATATAATTTTCAACCTTTCTTCATGCTACATTGAGGGAGTTTCGTCCGGGATTATATTTTAGACGGGCGGTTACGGCTCATAATGTTTTTATGGAAACGTATAATATAATATTACGGTGCGTAGTGGCTTTTCACTGTGCTTTTTTAAGTGTGCTTATGTGGGTATAGGTAAGATGGTATACTTACTATAGATGAAATACAAATGCGTGTTTATGTTTTAATTTGCTTCTTTGCTGACTAAGGAGACCTTTTTGGCCTCACACAGGTCTTCTCATGTTGTTATTACTATTGTTTCTTAGTTACTATTGTTAGTTAGTAATTGATATTACATTGTTGTCTGTCCTATACGACTCGTCAATAAACATAAGTTGGGGTGGGAAGCTCAAAGTATCACAAAAAATAAAGACTTCAGGGTGCTGCTAATAAACTGCGGACGGAAACAGGCAATGCACTGCACGTCGAGGGAATCGATCTCTCATCCTTAGCGATAGGACTTTGATTAATAGACTAATCAATGATATGATATTGAACAATACTAGATTTAGTTTAGTAACTATTGTTAACAAGATAGATCTTTGGCAGTCGTTACGGATAGTCAGAAGCCAGTTAATCTGACTCCAGTCTTCCAGTCAGTAGTTTTAAAGTTAATATTTTCAACAATCCACGTCTGTTTTTAATAACTGTAATTCTTAGTAAAAAGTCTCAATAAAAAAATAAATAACTAGGAATGTTCTACAAAAACGGAAAGTTATATAAAGGTTTTTTATAATTAAATATGATGTTTACCGGTACAACATGTTGTAAATGTCATTATTATTCATCAATCCTTCAATATTACCCTTCATCTGCTAAAACATAACATTCAGATACCAAGTACCATGACAGGTAGCAACATAAATATCCTCCTTTACGTAAACAAAGGAAATTGTGACAAAATAAAGCAATAAATCACATCACATATTGTCGCTGTGACGGCCAGGTAAAATATTCACGTAGGTACCTACGGAAGCCATGACAGTTTCAATAAAAACGTAAAAGCATGGCGGATCGACGAGGGTCACAATTGATAAAATTTGTATTATGAAGGATACGAAGGTTTCGAACTCTGAAAATAATTATATTAATTAATTTCAAAGTAGAAGTATTCAGCTGAATCTGGCTGAATCCGGTTTGACTGGGTGCTGATCCCATTTTGTTTGGGAAAAGTCCAGCAGATGAATTCCAATGCAGAAGTAGAATATATTAGAGGTACATTAGCTATCGCTTAGTCCATAAGTTTGTTGTATCGTTATTGTGAACAGAGGTAAAATTCTCGTAATTTGAACTTACATGCTTGAGGCTTATTCCGTTTATCCACCCTAAAACAGCCACCCTCGGGTGGATACTTGAAACAAACCTGTTGTAGCAAGGCAGCAGCGGCTCTGGATTCCCACTTCTTCCAGTCTCCATTAATCCAAGTAAGTAACCGGGATAAAAAGTAGCCGTAATACGGCTTATTCCAAGTATCCAAAAGAAATGAAACTTTAGGGTGGATAAACGGAATAAGCCGTTTTTGGCTTATTCCTTTTATCCACCCTAAAACAGTCACCCTCAGTCCAGTGACTTAAGCCAAACTTGTTGTGTCCGCCTTTTGAGGTATTCAAGATCAAAGGTCACAAAAATGTATTTTTCGCAAATATCTTCTTCGCTTCCCATGGTTTCTATTTTCTATACTTGTATCTATGATATAAATTTTGGAACAAATCATTTTCAAATTTTCCCTACGCATTTCGAATCATTATTTTTTTGAGATATCCCATTCCGAGTTTGACCCCTAAATTGCTTATCGAACAATGATATTGTGAATTGTATTTATAAATTCAAGTAGAATTCATAAAATTAATTTTAAACAAGATTTCGCTTAGCTTTTATTTCAATTCGCGTACGACCTGTATGCGATTTGAAATAAACTTTACAGAGTAGCACTTAAACCACAGGCTGAATGAACTTTTGAATACAATATAAATTTCCCTTGATTGAGCCTCGGTTTCAATATCCGTGGTGGTTGACCACTAACCTAAAAGGTTTCAGCTCGTGTTTTCAATTAATCATACTAATGGCTTACGAGTACTATAACCGATATGGGTCACACATCCACACATCATTAAATATACTCAGACATAGGATAGCGTCCCCTTTCAGTTGGTGGAAAACAGTTTTCGAGATAATTATAGTGCTCTAAAATATTTGCTGTTCAATTTTGGATTTATTGGCTTTGCTATTCCAAAGTGTGGTAAGAGATACTTTCATTTCTATGCCTTCTTAGCTAATTAGGTATTTACAGCCGCATAGGCCGATCTTCGGTCTTAGAACTTTCTACAGGTTTGTCCCTGATGTCATTCGTACCCAAAGGAAACCAACGGAACGTCCGTCCATCCGTCTGACTGCCAGCGAGCTGCATCTCGAGAACCGTATAGATAGACAGTTGAGATTTAACAGTTTGTGTATTTCTATTGCTGCTATAACACCAAATAAAAAATGTTAAGGTTTATGGTACAAGTACCCTTCGTGTGCAAGTCCGACTCGCACTTGGCCTGTTTTTTTAAGATCTTTGTCAGGCTTTGCGTGTAATCTCACACCATTCTTTCCAATGGTTGCGGTTAGGTTATGTTGTCGATCTCAGACGGGCATTCTATGTAAAATACTCATTTTCATATGCATCCTGATACTCTTGCAGCTGACCCCAATAAATCGGGAACGGCTAGGAAATTTACTTTTGCTGCGAACCAAGTGTTAATTTTTTATTCTTCACAACATTAGTAATTATAATATTTCGCTAATGAGCAACTAAATACACACAACACGGCTTATGAAATTAACCCAGTTGCTTTTTGCTTGCACCCGCCATTTTTCCCATGTTTAAGTTTCTTACAAAATATCTATACAATCAACTTTTTTTTCTTGATATCTCATTTCACACCGTGCCACCTAATAAAAGCGATTGACTAGTTCTATCTTGGAACGACTGAACTGAGCCCAGAAGATACCTGTTTACTCTTGCTTTGAAGTATGAATGTTTTTTCGAGAAGGGCTGTTTATTCACTTTCAAATAGCAAAATAGGTTAGCACAGCATTTGCAGGAGTAACTGCTACGTACAATTCTCTGGCACGTTCGGTAAGTTACCATCTGCGACACAGTTCTACACCGTTCCTAGTTGCGTCGTCAGCACCAGTTGTGTTCCGACAAATGCTACCTTAAACTAGGTTACGGCTTGCTTATTTTAAATCTGAAATGCTAAGATTTCCTTTCCGGTAAGAGTTACTAAAATAAAATAAAAAATTATCATAACGTAGTTATGATAGAAAGTAACAGATCAATGTCAAATAACTAATGTGACCCGTGCCCACCTCGTTGGGCGGTATTTTCGGGTTAATATATAGCCGTAAATTATTATATTTTCACTCGCAAATAACGTGGCTTTCTAGTGGTAAAATAATTTTCAAAATTGGTTTAGTAGATTCAGTGATTACCTCCTACGCAACGACTTCACAAACTCACAAACTTTACCTCTTTATAATATTAGTATACATATATATACTTGAAAGACCTCATCTGGGTAGGTTATGAAGATGTCTAATAAGCAGCAAGTTATTCATATGTAGTAAGCAAATGACATTCGGAACCCTAAAAATAATGGATTAACTTTTTAATATTAAAAACCCAATGTAAATAAAAGTAAAAAGAAATCGTTCAGCTATTAGATACCTATAATAACGATTTTACACAGCTAAAATTAAACGAGAAATCTCGGACTTAGTTTGTTAATCATGATAAAGTCGACGAAAAATTCAAACGTTCTTAAATCATGTACGGAATTTGTAAACCGTTTCTACACTTATGTACGTTTGTCTCTTATACTTTATATTATGGTTTATCGTACACTCCACACCAAATAGTTAGTTACTTTGACTTTCGTGTAAGATCGCGGAGTCAGTACTTCTCTCGTACACACATCCCCTCAGTCATTGTCTTACGTCACCTTTAGGACAATCTTACTCGACGTCTCGCAAATATTACATTTACGTATTTTCGGCTAATGTCGAATGTAAAGGAATGAATCGATGAAAGCCGGCTGCACGCACGAAAATGTCACATTCCGCCTGAGCCGAGCGTCCAAGCGAAAGCGTGGAACAAGAGATAGAGAGGCACGATCGGCCTAAGCGTTCGGCTTGTTTATTAAGAATTCAATTGTTTTCTTATGACGTTATCACGTAAAATTATAGTCCGTAAACCGACTTTACTGACAACCATTTTTTTTTCGCATACTCAATTACATGGTCCCTTTTAAATAATCTGGTTTACTTTCTATCAATTAAACTACCGTACAAACAACCCAGGTAATCAAATACCTTACCTATTCCGCCGCTACGTCGTAACGCGTAACCTCCAACTATTCGAAACTCGCCTCCAATTTATTTAGCAGTGCTTGTCTTTATATATTCATGCTCGTTTCGCGCTCGTTCGTGAGCAGAACTTGGAGTGTGCCATCAATACGTTAGTAGTACTCAGTTAAATGAGCTACTGGCACTAAAGTTCAGGGTCACATATAATGAAGATTGACTTGGTATCCTATACAGGGTGACTTCAATTCATTGGAAGTGTTTAAGAGATTGATAGTATTCATATTCATTTATTTGTATTTTAAAAGGTACAATAGATATGTATTATTTTATTATAATTATGTGTTTAGGTAAATGTATTTGTGTATATTAGTTAGTATGTTTATTGTATTTTGATTTATATTTATTAATAGCTGTATGTTTAAGTTAAGTTAGCTTAGTCTATTTTAAGTTTCCTTCTTCGTATTTTTACACACTGTGTCTACGTATCTTATCCCTCTCTCCTGTCGCAGGTCTGCTGGAAGAAATTTCTTATGAAATAAGCAGTACCTTTGTGCTCTTCTTACTGTATAAATTTTCGTGTTTTAAGAATATTGTGTGTACATAAATAGATAAATAAATAAAAATAAAAAATAGATGTCAAAAAAGGTTTACAGCTAAGGACCGTTGTAGACCCTGTGAAGGAACATCAAAAGGTATTGTTAGAACATAACTACACATTACTACTACTTCTAACCTATTATTTCTACTAATGAATATGCACAACTTTCAGTATGGGATTCTGCGATTCTAATGAAACAGCTGCTTCCTACATTTTGTCCAGTTACACAAACAAAATAATATATTGTATGTATGTCGGAAATACTTCAGTCAAGTGAATAATCTGGACGCCAACGCCATCTATTGGCGTTCGACGGAGTCTAGAACATTGTGTTCGACAGAGGCTGAGCTCAGTCTACTGGTGGCGATCGAGTAGTGAACACGTCTAGAACCCACCGCGTGTTCCGAATACTTGTTCAGTGTACATTGTGTGAGAATATTTTTATTGTGACTTTGAGTGTGAATTATATTTTGATTTAAAAGCAAACGGTTTCTCTATTACGCAATAACCAATACTTCCTATAGTAAGCCCACTGTAGTTCCAACATCCTGGCTGATGTAACCTAGAGAGTTGTACCGTCACATGTATGATACTTACTTACGGAACAGTATGGTCATAACATCAATCTAATAAAGATTCATTCATGTAGTAGTATAGTATTTAAATACACTTTTGTTATGAAAAAGCGTTATACCCGTTGTTGCGGAACTTGTATGAACAAGTTCTTATGTTTTGTGCCTTTAGATATTTTTTACCGTAACTCAAAAAAAAAAGTCGATGTTTTTGGTTATTTCGTTTTTGAACACGGACTTCCGAAATTAAAGTTATTTTTTACTTTGTAGTGATTTGTTTTTGGAAGTCGGTTTTATTTTTATCTTGTAAAAAAGTTATTTAATTTTTCACTTTTTAAATATAAAAGTGAAGCCACAAACACAGCGTGCCGGCGTGATATTATGTTATGAACTGGTGTAAACAATCAACAGACATGCGATTTCAGAAATCCCGATCCATTTGCTATCATTTATTGAAGAGTTCCGTAGCTTACCTCCGAAATTCTTCATAAGATCTGCACCAAAATGGGATCAGTCCGAGAAAATACTCTTCAAAACAAAAAAATAATCATCCAAATCGGTTAACAATTGGCGAAAATATCGCTGAACAAACATTTTTCATGGGATCCCATCATCAGATTCTAACTTGGTGACAATGGGACCACCTCAGGAGTATAGGCTTTTGAATAAAAAAATATTTTTAAAATCTGTCCCGAATAAAATTGACGAAGAAATCCGTCGGTGAACAATAAAAAATTACATACAGCCGAACATAGAAGAACCTCCTCCTTTTTGAAAAAGTCGGTTAAAAAACACTTAAAAATGGAACAAGAAACAATTAAAAAGGAAGCCTACTAAACTTCTTTGTAACACTTCCACCATTAACGAATTACACGCAATTTCCACTCTTCTAAACAAAGTCTTGGCAAACAATATAAACGAGATTGTTTGACGTTAATTTGACCGTGAAAGAGAACAGTTAAGGGATTTCCGGATCCGGCCTGATTCTGTTACCAGAATAATAAAATTGTTTGCGGTTAGACATAGTAAGTAATCGTGATTTAATTATATTAAAGCTTAACTGGTAGTACTGGTACTGGTGTAAAACTTGCATTAACTACTAATTAAAGCTATCATCGCTGGAATAAACGATTGTTGCGTTAATTTGCGTACAGAGGGCCATACGAGAGGGCGCTATGCAGTTTTCACAAATTAACGCGACGACCGCATATTTACGTTATGATCGCTTTCTGTAAAGACGATGCCTTAGATATAGTGGAACCGACGTTGCAGATAAATATTTACCTGCCTCAGGTCGTTTTTCCCCACACACAGGACAAGTTTACCAGGTATCGTTTTACTAAAAGAATATTTAATTAAACGACCAGATGAGTGAAAATCCGTGCGTATACAGGAACTGAAGTAAATTATGTTTGCACACCTCGGTGTTCAGTTCAGAGAAACTAGAGGGTATTCTAGTTGTTTATTTGTTTTTTTTTTACTGGACCATTTTTGCTGGTATTTTCTTCCACTAACTGAGGCTTCTTCTTTGGTCTACAACCTGACAAGAAATAAAATTCGACTACGGCAACAATGCATAAGTATTATCAGTACAACTATTTTCTTAATGTCCCTCGACGATCACCGCATTCCCGAATACAAGCGAATTTCTTCCCATTTTTAAATAAATTAAATTAAGTTAAAAGAGTGTTAACAACTCTATATACTTTCAAGTTGATTGAGAGCGTCCGGTCTGCACCAATTGCAATGGGCAACTGACAGAAATCCGACGACTAACGAAACACGAAGTTTGCCGAGTGATATTAAGAATATAGTTGTACTGAACATACTCGTACATTATGAATTTGAAATAAATATTCTTTCAAACATCTTCGCAGAGTAGCTGGTGGTAGCATTTGAATGAAAGTTCCGAGAATCGAGATTAAACGTGCAATTGCAAAAGCCTATGTTATCATTATCACAGTTCACTATCAAAATCATCCTCAAGAATTCTAGCATGCTAACTTACAGCGCCGAAATTGTTTTCAAGGCATAAAAAGAAAACATTCGTTTACTGAAGAAATCTAATAATAAATCTGGGAATATGCCAAGAAAAGTCACGAAGAAAAAAATGTACCACAGCTCTGAGAAAAGCAAAAACTAACGCAAAACAATTTTAATTTATGAACTTTCCTGTTTGTAAAACCATTTCGTCGCCCGGTCATTGAACTCAGAAAAGTAAAAAGCCGACGAATTAAGAAAAAAAAAGTACAACCGCTTATATTGTCGACACAAAGAAATCAAGTTATTGTACCAAAGCAATGAATGACCATTATTCCCTAACTAACATAATCAAAGCTGAAGTTTACGCACAGGATGGGGCACAATTACTTCCGATCGAAAAACAATAAAAGTCTTCATACTTACTAGGAGTCATTACACTCGTCTCTGAATAGAACTAAGTTCTTGTACACTGTTTAATGTTTTAGGTAAAGAGCTGTAGACAAAACTGCACATTATCAATATCTGGTCTTCGAAATGGAATGCGATCAGCTACAGGGCCCAATATTATAACTTGAAGTAAAATTCTGTTGCGATGACAGGTAATGTTATGTTATGTGTACAAATTAAATGGTTCTGCATCCTATGTACACTACTCGGTTAAAAACGATGTAACAGTATCTTGCTAGTTCTTGCAGAAGAAAGTAAAAATATTCTGCTGTGACAGGTCGACATGCTAACGGTAGCGTTACGTAGACAGTACGTGTTCAATATTTCGGTATGGTTACAAACAAAAATAAAATTCTTCCAGATAATAACGCAAAGAAAAAAATTTCGTTACTAAACCAATTTCCTAAGTGCAAACTTTTGCTAGTATTCTGAATCTTTAATCTTCATTAATACTTTAGGATCATTTATTTTTCACGCACTTTGGCTCTCTGACCGCAATGGTGAACTGGCTGCCAGCCAAAACAGTCCACCAAAGAGTGTCTAATAAGCAACGTACAAACAAAAAACCGACCAAGTGTGTGTTGGACTTGCGCGCAAAAGCAGAATTTTCATCTATTTTCCCAAACTACTTCAAGATTTTTAATTTATTTAATTAATTACTTAAGTGCTTATGCATTAGATTAAATTCAAATAATAATTACCAGCTTGATTTATACACTAATTGGAAAAAAGTAAAAATAAGAACACGTGGAAATCCATTTTACTAAAAACTTGCCTACTTACCAGCATCGCAATCGCAAAAGAATAGTATTAACTTTATATAAATGGTTAAATCAAGCCGAGAACTATTACTGCACTGCGTGATTAGTTTTTTTTTAATGATTTTCATTGTTCTCATATGGTGATTTTACCTTCAAATATCTTGGCAACGTGACACTTTAAGGCACCATATTACTGACAAGTTTCGTTTGTTAAGGTGTCCTCTACCCATACATGCATGTAAGACCATGTGCCGCAACTTTGAAAAAAAGCCAGGGTGCTATGCCAGCTCCCGTAGAAAAAAGTTCAAACCCCTTTCAACTGAATCTTCAGTAGACCCGAAGCGAATTAGCTGTGACAGACGGACAGACAGACACTCAATTAATCCTATGAAGCTTCCGTTGTTTTATACGGATGGTTTTGCTTCATACGAACGTTCGGATCCCCAAACCTTCTTTTTGGCCCATAACTCTCTTTATTTGAGTCTGAGGAGAAAAAAAAGGATTGTGTACCGGACAAAAAAAACTATTGAGAATACCAATATCCTTTCGCTAAAGACGCAAGAAGGGAGCTAAACATATTTGACCGTAATTCCTCTGGAGAGTTTTTCCTGCAGTATACTTGGACCTACGTAAGGGTAGTGTAGTGCGGGTTATATTTAGTAAGGGTAACCCTATTGTTCATTAACAATATGGCTTGTTATTCTTATATTTTTTTTTCGACAAATAATGGTTTGTTTTTGTACTTGTTTCAAGAAAAAAAAATACCAATGTGCGATTCCGACATACAGGATCCTACAGGATCCTTTGATACATCAAAAGCCGAAAAAATCGTGCTTCTCGTATGTGAGAAAATCGCAGTCTGAAGAAATATTATTATTTCAATGTCCCGTTGTAGACAGACGGACAAAGGAGACTTCTTTTACTTAGCTCCTAGGTTCTACTAGATACCTTTAGTTTATGGAACCCTAAAAATAATCATCTTATGCTTTATACTAAACGTTAATTCTAACTAAAATGAGTATATTATAAAATCGAAAGAGAATCACACCACAAGCAGCTAGCTAATAGTTTGTGATGTCCGTTCGAACACCATAGACAATTTTTCCAAAAGCCAGCAAGATTAATATTAAATAAATAAAAAAGTTACGTGGTACCGAAGCGGAGATTCCTATGAAGAACAAAAAGCAAAACCTCTATGGACATCCTTGAATCGGCTATTAACAGAGTACACAACTAAGCAGTACTTTCACATCAAAATCTCCTCAAAGAGCTGTGTCTCAGATCTTCCCTGGTCAACGTTTCTTGTGGTCAATTATATGAAGAACTTTATACCGTATCTCCGTGCGGTGCGCCGCAAAGCCGGACTTACGAGAGAACACGCTTGGGACCGTCTGGAGACTTAAGTGTCCGTTCCCACTATGACGGACCGTCTGTTTAAACGGAAGGCGGCGGCCGGACGTACCCGTTCAGACTTAAGGCACTTTACAACGGCATAGCAGCAGCATGGCAATTTACTTGTCATTCAAATTGGAGCATTAAATCGTGTGTCGTAAAATATATTTCATAATGTCGCGCCGACCGCGTGCTTAAAGAACTGCAGCGCGTTGGCGACGGCGGCTAGCTGTAGCCGTGCTGCTTCTGTGCCGTTGCGATGCCGTTATATAGTGCCATGACCTTAAGACGGACCATCACAAATTGTACTGCCACTGGCATATCCGTCTCTTTAGACGGACCGGGAAAACAGACGGTCCGTCATAATGGGAACGGGCACTAATGCGATTCATAAGTAATGTTCTATAGCTTACGATCGTGCTTGAATTTCCCTCAAGAGTAAGGCAGAACTGGTAGTTCACTCATGTTTAGCCCGTTTTAAAAGTTAGCTATTTTTCTGCCCTGTGCGTCATGTATTCAGCTATCGTACTATCCTATTTATACTAATATATAAAGCTGAAGAGTTTGTTTGTTTGTTTGCTTGAACGCGCTAATCTCAGGAACTACTGGTCCGATTTAAAAAATTATTTCAGTGTTAGATAGCCCATTTATCGAGGAAGGCTATAGAATGTAATTATATCATCACGCTAAGACCAATAGGAGCGGAGCAGTAATGAAAATTGTGACGCAGACGAAGTTGCGCGGGTCAACTAGTCTTAATAATATGATTAAAATTGTGAAAGTTTGTGAGGATGGTTAGATGGTGTTGGATGGAGGTCTTTCACGCAAAACTACTGATTTGATTTTGAAGAACCGTTACAGTAATAGAACTTTTACGTCAGAATAACACATATTATATTAATTTGCTATCCTTTTTTTGTTTTTTTCTTCCGTGCGAAGAAAATTCCTAACGCATACCACATCATCCGGGGAGACGACGTGGTTATGTGGGACTTGCACCCACTAAAACTTCGCCTGTGCACCTACTTTCACCTTGATAGGTGGGTCGCAAGGACTGCTACGCATGACATTCGCGACCCATCCAGCGTGGCCTACTTCTGGGCTCCCTCTTCTATGCCCGTTCGGACTCCCTCTTCTTTCAGCGATGTCCGGGTGCACTGGGACATCACTACGACTCCAGGAAACTTACAGCGCGGACGATAGAGTCCCCGATCTATCGTCTGATTAATATGCTATCCTAGACCAACCCTAAAACTCGAAAAAAATATCATGAAAATGTATATTAATAGCTGCTTTTTTCGAGTTTTCAGAGTTGCTATCAAAGGAAAGTTGTTTAAAATCATGTGTACTTTCACTTCCTAAGAGGTTATTAGTGTTTTTACAAAAAAAAAACTGTTAAAAACCACTAATAATAATGGACAAGCACGAATGGTACAATATCCCTTAAATACAAAACAAACTTTTACCCCGTATTACTTTTTATATCGTCGTAACCTGCGTCATTGTTTGCGTCCAGATATCGCCCCGAGTACATACCCTTAAGGCTTCCTTTTGTCCCTCTAAGCTCGGCTTTGTCACAGCATAAAATAACCATATAAACAGAATTTAATTACAACGAAATCTCTTTTTTGCTTGTACAACTGGGGTAAGAATTGTAATGTTGGTCTTTGATCTGTGCTGTACGTAAGTACAAAAATATATAAATGAAACATTAATACCTAAATTATAGAAGACCGATTGCAACCCAGGTTGGCAGCTGCACAAATAATCTGGACAAATGGGGCATCCTTTACATATCTATCTCAAACACACTGCCAATGGGGAGCCTCTTCATAGTCTTCACAACACAACTTCACGAAACCTGTTTCATCCCATCTGTTGTTCCACGTTGCTTAATACTTGAAAGACATAATTAATCACACTATTCAGACGCAAAGAAAAAGAATTTGTCACTGAGCTTAAATATTATATTTAGAAGAATATAAAATGCTTTGAAAACTAGGCTATAAGGCGCTACGAAGTACATCGAAAAATATCAAGCAAAAGCTGCTAGTACCTTTTATTTAAAGTTTATTTGAGAAAGAATACACTTGTTCACTTTTTCACTTACCAACCACATCGTTTAAAGACAAACAAATATGTACCTCTAGAACTCTTTAACTGAAATAAAACAAAATCAAAATACACCGGACAGTACATCAGCATCAGCATTACGATGTTAATGAACTCCGTCTCTCTTGTCAGACTATGGACTCTTTACCAAATCCCTTAGGTCCAGCCTAATTATAGTTCATGCTTATGTTTCTAAATAGGGCAATGAACCTTAGTTTCTTAGTAAACAGATCGAAAGAGTTCAATACCATATCGTGAGGAGAAAAATTGGCATCTTTTTCGAAAGAGATAGCTGTGTCGTTTTGCTTAGCCAGTTTGATTTAGAGATTCTGGCCGGTTAGATTGGATTAGAGATGTGAAAAATAAGTCTTGTCTTCTTTTCTCCGTATTTTTTTTATTCGTGATGGGTTTGCTCTTGACTCTAGTCTAGTTCAGAGGTAACAGAGACAAAGTCTACGATGGAGCGAGCTAACCCAGAAGGAGCCTGTTCACTCTAACTTTGAAGAGATTATAAGCGTTTGGAAACACAGACGCAGGCAGCGAGTTCCATACCTTTGCTGTGTGCTTTATAAATGACGTTTGGAAACGCTTAGTGCGAATTGGTAGAATAGCAACAAGGAAGGGATGGTAAGATGCAGTGCGTCTGGATGTCCGATGGCAGAAGGGAATCGTGGAGTTCTTGTTCACACTCACCAAAGTACAATCTGTAGAAAACCGACAAGCAGGCAACCTTACGGGCGACGAGCCAAGGTATGTAACTTGGCATCTACCAGTTTTACCTCACCGATGAGCCTCGTAGCACTACGTTCCACCGAGTCAAGCGTGGCAAGCTGATACTTAGCTGAGCCATCCCAAAAGTGGCTACAATACTCCATGTAGGATCGGACTGGTGCTTTGTATAGGGTTAGAAGCTAACCAGGAATGAAGTATCGCTTCACCCTATTTAGGATGCCCAGCTTTTTAGCAGCAGTTTGGGCTTTGAATTCAATAGTGGCGCCGAAGTTGATACCGGATGTCAACTCCATGCCTAGGAGCTCGAGCCGATCAGTCACATTAACAGATGCAGCCCGAAAAGTAAGAGTTTTGCCAAGACGACTCCTTTTTGCGGTAAATACACACGCCTGTGTTTTGGTGGCGTTAAAAGTGACCGGATTGTGATTACCCTACTGGGAGACAAGACTTTAGGTCAAATTTGTCTACTCCACCATGGCCTCTCTCAAAGAACGAACTTCAACCCCACTGGTTGTTGCGCTGGACAAGTATCTCTCTAAAACCAGATCAGGTTCAGACCAGGCTGAAGTAGGTCATTGATGTACAGCAGGAAAAGAGTTGCAGAGAGAACAGACCCCTGAGGAACTCCGGCATCAATAGCCATGAGGTCAGAGGAGCAGCCGTCAACGACTACTCGGATCGACCGTTCACTTAGGAAGTCTGATATCCAGCTATAAAAACCAGCCGGGATTCCATAACCAGGAAGCTTGCTGAGTAAACCTGCGTACCAGACCCTGTCAAACCTTTCGAGATATCGAGGGACACGGCAAGTGCTTCGCCGTGTCTCTCGATGACTTCGCCTCAGCAGTGCGTGACATACACAAGAAGATCGCCAGTTGACCGTCCCCGGCGAAAGCCATATTGACGGTCACTGAGGAGATGAACATGCATGCTCTGTATTTTAATTGTTGTATCATCTTCTATATTATGAGGCGGCCAACGAAAGACGGCCGGCCGAGCGGCGGTCTTTTCAAAATTCGTAACATTTTTTTTCCATACAAAAATTTTAAACTGTCAAAATTTTGAATATTCTTTATGAGGTGGCCGACGAAAGATCGCCGCTCGGCCGGCGGCGGCGCGGACCTAATTGCACGCGTGCGCGTAGGATACGCGAATTTTACAGACTTCTAATAAATGAAAACAATTTGTTTTTGGCTACATTATTAAGTTATATATATATATTATAAAAAATCTAAACTTTTCAATCTTCGTCAACTATACAATTACTATAGTTGTATATTAGTAAAAAAGATTTTAGATAACACTACACAAACCAACATCAAACTTACAAAAAAGACATTCACACATAACCTAAGAAATAGAAACGAAATAGTTCTTCGTTTTCCTAGAACAGTAAAATATGGAAAAAAGAACTTTTTATATGAAGTGGTCCAATTATATAATAAATTTCCAAATGAAATCAAAGAGTGCAAAAGTATTAATATTTACAAAAGAAAACTAAAAGATTACATAATGCAAAAAGTATAATTTCTACATATAAAAAAGACGCTAAATTAAATAACTACATTAAAAAAATACAAAAATATAAATACGATAGACGTATGAACTTACTATAAATCTAAGCGTAAATAATATATTCATTTATAAATTCATACAGGTTTATATAAATAACTGAAATTAATAATAGCTAAATCAATGTTAGTACACTACAAGTAATCACTATAAATTAAGAACAAATAAAACTAGAATAGGAACACAAATTAAACAAAAAAGAAATAATTATATATTTATATTCATACATATGAATACATATACATAAATCACATACTTAAATATACATACATATGAATACGTATACATACATTTATGCAATAACTAAACCTAAATTAATTACATACCTACGTAACAAAATCTAAATAAATAAAAAAGTCAAATGGATAAATGATCCGCTGTCTCCGAGACTATACACAAGCAAGCGTACATGTGCATACACCGTGCAAGCACACTAACACATTCTCACAGCATAATAATATCGTTTCTGAATCGTTGTTTGTGTTCCTCACAAGTTGAGTAATGAGTACTTATGAGGGTAGTTTGGTGTCAAATTGGCCAGTTGTAATGTTGTTTTAGATGTAACTACCGACTTTTTTTTTACGTTGTTATTGTTTTACTTTTACAAAACCTGCATGCTTCGTCATTAGACGACGATTTTATTATTAAAATTTAAATCTCATTTAAGTGAACTGTACCTATGTTCTTATGAGAATAAGGATTCTTTAAACCTAACCTAGTTGAGGTCAAAGTCGTAGAAAAAAAATGTTTTTCAGGGTCATGATACGAAGTCAGGATTAAGAGGTTTTGGGTTTTTTTCAATTTCCCTGTATAAATATAAAGAACAAACTTTTATTCTTTAATCAATTTCAACAAACAACTAGACTTATAACCACGGCATTATGTACAAACGCGTATAAAAACCAAATAAATATTGGGCATCAAAAAAATAATTCACATCGCTGTCAATGGCAAAAGTGCCCCTAACACTGGTAGCATTGCCGCGTTGAATGGCAATGCTGATTCTTTGACCGAAGAAAAGCCCAGCCCTCTGGTCACGTGAACAGTCGACAAGAATAAACTCCTAAATATTTAACAAAAAAAAAAAAACACGAAACTGAAAACAAAAATGCAGAAATCCACCAATATATTACTGTAGCGGCATCAAGGCCGCCACAAGAAAAACCTACGGAGCAAATCTACATCGCAACAAAAAGAACCGCGACGCCATCTATCCGACTAGCAGCGAACTACAACGTTGAATTCCTGCATCGCGCAAGCAGAGTTTACCGTGCGATTTGAACATATACATCAGCCCGAATATCAACTATCGGGCAGTAGCCCGCCAGGCACAACAGCCGCCTGGTTGGAGGATCCTCCTTTTCAAATGAGATATGCGGGACTTTACTCTCTGTTCCGCATATCTCTAAACTGGTGACCCTCGACATTGAACGTCAGCGCAGCCTTCGTGCAACTACTTCAGCGTGACGTCATCATCACTTCTCCTCATCGTGACCTCAAGCTCTCGAGCAGCGAGTCATACAGCCAGCCAGTACCCACGGCTTCTACGGATATCCTGACCACCAGCATGCAGCAGCCGCGCATTCCTGTTCAGCATCCTCAGCCTCTATCTTCACCCCGACTCACTGGGGCATCGCATACAGTTCCGACTCACTGTGAACTCTGCGACTACCGGTTCCGACTCACTGAAGCCAGCAGCATCATCCCGACTCACTGGGATCTCATCACCCCGACTCACTGGGGCACCGCATATAGTTCCGACTCACCGAGAACTCTGCGACTTCCGGTTCCGACTCACTGGAATCAATCTTCAACTGGCTTGGCAAGCATCTCAAGATGCATGGACGACTCATCCACTATCGACCTCCGGTCTCCGGAGGGGAGTGATGTAGCGGCATCAAGGCCGCCACAAGAAAAACCTACGGAGCAAATCTACATCGCAACAAAAAGAACCGCGACGCCATCTATCCGACTAGCAGCGAACTACAACGTTGAATTCCTGCATCGCGCAAGCAGAGTTTACCGTGCGATTTGAACATATACATCAGCCCGAATATCAACTATCGGGCAGTAGCCCGCCAGGCACAACAGCCGCCTGGTTGGAGGATCCTCCTTTTCAATTGAGGTGTGTGGGACTTTACTCTCTGTTCCGCATACCTCTAAATTACTAAACCTGCAAACGGTCAAAATAAAATAAAAATTCAAAACTAAAATAATAGAAATAAAAATTCAAAAAATCACTTCCTAAGCTCTCAATTTCCTAGCAAAATTAATAACGAGCTTGTCTCTATGTCAAATCGGTCCTCGTGCCGTTCGTTAAAAGACATTTAAGACACGTGTTACAAAGCTTCTGCTTAGCACGTGTAAAGTATGGATATTGGTTACATATTGAGTTTAAGTGAGCTACGTCGAGATTGCCTGGGTAGGTATATGCTGCGAAGACGTTATTATTTTAAATTATTTTTGACACGTGTACGTGTAAGGCCAAGCGATTTACTTCGTTCTGTATCTTTAATTTTAGTTTTTTTTTGTTATAGCAGCAACAGAAATACACACTGTGAAGATTTCGGACGGACAGTGGACTGTCTGACTGGCTTACTGGGTACCCTAAAAATGAAGACGATACAGCGCGGTAAAAACTCGTGTGACGTCACCCTTGAGTACACGTTTTACTCAAATGTGAGGTAATCAGCCCTACTTTTGAACTTATTGTTCTTTACCTTCTTTCTTAGAATCATATTTTTGTACTCATGAATCATCCCTATTATAATTGACTAACTACGATAAAAATGAAATAAAGTCAA